>JAIUCV010000672.1:0-425065 GCA_026724425.1 Erythrophleum ivorense | reverse complement strand
GATAGTTCTTTAGGGACATTTTGTAACAAATTCTTCCTACTAATTTTTTTTAATAATTTTGACGTGAATAATTTGTTTTTAGCTAGATTGAAGAGCAAAAACATTAAGCGGAGCATAACTTGATTCAAATAGAAAGGGAAGAAAAATACAAATTTCTTGAATTTTAAGTCAATACAAATAGTTTTCTGAATTTTTATAATCGGAAAATAAGTATTTTAACTTTCTAACTCCAGCAAATTAATAGGTCATTCTATCTATTTAATTAAGGATGATTTCTTTTTTTTTTTGGGCAATTTTTGGTGTACATGCTGGCATTATTGGAGACAAATGGAAATTTGCCATGTCAATTACAAAAAATCCGCTGTGGCATTTGAGGTGACATTGTTAAAGAAAAAAAGAGACCAAAAGACCTATTTCTTAAATTGTGTTAAAGTTAAAGGACCTAATTTTTTTATTTTAAACATTTATAAGACTATTTACAAGCTAAGTAATTCAATATTCAAGCGGATATTTATATTTTCTTTAAATATAAATATTAATATTTTGGTCAAATTACAATTTACCCCTTCGAACTTGACCTGAAATAATTAGACTACACACCTTAATTTAAAATGTCATTCAAACTCCCCCCAATATATCCCTTTACAACTATTTTTTTTCATCTAAAATTAATTGAAATGATCAAACTATCGATAATTAAGTTGATATTGGAAAACTGAAAACGTGATCTTCAGAAAACAAATTTTAAATTCCTAGAGAGGCTTATCTTATGTACAAAAAAAAAAAAAATCACTAGAGCAACAAACTGGTTTCAAAGAACATTTGCATAACTATTTTTGTCAAAATGTAAACAAACAAACCGTCCAAAAAGTTTAAATGGCATGCTTGAACTATATTAATTTCAAGTTTATCAGAAAAAAAAAGGTCCAAATTAATGTAGATGAAAAATGACACAAGATAATTAATTAAAAAATAGTGTAATTTAGTTAATGAAAAACAAAAACCTTAGACTACCTAAATACAAAGACGTGAAAAACACCTTGGACTACCTAAGTACAAAAACGTGAAAAACAAACTTTGTTGCGTCATATTCCATAACTGGGGCCTCTCCTTAGTTATAGCCTTCAATCATGGGGTTTCTTAAATGGATTCGTCAGAAATTTGAGGAACACAAAGTGGCAAAATAAATTGTTCCGTTTCCTGGTCTACTTGTCCCCATTGTTTACTTTTTGGAAAATTACAATTAAGGATCTCAAGTTTAAAATATTTATAATAAAAAATATTAAATTTTAAAATTATTATGAATGACTATAAGATAAATATTTTAATTTGGAGTCATAAACTGTAATTTTTTTATACAATTTAAATTTTTAGTGTTAGGATCCTTAAGAATAATTTTAAATTTTAAAATTTTTTAATATAAATATTTTTAATTTAGAATGTTCAACTGTAATTTTCCCTTACTTTTTCTTATAGTCAAATGGAATTAAGAGAATCACGTGATCATGAATGCTCTTCACGTGATTATGACTGTTCTCCACTCCTCAAAACAAAAACCAAAAAAAAAAAGGAAAGAGGTTTTCTTTTTCAACGGATTGCCAGCGTAAAAATTAGAGAAATGTATACTTATCCTATTTTGAAAAATTATTTAAAAAGTTAATATCATACGATGAATAAATTTTAATGTTAGAAAATATATGTATTCTATAATAAAAATAATTTGTTTCAATAATTAAACAGTCTTACTCTTCTTGTCCATATACTGGTTCAGAGTAGTGTCTTATACCAACTCATTTGGATTCTTAATTGCACTTGGAGAGAAAGAGAAATTATAGAGCATCTATTTGACCCAAGAAAGAGATTCTGAAAAGCTCATTGCCTGTCTCTTACATGGACGACAACCCTCTCTTTGCCTCAAGTATAGCTCGAGTCGTTCACTGATAGTCAATGGTTTCAAGGTTAGAACCTCCATGCTTAACCCTCACTGCCAATTCATTTTATGAGATTACAAATCCATTTTCCCGATCTGTGTTACCGCATTGTTCCATATGATAAGAGGAAAAAAAAAAAACTATGCATTTGGTCTCTATAATTTGCTTGACTTTTGGATTTGGTCCTTATATATATATATTTCAAATCATTCCTTATATTTTGATGTAGTTTGCAATTTGGTCCTTACTGTTAAGATTTGTTACAACATTATGACACAGACAATTTGTTAGTCAACTCAACTTTAGATTCTCGGTATTATAACAGATTTTAACAATAGAGACCAAATTCAAAATGACATCAAAGTGTAGGGAGTAGTTTGGAAAGAAAATAACCTATAGAGACCAATTTAAAATTTCTAGCAAACTATGGGACCAAATATAATTGTGCATATTCGTTTTGTGTATTACAGAATCATGTAATTAGTTTTATGAATGGATACAGGTTCAAATATGCCAACTTGTCAAGAAACTAAACAAATTAAATTTGGGTTGCAAAATACCTAAATATATATTACATTCATTATAAGCAACATAATATTAAACTTAGTGATAATTATGAGTGTTCAAAGATTAAATTTGACTGAAAATTTTCAGTAAAAAGGAAATGAAATGACTCCAAGTAATATAGAGGAGAAAGCCAACTTCTTAGTTCTACATAAATTGTCAATGGTTATCTTCATCAACATTGTACTTTTAGCTAGCTGCAATAGCTTATCATCTTTAGAATATACTCTATCAAATGAACAAAATATTTTCAACACATTGGTCTCTTCATACAATTCCATTGAATTGGTTACATTCAATCTTAAAGGCCACTAATTTATTTATTTATTTATTTTCATTTCAGCTAAAGCTTTATGTCATATTCAACTTCAAGGACCTTCATCTCTTTCCATAGTAGAATTCATTATGTTTCAATTCCACTCTTCCAGAGCCCTTCTTTTGTACTTGATCTCAATCTTCACGTTTATCACTTGAATACAAATCAAAGCTCATTGCCTTACTCGGATTCAAAATGCCTGTGTTTGATACATGGGAAACAAAATAGTAGGTGCCATCTAAAATATCTAGATGTTATAGGATCACACCAGTTGGATGGTATCTCAGACCACTCATAAACCATATGAATCTCACATCACATCCCTTTTGGCTTCATTAACTTTTATATAACACCACTTGTATCCTTTCCAAGACAATTTTCCATTGTTGTACCAAACATGGATATTTAAATATTTTTGCTTTTTATACCATAGTATCCTATACCATGGTATCTAAGATATCATAAAATGAATGCCAAAAGTCTCTTTGATTTCTATTTAAGGATAAATTGGATAACATTAGAACATGGTGATAGATATCTTTTATAAAATATAACAATAGTGGTTTAGCCCAATCACAAAGAATATTAGAAATTTTTTTTCTTCTTTTACCTATAAGGTAGGGTTCATTTGGAGATTTATTTGCAACTTGTATCAGAAGCCAAAACCATTTTCACTTTTTGTTGTTCAATTTACACACAGGGCTACACGCTCTAATCATTGCAGTCATCATTGTATCATCAATTTTAGTAGTTGCTATTCTTTTTGGCATTTGATATGTTTTTTGCATTAGAAGGAGAAGGCTGAGAGGTATGTCATACCATATACTTTCCATCATCATACATTCTCATTCATGGGGAGTTACACAAATTCTTAGGAAATAAGCAAGGAAAAATCTGTTATTTAATACACTTTTTTGCATTACGTCGAGGTTCAAAATTTCAATTCATGTTACATGGGTCTTGTGGATGTTCCAACATCATTCCATAGTCATTTACCACTCATAAAATTCACAAGTAATCCAAAACAACACATAATCCATGGATTTCATGGAGAAAGCCTCAAATTTTTCACTCATTTCCTCGGATAGCACATGGCAGATTTCAGGGATAATTTTGAAAATTCATAATTAAATCTAGAAAAATCAAAATCAAGCAAACCATAGCTTGTTCGAAAGCTCTAGATGTTAAATTTACATAAAAAAAATTTTCAATCATGAAAATCTCATTTGGATCATGTTTGACATTATAAAATGTAGAGAGGTCGAGTTATCCATAAATCTAATGCAGCTTACTGATATAAATTTTAGAAATTCATAATTAATTTTACAAAAATCTAATCTATGCAATTTATGCCAATTTGGAAAGCTATAGATGTTAATAAAGGAGAAAAATAGTTACAAACCAATCCAAGAGCATTCAGACCTCAAAAATTAATCAAACAATAATACGGGTCTAGAGGTGCTCTTAGAATAGAATAGAAATTTTAAAAGTTCATATCTCCCTCTTTAGACATCCAAATGAGGTGCTTCTAGTTGGTACAGGTCACTAGAAAGGTCTAGTTTCTCCCTTGAAAATTTTATGGCAATTGGACCTCATTTTCCCCATGAGTACTAGAGATTCATTTTGAATCATTTTGTACAGTACGCTGAACCAAAATCAAAAAAAATTTCAATTTCGAAAATCCACCAACAAATTCCATAGACCTCTAAATATTATGTACTTTAGCTTTCCAAAAAGGTCTTAACAAGCTCTAGAATTATACCAAATTTCAGACCAAGAAGAACTCATTTGGACAGAAAGCAGTATAGCTCGCCCAAAATGGCCTATTTTGCTCCATATGAAGTACCAAATCTGCCTAAATGATTTCCTTTATTGTTTGGCACCCCTTAGGCAAGTTTAAAAGTACAAATATGACTTGCAGGAACTACCCAAGTGGTCTTAAACTTCATATATCTCAATTTGGCTATTCCACATCCTTTAATGCACTACACTCGTAAGCCATTCAAAAAGCTAAATTCCACATTTACATTGATTTAGGGTCACATATAGTCTACATAACATCAATACATCATTTTACATTTTTTCATGGTCTTACATCACAAAAATAATATGTACAAGCTTACTTTGATATTCAATTACAATTAAAACTATATAATGAACAAAGTATGGCTTTTCAAGGCTTTTGTCTTGCATTCCCTTGACCTTGGGTACCACCTAAATATTTTAAAAGGAAAGGGAGAAGGGGAGTGAGATTTCCAAAATCCCAATAGCTCATACACCCATTCATACACACATTCAAGGCATACATATATCAAGAGCACAAATATGGAAGGTGCCTCAAGCATAAAACACATGAAATTACATTTCCATGCCACCATCTCACATCAAACTCAAAGGAGGGCTCTAGGGACTTTTAGTTTTATCTCACCCCATTTCTAAGACTTTTGGATTTGTCTCACTCTTGGCGTAGGGACTTTTGACTTGCCCTCACCCGTCCAAGAGACTTTTGGCTTAGTCTCACCCATACCTTGAGACTTTTGGCATCTCCTCACATTTACTAAGGGACTTTTGGCGTCACCTCACCCTTATGAGCAATTTCCACAAGTAAAGGCATTCAAGATCACACATTGGTACCAATGTAATATCAAGACACCAAGTGACATGCTATCAAGTCACGAGGGCACACATAGGCATACAATAACATACATATGTACACAAGAATGTAAGGAGAATGAGGTGGAGAGCTACCTTGAACTTTAGACAAGCTTTACTTTGTTTGTTCCTTTCCTTTTTTGGTCTCACAAATGCACTTAGGTGGGATGAGATTCTCTTGACCTAAACATCACAAATAACTTATAATCATGCACTTGAAGCAAGCTAAGACACTAAAACTCACTCTTAAATACACACTTAACCCTATAAATGACATAATGGTTCCATAATTGGCCCCTTGAGGCAACCTTCACAATTCAAGTTTTAGGCTCCATTTTCTTCCCATTTCTAAGCTTCTTGACCTCATTCAAAGTCCTTGGAGCCATCACACTTTTGTTTAAACCATCTAAAAACTAAGTTGCTTCACAAGGCACCATTATGGACACCATTGTCCCATCTCCTAATCCATGGCTCCTAATTTTTTCTAATGGTTCCTCCTACCTTATAACATCATATAAAGTCCCAAACTAAGGCTAGAACAAATTAAAACATCCCCTAACCTAATGCTCTTGCCTTGATCAAAACTATGGACAAGAATGGGATTCTTGGAGTTTCAAATTTTTCCTTGATGGGAGAGCCACTTGGGGAGGTTTTTAGGAGCCTTAGGAGCTCAATGGAACACTTAAATCACCAAGGAAACACTCATACAAAATTAGATTTTTCAAAATTTCCAAGGACTCAACATTTTCCTACATTGATTTCTATTAGTTTTTCTTGGAATTTTTTGCCATATTCCTCTTCTTCATTGTCTAAAACCCTAGTTCCTCTCTTATTTTTGGACAAAACTCCCTCCCTTCTCATGGTTCTATTTTGAGGCGCGACACCCTTTAAGAAGAACAACAAGGAAGAAGCAACAAAAACAAAGGATTACCTTAGATTTCAACTTGTTTTCAAGATCTTTTCTCCTTGGTATGCTTCTCCCTAAATTTTGGAACTGTCCTCCCTCTCTTCTAGACCAAAAATAAAACCATTCTACTCAAGAAAACCATAAGAAGAAAGCATAAAAGGAGGGGGAGCAAGGTTGGAAGAAGAAGGAGCATGAAATTCAACAAATTTCCTTACCTTTTTTTTTTATTTTTCTCCTCCTTCTCTCCCTCTCTTGGTGTGTACAAAAAAGCTTCTACTTTTTTGTATTTTAGGTGGAAGAAGGTCAGCCAAGAAGATAGGAGGAAGTGGCGTGAAGGTGGAAGAGGATTCAAGAAGCTTCAAGAAACAATTTTCTCAAAAATTTCTATTTCATACTTCCGTAATGGCAATTTCGTTTCAACTTTGTTTTAACTTCTTTTTTAGAACCATCTTACATTCCTAATTTAATAAAATGCCTTTGGAATTACTCAAATTGGAGCTAAAACCTTCCTAAACAAATCTGTTAAAATTCAAGTTCACCACCATTGGAAAAAATTTACTGGAGAGGCTTTACCAATTCCAGGGCTTCCCATGATTTTTAGGGCCTCTAAGAACCCTAGGCAACTCAAATTTTCCATTTAAAAATTCCTCCTCATTGTTCTTCCAAAATTTTCACTTATTTACTAAAATGTCATTACGTTTCATTAGTTTTCATCACAATTTGTTTCACCATTCTAGTTTCATTTTTTTTTTCTATCTAAGCCTAGAATTATTATTTTTTTGGAGCCTAAGACACCAACCAAATTTTTTGGGACATTATCTAGCTCATCTCAAAGGACTTGCTTTTATACGGCTCATTTCATCATTTTACAGAATTTATCGTTCGTTACAAGGCACATGCAACTGAGCTAGCTAGCATATCTATTGAAAATCTCTTCTAAAAATTTGAACTAAGCAAGTTTTTTGGCTCAGATGGGGAAACAAACCAACAAATTCTTCCATAAATTTTGAAAGGTTCAAGTGTAATAAACTTGAAAAGAATTTGTCATACAAAGGATGAAGATAAAAGCCAAGAGATGCAATGCTTCAATTTAAGTACAATTCAAGCTACTATAGACAAGTTCTCTAATGTAAATAAGCTTGGAGAGGTAGGTTTTAGCTTAGTATATATACAACTAAAAACATAATTCTCTTTCAATTTTCATACATATTCAACACTAATTTGCAATTAAAAATGATGTTATGGGAGTAGGAACATAGTCAGCTTATTATTGACCTTCTCACTTTTGCTCATAAAAAGATGTTAATGTGTATGATCTTTACTATTGTGACATGGAATAACTTAAAATTATACAATGCATATAGTTTTAAGATGTTTAAAATGCTTCTAGGTTAAGTTAGCAAATGAAAAGGAAATAGCAGTTAAAAGGCTTTCTCAAAAATCAAGACAAGGTGATGAAGAGTTTGAAAATGAAGTACTCGTAATCACAAAACTTCATAACAAAAATCTTATCAGGCTTGTCGATCTTGCTTAAAGGGAAAGGAAAAGCTCTTGTATATGAATACAAGATTAACAAAAGTCTTGGTGCCTACTATTTGGTCTTCTCACTTTCTTCCCCTTGTGTTTGTTATGTGTATTCCCATTTATATTATGACATCTCCTTTCTAACACTCTTACATGTATACATGACAGATCCAGTGAAATCTAAAGAATTAGATTGGGGTATAAGGGAAAATATAATAAATGGGATAGCAAAAGGCCTCCTATATCTACATGGGGACTCGAGATTGAAGATCATTCATAGATATTTGAAAGCAAACAATGTTTTTATTGGATGATAAGAAGATGCCAAAAATATTAGACTTTGGCATGGCTAGGATTTTTAGTGGCAATCAAATTAAAATTAAAACCAAAGTAGTTGTTGGTCCTTAGTAAGTCAAAATTTGTTTCAAAGTTCTTTTTATTATAAATTTCAATCTTTGGCAAATCAGCTAAGACATAGTTCAAAGGTAAAAAAGGCTGTAAAGGATTCCTTGGATATAGTTCTTAGGAAGCTAAGTGGTAGCAATTGTAGAACATATGAAGAGATAGTCTCACATTGTATTATATTTATAATTAGAAAAAATGACTATACTATTGGTAAAATAAGCAATGTGGAACTAAGGAATATATAGCTTAGCCTACTATTTACATTAATTCTAATAGTGATCAAATTTTCTACTAAGTTGCTTATGTTAATGAAGTTTTAAATCAGCACTATACAAGATTAAAACCATACTCCATTGCAAAATCCTAGACTCTTGAAAGTGATTCATTCCTTAAAATGATCAAGTATGGGTCTAATTGGAATTTGTTTTCTTTCTAGTTAATCCTAACCTTACTATCTTTATTAGTTGAAGTTTTGGCATATTACATCTTAGAATGTTTTTTGTCTTGTTTTACTCCATATGATGATGTTATTATACTAAACCATAATCATTTTCCCCTTTAGTAGATACATGACACAAGAATATACATTTGCAGGTTTGTTTTCAATAATGTCTGATGTTTACAACTTTGGAGTCCTTATGTTAGAACTTATAAATGGGAAAAGGAATAGTGGTTTCTATGACCAAAAGCATGGGAGGAGCCTCCTATCATTGGTTAGAATCCCCCTACAACTGTATATACTTTTTTGAATGTCTTATCATTTCTTGATAGTATTTCCATTAATTATAATGCTTAATAAACATACTACCTTTAGCATGAAGCCACAAGAGAGGAGCTAATAGATTAGAAAATAGTTAACTCTTACAATACCAGTGAGGCTTTGAGATACATCCATATTGCATTGTCATCCATTCAATATGAATATTGTTTTGAATTTGTCTCAGGTAATTTAGTACCCTCGGCCACTAGCCCCATTTTCACTTCCTTCTATGAAATGTTAGCATTGTTGGTCAACATATAGGTGGCAAATGTTACTTTTGGGTGTCAGTGCACCTAATGTTTTGAATATATTTTCTAACTCTTTCAACCATTCATCAATTGTAATCAAATTCTACCTTCCATGAAAAGACTCCACTTGACCCTTTTGAATTTCAACAAACCTTGAAAATTTTGATTTAGCACTGGATGAGTTGGTGTATCCTTATTTTCCATAGTTGTGAGCTAATTTCAATTTCTATTTTCTTGGATATGTCATTGGATCTTAGTAGTAACAAAGGCTTGGTCTCATACTATGGTAGCCATTCTTTCAATGGCGTCCATGATGCCATTGGTGTTAAGGTTGTTAGAGTTTCCTCTTTGTCCTAATGCCATGTTTTTGTTAGATAAATATAATAATTAATATTAAGGTGATCAAACTTAATAAATTAATCCTACTTGTCAAACAAATTCATAACATCAAGCATTAATATGCGAGCACATAATCGCTAGTCCCACTTTCACTTACATTAATTTGCATATCAAAATGAGGTCAGGCAACCAAATCTCCTTATCTTATTCTATATAGTTTTAAAATCCATAGTTTGAAATACTTTGATGCCATTAATATAACCCCCTTATTTTATTTCATTTATTCACCTAATTATTATCACTAATTTATTTCTTATCACGAATGTACCTATGGAAGCTATAGTTATTGTATGACATACTGTCTTAATAAGGAGATCACACAAACAACAACTAATACTTATAGCTTGTCATTAAAAGTTTTCAAAATATTTTACATGGGGTTATCATTAGGTTAGAGTGATCATACCTCTTATAGGGTTTGTCACTTAGTTCATCTAGTCAAAATACTATTTTGAGTTAGATCACATTACCATTACATAAAAAAAAAAAAATCATAGCTAAAGGGTGAATAAGGCTTGCCTATCTTCATTAATGGCTATCCACTTCAAGATCACAATGATTTAGACCTGACTTATATTAGGCATTTTGATGTATGGTTACTCAATCTTGAACATGAAATCAATTGTCAACATTCTTGCAATCTGAACATATTATCACATGTGAGAATTATATAATTCTAACAAGACAATATGATTTTTTTTTTAAGCTAGTAATGGCTCAGCTGCCATGTGTGTAGAAGAAATTATTCATTACCCTTGTCTATTTGAGATATGGCTAGCAATATATCAACACATAGAGCATCAAATTAAACATAGTAAACTTCACTAATACATCACATGACCATATGATTTAACTACTTAAGAGTAACTTATCTTGATTATAACATAACATGCACATCATAAGCACATATATCTTAATGTAAAGGGCTATGCATATACAATCATTATGAGCTCATAGTATTATATGTTTTTAGCATGCTAGGATGATGATATGCAAGCCTCTATATCACTCTAAGGAAACATAATTAATCTATTCTACAAAATGCTAGTTATAAAAAAAATTCCATAAGTTCTACATCAAGTATCTCAAACTACTTAATGCATACCTAGGTTTTCAAATTCATAAGCAATCCATCAGGCATCTCGTACAACTTGATGTAAGGCCTACATCTTTAGCATAATTAAAAAGAAATACCTTTAGCTTATCCATTTTTGCATATCATGAAAATTTTGTTAGTATAATCCATAATCATCAAACAATAAGAAAAGGTGATCCTTAGAGTGGATAAGGATCCATAAAACATGCAAATCTATTGTTTCATAACCATCTCTGAAGAGGAATTGATCATCCCATATGAGAATTTCAAACCATTTCTTTTAAGAGGCTGAATAAACCATCTTCAAAGAAAAGCTAGCAGAGATTGTCCTTGTGAGAATTATATCTCCTGGATACTAATGAGATCATGTAATCACAAACTTATCTTTATTGCCTACGTCATAAACATGCTAAATATAACCATCAAAATCATCATTTCAAATATCATGTATCAAGAATAAATCAAACATGCATTATAAGTCAAAGTACACATACTTATCAAGACATCTAAGCAAGGAATACATTAGTCAAAGAATGCCATTATCAATTCTAATGAAACCCTTTTTCACTACAACAATGTTAATGATTTGAAATAGAAAGATATGATGAAATTATGATAGAATGACTTTTGAATTTTTTTTACACTTTTACATTTAAAAAATTTAGGTGGAAATGTATAAAATAATAAAAAGAAGTAAAGAACTAACAATGACAGTAAAAGGCCAAGTATGCAACTAATATTTTGTCAGTATTATTTATAAATTTATAATATAATATTATATATGTGTATATAAAATAATATATAATGAAAAACATATAATGTACACTAAAAGAATTTTAAATTTTAACTAATTAATATATAATAAGTTAGTAATAATATAATATAAATATCTATTTAATTTAAATTATAATTTTATTATAAGTTCTATAATTTGCATTTATTATTAAGCAAAAAATATTTATTTAAAAAATCAATTATTATATTAATTAAGATAAATAAATAGATATAAATGATGTAACAAAAAATAAAAATTTTTATAAAAAAACATTGACAAATTATGATACATTATTTTTGTCTTATATTTTTATTTTTTAAAAAAGTGCATAATATAAAAATATATTATTATTCTTATATGTAAATAAAATATTATTAATATATATAAGGACAATAATGTGGTTATTGTCTATATATATAATAATTTATATATATAAGGATAGCATAGTTGCCTTCGCTATATATTGCAACATTACCGTGAATGCCATCACTATATATATATATATAACATAAAATTTATATATATGTATATATATGAATACCAACCACATTACTATCACAAGTGGTTGATATTGATATATATATATATATATATATTATATGATGTATATATTATTATATATAATAAATTTAAAATAATTTAATTAAATTATAAATATATCATAATTCAATAATTATATAAATAAATATAGATAATCTAAAAAAATAAAATTTTTATTAAAAAATAGGTAAGTTTAGATAAGTATAAAATAAATTTATTTTCTTTTATTATTTGTTATTAATAAAATAAAGTTATACAATATTATTATAATGATATATTATTTATAAATTATATAGTACAATATAATTATTAGTTTAGATTTATATGTGAATATTAAAAGTTGTGGTGGTGATAATAATTTAGGTGATATAAAGAAAACTTTATTTATTTGGTAATAGTTATATGATAAATTCTTTTAATAAAAATTGTGAGACAATATTTGAATAGTTAATTATCATAGAAAATAGAAAATCCTAGGAATCGAAGGTAGATGTATGATAGGTCAACTCCTGGAAGTAAAGGATGTAACACCTTCATTCTAGCTCATCTCATGCCTTTGAATAGCATAATTATCATGAAACATACACATAATTCTCATAGAGGAGGCATGAAGATTTAGACTTTTATTTGTAAGTCATCCTATCCAAAAACCCATTCGGTGTCACGTGGACCGTGTGAGCTCATTCTATACATCCTTATATTTATTTGCACAATTACAAGTCATTTGAATCACAAAAACTAGCTCACAACTCATGGAAACCGAAGGGAGACATGGGACATGCATATTTCTCCTCGGCCAGACTTGGCCCCATTTCTGGGCAAACTTGGAAAATTCATAAGTAAATCTAGAAAAATCGAAAACATGCAATCTTGGTCATTCTGGAAAGCTTAGACTGTCTACTTCATGGGAAAGTATATACAAGTCATAAAATCCCACACATAACGCGTTTAACACGAGAAATCAACTGTAGGTCGGAGGGGTTCCTGATACTGTCACAGTTTACTGATATGAACTTCAAAAATGTCTAACTAATTCCACAAAAATTCAATGCTTGCAAATGATACCAATATGGAAAGATGTGGATGTTAACTAGAGATAAAAAATATCTCCAGATCAGTTCATCAAGCCAAACTCCAAGAAATCCATGGAACAGTACCTCGGGTCTGGCAAGATGTCTGATACTGGGCAGAACCTTCGAAAATGCATATCTTCCTCTCTAGACCTCCAAATGAGGTGCTTCCAGTTTCTGCAAGTCACTGTGACTGTCTAGTTTCTCCCTATAAATGTTGTAGCCATTGGACTATGTTTTCCCCTCAGATGACACAATTCCATAACTGACCAAATGAACAGTGTTTCTGAAAATCCGAAATTCTGATACCAACTTTGAAAAATCATAGAAAATTCTAAAGACCTCCAAATGACTTGATCTTTAGCTTCCCAAAAAGCTCTTAATGAGACCTAAGTGCATGCCAAGTTTTAGGGCAAGACTAACTCATTTGGCTAAAAAATAGTATAGGGTTCCATTATGGTCAATTTTGGCTCCATATTGGGTACCAAAATTGCCAAATAGATTTCCCTTGGTCTTGGCACCTTTTGGGCAAGTCTAAAAGTACATTTAAGACTTGTGTGAGCTGCCCAAATGGTCCCAAATCTCATGCATCTCATTTTGGCCATTTAACCATATTTATGCACACTTCCATCATACTTTCATATTGCATAATTTGGCATCTCATGCTCAAAATGTAGGCTAGAAGTCATACATCATATTCATACATTTAAACATCATATAATATTATATTTACATGTGTCTCAAGGATCATGTGTCATTTACAATAATCATATACATCATTGAACATCATTATGGTTCAAAAAGAATACAAACTAGGCCTAGGCTTGTCAATCTCCTTCTTTCATGGTTGTTGGCTCCCTTCACCATAGCTACTTGGTCCACCTAGCATCTTAGAGTATTGGAGAGGAGGGGATGAGATTCAAAGAATCTCAATAGCTCATCTCCCATTCCATCACACATAATATGTGTAAGCAAGTTTCATATATGCATGCATGGAGAAAGTAAAAATCATAGGCATTTTAAAGCAACTTTGGCATGTGAATCAATCATGCAAGACATTCAAGAGCTCACTAAGTGTTTGGATTGGCTTCACACTTCTTCTCATGGATTTTGGACTTGCCTCACCCATTCTTTAGGCACTTTGGACTCAACCATACTCTTGGGAGCCTACTTTGCTTTTGGGAGACTCTTTACTTTGTCTCAACCAAGCTCAAGGGTTCTTGGCTCATCCTCACCAAAGGGAAGAGTTCTTGGCCTTTCCACACTCAAGCAAACTCACACAAACATCATGTAATCATTTGAAAACATAACATAGCATCAAGCATCATGGCATATAAAGGCATGCTAGCATACTTTTCTTAGCTTAAAAATATACATACACACATTCTAAAACAAGCTAAACACACATCCATGCATGAGAGAAGGTGGAGAGAGCTACCTTGCTTGCATTTACACACTTTTTCCTTAAGTCTTGACTCCTCTCCCTTGACCTCACACACCCAAGAAGGTGGAGACATTTCTTTTAGCCTAGACACACTAAAAGAAACATGAATTACTCATGGGAACAAGCCCTGACATTATACACACTTTACATGATGCTACTTTGGTTTATGGCTCTATTATGCTTCTATAAGGCACTTAATGAAGCAACTTCAAGAATTCATGATCTTGGCTCCCTTCTCTCCTTTAATCTATGATTCTTGACTCCATTTAGACTCCTTGGAGTCATCATACAATTATTTTAAAGAGCCTAGCTAGGAGTTGCTTCATTATGCTACATTATGGAGCCTACACTTCCATCTCACTATCTAGGGCTTTTAAAATTTTTCCAAGGCTTCCTCTCATCCTCTTCCATCCTACATGACTCAAAAATAAGCTTGAAATAAATTAAAACTTCCCCTTGATACTCTTTCTAGCCTAGGTCAACATTATAGAAGTATTTAGGGTTCAAAGGGTTTTCAATTTTTCCTTGATGGGAGAGTCACTTGGGAGGCCTCCTAGAGGTCTTAGGAGCTCAATCAAATACTCAATATGCAAGGAAACTCATATATCAAATCAGTTTTTGCAAAGTGTTCAAGAGCTCTACACTTTTCTAGCTTAAAGTTCATTAATTTTTCTTGCAATTTCTTTACTTTCTTGGATGGGAGGTGCATGTGGGAAGCTCTCTAGGGGTCTTAGGAGCATGTTTAAACATTCAACTAAGTCTAAGAACATTCATATAAAATCAGATTTGCAAGGGAGCATTTGGATCCCTAATGGTTCTATCTTGTCTCCTAATGCTCCTTTCTTGATTCTATTGGTTCCTTCTTAATCCTTGCCATCTAAAACCTCTAATCCTTCCATAAATTGGGCAGAAAACAGCCCCTAAAAATTGGGCTCATGATGCCCAAATTCGTGCAAGAGGAAGGCGGAGGAAGAAGCTACCAAGGAATGGAAGTTTTACCTTGTTTTCTTACTTCCTTTGGCTTGTTCTTCCACTTGGTTAGCTTACTCCCTCAATTTTCGAAATTTTCCTCTCTGTTCTGCCCCAAAAACAGCACCAAACTCTCCATTAAAATCATAGAAAGAAAGCTTGAGAGGAGAGGAGCAAGGTTCAAGAAGGAAGGATATGAAATTTCTTAAAGTTTCTTACCTTTTTCTTGAATCTCTTCCTCCAAAATCCTCCTCCTCTTGTACACCTAAGAAGCTGGAGTTTTCCTCTGAAATTGGGCAGAAGCAAGTCAGTCTTAGAGAGGAGAGAAAGAACATGGATAAGAAGGAGCTAAAAGGCACTTTATGCAACTTTTTACTTTTACATTTTAGTCCATTTTCTTGGCTTTTTCATTTTAGACTCATATCAACTCCTTTTTGAAATCCATCTTTTCCATCATATTCCTTAGGCTCTTAATCATAAGAATTGCCTTTGGAATCACTCAAAAAGGATCTGAAACCATTCCGAACTATTCGGTCAAAGTTTTGGTCAACCTTTGCCGAAATCGCTCACTGGAGGGGTTTCAACTGTTCTAGTGGTTCTCATGGTTTTCAGGGCCTCTGAGAACCCTGGAAAGCTTAAATTTTCCATTTAAAAAGCTCTCCTATGAGTTTTCAAAATTTTCCAAAAATTACAAAAATACCCCTACTTTATTCGGCAAATTTTCTGAGCTCTTCTGGCTCTGGTTTTTGGGCATCTCAAACCTCAAATCCTCATTTTCTAATATTTAAAATTTTATCATAATTTTAGTTGGCCCCAATTCCTTCTATTTCAAGAACTTCCTTTTATATTTGGCCCATTTCTGACGTTTACGGAAAAACCAAACATTGCGTTTCTCACGTTTACGGAGGGACCGGATGTTACAAAGGATATACTGATGAATTTTTATAAGAAATATAAAATTTTATTAGTTTTGCTTGTGAAAAATGATCAAGTTCAGGAAGAGGAAAAATTAGGTGTCCTTGTTTTAAACGTAAAACTACAGCATGTCTTTTGATTGATAAAGTAAAAATCGATCTTTATAAAAGAGAATTTCAACTTGGATATTGATATTTGATGATTGTGTCAAGTAACCTCAAATAACTAGGTTAAATAAATTTTGTAGTTAGTAATGCAACCTAGATCGTTTCCCTTAGAATTGGATTCTAATTATTTGCAAAAGAGTTCTTAAAAATTGAAGGGGTTCAATTGAGATACAAGTGATTAACTAATTAGAAACTTATGACCATAACATTATTAATTGATTAGTTCTTGCATTTGAGGATTAAAATTGTAACATCCAGTTTCTCCGTAAACATATGAAACTCACTAGATATAAAAAGGAAGTCCCCCTAATAAAATAATTTGAGACCAAATAAAATTAGGAAAAAATTTTAAATAATAAAAAATAAGGATCCAAGGCCCAAGGTGCCTAAAAACTCAAGCTAGAAAAGGTAAAAGAATTGCAAAGTCAAGTTGGGACATTTTCGTAATTTTTAGAAATTTTGGAAAACACACAGGAGGGTTTTTTTAATGAAAAATTTAAACTTTTTGGGGTTCTCAGAGACCGTGAAAATTATGAAAACCCTTAAAACAGTTAAAAAACTCCTTCTGTGAATGATTTCAGCAAAGGGTTGACCAAAACTTTGACCAAACAATTCAAAATGGTTTCAAATTCAATTTGGATGAAACTAAAGGCATTTTATATGCTAGAGGACCTAAATCTTATGATAAAAAAATGGTTCTAAAAAAGGAGTTTAAATGAGTCCAAATGGATAAACGATGATTTAGGGATTAAAATGAAAAGTTGAAAAAGTGGATAACTTTAACTTTTTTATTCATAAATCATGTATAGCCACTTCTCCTTCATTCTCTATGACCTAAAGTAGCTCCAAATGGATCTGGATTGCTATCCAAAAGGGGAAGGAGAGAGAAGAAGAAAGAAGGCAAAATGAGTATGGAAATTTACAAATTTCATGGTACTTCCTTCACAAATATTGTTCCTCTCCACCTTCTCTCCCTTCTTATAGTTTTTATGACTCATATGGGGCTATTTTGCAACTGGTCCAAAGAAGAGAGCTTAGAATTTCAAGAAGAAGCTTGAAGCAATGGAAGGAACTCTTGAAAAGGCCTTAAAACAAGGTAAATTTCTTAGCCTTTCATGCTTCTTTTCTTGCTCTTCCTCCATGTGATTTTTTCCCATCCCATAGCCCATCCAAGAAGAGATAATTTCTAACCCAACAAAGAAAGAATCATAGGTTTTGGAGTGTAAGGAACAAGAATATGCAAAGAAATCTAATTAAGATGCACTAGAAAACAAGTTAGCAAAGTTAGGGATTTTGTTGCACCTTGATGGGTAGGTGACTTTCCAATAATAATTAAGGTTTTCTAAGAGTATAAATGAGTTCTCAAGGCACCTAGGGAGTCTCCCATGTGGCAATTCCCTAAAAAAAATGAAGCAAAGTCCATGGACGTATAATCAAGGGGATGTCTCGCCCAAAATAAAACCATGTACCTAAGGAGTGTTTTAAATTATTCTAAGCCTAGAATGAGACTAGATATGATAGAGAAACATCAAAGGAAGCCTTGGAAAACATTTAGAAACCATATCTTGTGAGATGGAGGTTTAGGTTCCATTTTAAGACATTAAGAAGCAACTTATAACTAGGCTCCATGAAATGAAATTGTGATGACTCCAAAGAGTTTAAATGGAGTCAAGAGACCTAGAATGAATGAAAAATGGGAGCCAGGATCATAAATTCCAATGATTGCTTCATTATGTCTTGCATGGAGCCATTATGGAGACATATGAGGAAGTAGCCATGCATAGAACTTGCATAAGGCTAAAGCTTCTTCCTATGAGTAATTCATGTCTCATTTGATGTTTCTAGGCCAAGAGAATTAAGTGCCACCTAGTTGCATATGCTTGGCCAAAAAAGGGAAGACAAGTTCAAGGGAAAAGTGCGATGTTCTTGCTTTAAGGTAGCTCTCTAACCTTTCTCTCATGCATGACTTGGATGCTTATTTGTCTTAAGTGCTAGTGTATATGTTTAAATCATGAGAAATGTTTCTAGCTATTGCTTACAAGCTATGGTACCATTATACTTCTTGAAATATGTTTATGTATGCAATATGGCTTAAATAGGTTTGGTTGTGCCAAAAGTCTCTTAGCAAGAATGAGGATAAGTTAAAAGTCCCTAGAAAATGAGTGAGACAAAGCCAAAAGTCTCACGAAGTGTGAGGCTAAGTCAAAAGTCCCTTGAAAATGGGTAAAGCAAATTCAAAAGTCCCAAAAAAGTTGGGTGAGGCTAAACCAATGCCTTTGAGAGTTTATGTTTGCTATGTATGAGTTTATATGTCAAGGAAAATAATTTATATATGCTCACTAGTAGCTTGAACATCACACGTGCATTCTTTGACATATATATATATCCATTATGTATATTTGAAAGGGTTAAGGGTTATTAGGATTCTTTGAATCTTACTTTTCTTCTACATATACCAAACCATATCTAGATGAGCCAAGTGGACCAAGAAATGGTAGCCAACGACCATGAGAAACAAGACTTTGACAAAAGGATAGAGAAATGAGCTTTGTATTTGCATTTTTGATGTCAAGAATTGTATCCATGAGATGTATTTATGATGTAAACCATTGAACATATCTAAATGTATGTAAATATGAGGTATGTATCAATGTGAAAACCAAATGAATGAGAATGTGAGTTTTTTCCATTCCTTTGTCTTTATGTCCATGTGTATGAATGCAAGTGGCAAGGTGAGAATGACCTCCATGATGATTTTGATCATTTGGCATACTTTATATGTCGTATTTATGGTTTTAGACTTGCTCAAGTGGTTGTAAAAAGTTAAGAAGAGCAATTGATGCCTTAAAATCCCACTTTGGACTTCAAATTTGACCATTTTATGTGCTGAATCAAGTCTGACCAAATGAGTGAGTTTTTTTAATGAAATGTGGCTAGCAAGTAGGTCTCATTTAGAGATTTTTACAAAGCTAAAAAGCACTCAATTTGGAGCTCTAGCAAATTTATTATGATTTTTCAAAGTTGGCTAAATTATGCAGAAATAGTATGTGCACTATTCATATAGTCAATTTATGTTTCTGTATCACACGTGATTCAAATGAAGTCTAACGCTTATGAAAGTTTACAAGTATAAACTAAGCATCATAACCTTTCCATAGCTACCAAGATCACCTCATTTGGAGCTCTGTATAGGGAAAACCAAAATTTTGAAGTTACATGACAGTACTAGTAATGCATCTCGCCTCTGGTATTGTTTCATTATTTTCCGTGTGTTAAAGGCCACTACCTTGGTTTGGAACTATTTTTAGTCATTAGTTAACATCTAGATCTTTTCATAATAGTATGATTTGCTTGATTTCAATTTTTCTAAAATTAGTTATGAATTGTCAAAATCCATATAAAAAATCTAGAAAGTGAACCCGAAAGCAAAACACTAATTTTGTGGGATTTAGCTTAAAACTCGAGGCTCTTGATATGTTTTGTAATGTTTGTGACTTGTATGGATTTCTTATGGATAGATAATGATATTAATGAGTTCACATGATCCATAAAAGTATAAATAGAGAAATGAGGCCTTACGTAACATAATTAAATATCATTAAATATATTGTTTTTCTTGAAAGTGTATGAAGCTAAGCATGATTCATGAAATATGAAGGATAAAGGTTAAGGTATTACAAAAATACACCCAAATATAAGCTTAATCATTTTTTTAGGTTACTGGACTTTTCACTTAAGAGCCTAAATCACCACTTAAACTCCTAAATTCTCAATTAAACCATTCAAAAATATATCCTAGCACCAATTACACAATAACCATTTGTACAATTAAGCTAGAATTTGCAAGTAAAGTATGTAAAAAATGCACAACCATTCAAAAACAATTCATCGAACACTTTTAAGTGCAATGTTTCATCCCCAATTTTTTTAACAAAATTTAAAGAAATTAACAATCCAAAATAGTTACTACAATCAAGTTTTCATCAATTTAAACTAATGAATAAAACATTAATTGAAGTAACAATGAAAATAGAAAGGGAGATGAAGGAGTTAGCCTATTCTTGATTGAAATTTAGAGGTCTAAATTTTGTTAAGGAGTTGCATCCAAGATTAGCCACTAGGAGAACTTAAGCTTCCATTGAATTCAAGAATTGATGAAGGATTTGAAGAAGGGAGCCACAGTTTTGAAGCTTGAAGATGGATGGAAAAAACTTGAGATCCCATTGCTCTACTCCCCTATTTTCTCCTCTTCCCAAAACCTAAACTCATAGCTTCTTTTATTCCTACACATGAGAACCATGTGAAGAGGTGACTGAGAGCCCATGTGTGTAAATGAAGTAGCATGCGTGTGTGTTAACTGAGGCTAGAATACAGTGGAAATGGGTGTGCGCGTGATTGAGAGGAAGAGAGTGTGTGACATGGACTAGCTACGCAGGTGTATCAAGCTGTGTGAAATTGTGAATCATGTGAATTCTGGTACTTTACTTGTGTGTGTATTAGTGGACCCCTCGTGAGAATAGGTGTGTGAGTGTGTGGATTGGTGACTTGCTTCATGCGAATGAATGAAGTTTATTTGCCCACATCATCCCTTAATGTGCCTTGCCCAGGTGTGTATTTCTATTAAATGACTGAATGGAGCTATGAAAGTGTGCTTACGTGCCTCCCTATGTGTGCATGAAATGGAAGTGCATAACAACTCCTTTCACATGAACCCATGGCTCTTCCCTTTTGGATCTCTCCCTCTTCACTCCTCTCATCAATCATGTGTGCCCTCCTTGCTTATGTTCTCTCTTTCCTCTCACATGTATCATGTTCCCTCATGCATCTCTCTAGGCCGTGGCTTTTGTGTGTGATGGATGTGCTTTAAGTGAGGAGAAAGGATGACTTGGTAGTGTGAAAGTGGGTGGAATGCCTTGGGTGTATGTTGCTACATAATTGTATGTGAATGTGAAAGGAAGCCTCCATCATCCATGTGTCTCCCATATCTCTTCCTTCCATGTGTGCTCATCTTCTTGTGGCTGCATGCATAAGTGTGTTACTTTGTGGTAACCCGTGATGCTTATGTATGTGTGTTAAATCCTGAGCTTCCACATCCCAAGTGCTGCAAACTTCTAGATTCATGAGTGTGTGCTTCTACCATGTGATTTTACAAATGAGGAATGAGAGGTGTTATGGCATGGAGATGTTGTTGAGCTCATTATGTTGAATATAAATAGCCGTTGTAACATTGTAGTCTTCATGATGATGCTCTGCTACCATGGGAATGCATGCATGCTATTGTCACGTTAATTACATGAAGATAGAAAATAACTAAGCTACTGTGATGAGCTTCTACAACATGAAACCAAAGAAACAGAGGCTGCTTGATCTAGACTCCACCAAGAATGCCTCCTACCAATGTACACATTGCTTCCACACAAAGAGCCAATTGCCATTATTTTCGATAAACTAAAACCAAGACATATGAAAAAGGCAGCTGCATGTAATACCTCCAAATTTTATGAGCTATTATAATGCCATGGTTTCCATGGTCCAAGAATAAAAGGATAGCATGCTATATGGTCCAAGAAAGAGAGATAGACTAACACTTAAATTGGAAGAAACCCAAGCCTTGCAATTTCTAACTTGAACTTCAAAATTAATATCTTAGCCCTTCATTCTAATTTGAAGTTTCAAATTTTCTTTAGATTAATCTGCATCATTAAAAATCCAATTGCCCATTAAAATTCTACATAATTAAAAGAAAGTTTTTAGTATGAAATATTTCAAAATTATTTGAAACAAGATTTATGCAATAAGAACCCAAAATTGTGCAAATAAATTCCTAGAGTACAAAAATGACTACTAAAATAAAATCTCATCTAATAAAACTCATTAAGCAATGATTATTCAAAGAAAAATGTCAAAATTAAGAGGATTAAAATATATAAAAATTGGCATTTATTAGTATTAAATATGTCACGATGAGATTGAACTATCTTCAAGTAACATTAATATTGAAACATGTAACTCATCATGTTTAGTAAATAAAGACTATAATAATAGCTATGAAAAAATTATCTTTAATGCAATTAGTCCTAATTTTGATACTAACAACATTAATGAAATAGATTATAATGATAATATTATTCTATGAGTTATTATGTGCATATCAACAACCATTATGGCCAAGATGTAGTAATTAGTCTAAGCTATCTACTGCTATAGAAATGCCAAGCATTAAAGCTAATATTAATATGTCATAGTATAGTTTTAATTGATTTGCACAAATAGTTGCTCACCTAATAATGTTGCATCTAATAATTGGTACCAAACTAAGAAACTAGAAGTAAAACTTGGTCTATCTACACAAAAGATTGATGTTTGTATTAATGGATGTATGTTGTATTAGAAAGATGATATAAATAGGACAATATGCAAATTTTGTGAAACACGTCAATATAAAACTAGTCGACCTAGTAAAAAGAATGCATTATTTGCTAATTACCCTTAGATTGCAAAGGTTTTATGCTTCAACGAGATCTATTGAGCTTATGCGATAACATTGGAATAGTGGAAGGTGTGAAAATGTACTGTCATCCATCTGATGGAGAAGTATGGAAACATTTTGATAAGGTATATCTTGATTTTTGCTATAGAACCAAAAAATGTTCAACTAGGTTTATGCACTAATGGGTTCTCTCCATATAACTAGTCTGCTTCTCTATATTCATATTGGCCTGTGATAACTACTCCTTACAATCTTCCTCCTGAGTTATGTATAATTGCTCCTTACTTATTTGTTAAGGCTATCATTCCTAGTCCCCAAAATCCTAAGGTTAAAATTGATATATTATTGTAACCATTAATTGATGAGTAAAATTTATTATAGGAATGGCGTTTCAAAGAAGTAAAATTTTCATATGAGAGCAACATTAATGTGGACAATAAATGACTTTCCAACATATGAAATATTGTCTAGATGGAGTATAGCTAGAATATTAGCTTGTCTTTATTATATGAACAACTCAAAAGCTTTTACCCTAAAGTATGGAGAAAAAAACTCTTAATGCGATTGTCATTGACAATTTCTACTCATGCACTATGTATTTAGGAGGAATAAAGATACTTTTAAGAAAAATAGAAAAATAGAGTTGAAAATGATCCTCTCCCCTAAGATTGGATGAAGAAGAATTGTGGCAACATGTGAAGATCCATCCTAACATAGTAGATGAAAAAGTTTTTAGATTAGCAAGCTATAGGCAATATCATAATTGGACAAAGCAGAGTATATTTTGGGAGCTTCTATATTGGAAACATTTGTTGATTTGACATAATTTAGATGTCATGCATATAGAAAAAAACATATTTTTGGACAATATATTTAATACTGTTATAAATGTCAAAAAGAAGACCAAAGACAACAAAAAAGCCAGGATAAATTTAAAAGAATATTATAGGCGAAGAGACTTAAAGTTGCAAGAATTAGCTAATGGAAAAGTGGTGAAACCAAAAGCTAAGTTTACACTCATGTTAGATTAAAGAAGGGCTATTTGTTAGTGGGAAAAAATTAAAAAATGCTCAATGGGTATTCTTCAAATACAACATGTGTAGAATCAAAAAAAGGAAGGTTATTTGCACACAAAAGTCATGATTGTCACATTTTTTTTGGAATGTTTGCTGCCAATTGTGTTTAGTGCACTTAACCAAATCTAGAAACCTATAACTGAATTAAGTCAATTCTTTAGAAAGTTGTATTCAATGACATTAAAGGTTAATGATATAATGCAAATGAAGCAAAATATTCCTATTATTCTTTGTAAGTTAGAAAGAATATTTCTACTAAGATTTTTTTGATTTTATGGAACATTTACCAATCTACTTACCATTTAAAGCTAGGGTTGGTAGACCTATTCAGTATTGATGGAATGTATCCCTTTGAAAGATAATTGCTACTTATATGATGTTTTAATCATTTCTAATTAGTTTATCTTATATCAATTTATTATCGTGGTTCAACTACCTTATTTACTATTTTAGTTATAAAGATTTTTAAATATATTAAAATATACAGTTAAAAATAAAGCTTGTGTTGAAGGTTCTATATATAAGGCATATTTGTCACAAGAGGTCTTGGACTTTTATTCATATTACTTTGAGTCATATGAAACTTCAATGCGCAACTAGAGTTGGTCAAAATGATTATGTTGATGAAGTAGAGTCAAGTGAGCCAACTTTATCAATTTTTTACTAAAGTTGGATATTGCTTGGAAAGTGTTTAACTCATTATCTAAGTAATAAAAAAAATGGGCGTCACTCATATTCATGTTTTACTGAATTGTGATGAAGTCAAGCCTTATCTCGAGTAAGATTTAGACTTGTTACTATAACTTGTTTAGTATGTGATTGGACCTAACATTTATATCATCTTGCAGGACCTTTAAGCAAGAGTTGAAAAAAGCAAATTCATACATTAGCTTCAAGGAAATCGATGCCAAGATTGAGTAGCAATTTATTGTGTAGT
The DNA here is from genome assembly GCA_026724425.1 of Erythrophleum ivorense. NCBI lineage: Eukaryota > Viridiplantae > Streptophyta > Magnoliopsida > Fabales > Fabaceae > Erythrophleum > Erythrophleum ivorense. Next base: position 399,880 of record JAIUCV010000672.1, on the reverse strand, counting down.
TTAGGTATTACATATATGGTAATATCATTATTTATGTTATATTATAAATATGGGTATACATTCATTCATTCATTTACTTATATCATTATATCTTAATTCTATTATACCAAATAGGTTCTTCATCAACCATTATCTAAAGATAATATGTATTTGAAAGATTTGGCTTGGGGACCTTTTAAAGAGGTGCAAACATGGCTAGGATACTTTGTAAACAAATACAAGTTTACATCGATAATTGGAGCATTGGAAAGAAGACTATAAATAGTGGAATTTGAGTGAAAAGGACAAGAGAAGATGGAGAGAATGACCATTTCAACATTCTTAAAGAGGTGGTACAGTTACAATATCCAAAAGAACCTATAAAAAAAATTAGTACTATTTTATTATGATTGGTTTAACCGCAATTATAAATCAAAGGATGAAGATGCACAAAGATTATGAAATTATTGAAATTAAACACACAAGAAGATATGAAAAATTTGGTCCATTTATATTTGTAGAATAAGCTATCCAAGTATATTATGTGCCATATCCTAAGAAAAGTACAAATAAGCTCAATGGTGGGATGTCTTCAAAACTAGAGCAAAGAGTGTAGTGGATAATAGTAATACCTTAAAGTTGGCTTATCAAGATGATGAGGTACATGTTAGTATAGTAGATGGTGAAAATATTATCTGGTACATTATGAGAGTAAGGATAAATGGAAGATGTAGATTTGCATATAGATTTATCAATTGAAGATGTAAATGTTCAAATCGAGATGCAAGATGAAGCCATTGAAGAGATGAAGATGAAGACAAAGATTAAAATAAAGGTCTTGAAAATATGTCACAAGAAATAGAACGAAATCTAATATCCAATTTTAAATACAAAATGCCAGATCATGAAAAGAGATATGCAAACAATGTTAGAGCTATATTTCCTATAAATAAAACACATCCAAATATTGGCCATTACATCCTGATGTTGGCAGTGTATTTTATATTAATACATGTAAAAGTTATTATCAAAATCTCTGTAATGAAAATAATAATATATAAATTTTTATGTTTACATTAATTTTTTTATAATTTTATTATTAATTATATATAAATATTTGTGTATTAATATGATGTTTCAAATATAGTACACTGAGTTTGATTAGATTGATATGTTTGTACTTTTATATTTGATATTATATATATGTGCATCTGTGTAATGTATGCTTTCACAAATTTCTTTCATCTCTCTCATGTCTTTCACAAATTTCTTTTATCTCTCTCACATCTTGCCTTCCTTCGTCTCTCTCCCACCCTCACTTTGTCATCTAAGGTATAAGGCAATTAGCATCATCAATGTATAAATCATAAGAAGTAAAAGTAATTTTTCTTATGAAGTTATTTTGATTTCATGTTTTAAGAAATTTATTCACATAAATTTGTTATCTTTTACAAATTAGTTTATTTACATCTATCAATGAGAATCATCTTCTAATAGGGAGTCACTCATGATCTTAACATATTATTTCAGAGTCTCAAAATCCAACTTTGAGTCCTAAGTTCCAACTTCTATTCAAAAACAATTTTATTGAACCGATGGTGATGAGTTATTATTTAATTTTTAAATATCATTTCAATTTATTTTGATTTTAAGTATTTGTATAATTAACTAATAAATATTTAATTTATGTAGATTTTAAACCAAATAATAATGAAGTTTGAGCATGAATAATAATTATTTTTAAAAGTAAATATAAAAGGTCTTGGAGAAGTTGGAAAGATGTTTCTCCTAAATACAGAGTATTATGGTTTATTGAATTTAAAGTAAATTTTGTTACTTATATTTTTGTATATAATCATAACATCATGTATTTTATATTTTTATAATTATAATCTTTAACTTTTTTTTACAAGTATTATGAATGGAGGCTTGACAACACTATTAAAATTTAGAAGAACTGGAAAAAATAATGTGGTTGATCAATTTAGAGATTTTATTGGTAATACATATAAGACAGGGAAAACACCCTAATTGGATTGGAGAATCTATTTGAGAAGAGTAGTGTAACACCCATTATTTTAAAAGCCGTAAAACTGAAGTGGTATTACTAATGAAAATCTCCTAAATTGAATGAATAGTGTAACAACCATAATTTTTGAATTTTTTCTAAGTCTGTTAGCTACAGCCCGGCTATAGCGAATATACCTATTCGCTATAGCAAGAATCCACCTAGTTATAGTGAATACACCAATTCGCTATAGCAAGAATGCTTCTAGCTATAGCGAGTTCGGCGCGTCCCATATAAAAACTAGGGAGTTCCTCGCAATAACACTCCATAACAAGAACAGGGGTCTGGGACTAATACGTGCTCACCGTAGCGAGGGTTATTTTCTGCTATAATGAAAGTGGGTCTAGAAAAAGCATGAAAAAGTGTATTTTTGCTTCTAAAGACCCCAGAAGCTTCTCTTCCTCTCTAACTGACTTAAGCTTCGACCAAAATAGAGAAAAAGGGCTTGAGAGAGTGAGAGACAAGAAAGAGACCAAGAGAAGGAAGAACAAGGAAAATAGGGGGAAGTGTAAGGATTTGAGGAGGAGAATTAGGCAAAGAAAGAGCCTTTTGGAAAGAGCTTGATTTAAGGTAACTTTGTAACTAAAAAGTGCTGAAATTTCTGAAATCTTAAAAATTTTTTAAGTCTACTATCTATAGCGAGAAACGGCCTAGTTATAGCGAATTGTACCTGTTCGCTATAGCGAGAAATGGTCTAGCTATAGCGAATGTGCCTATTCGCTATAGCAAAAATGCTTCTAGCTATAGCGAGTTCGGGTATCCCATACAAAAACAAGGTTCTGGGACTAATACGTGCTCGCTGTTGTGAGAGTTATTCTTCTCTATAGCGAGAGTTAGTCCAGAAAAGCATGAAAAAAGAGAATTTTACTTCTTAAAAAGTCCAGAACCTTTCCTTTTCTTCTAACTGACCTAAGCTTCCTCCAAAACAAAGAAAAGGGCTTAGAGAGAGAGAAAGACCAAGAGAAGGAAGGAAGAACAAGGAAAAGGTAAGTAACCTTGAGATTTCCATAGCTTTTCTTCTTAGAATTTTGTTCTTCTCTCTTTGCCCTCACTTTCTATGGTTTTGGTTATTGAATTAGTTTGGTTTTGGGCTTGGTTCAGAAGAGGGAGAGTGGAAAATTACTCTTAAAGAAGGCTAGAACTCATGTATATTTACTTCTTCTTCTTTGCTTTCCTTGAGAATGTTGGTTCTACCAACTTGAGAGCTTGAGAGAGGAAGGAAGTCTGACTTAAAGCAAGCAAGAAATCCTTGAATTGGAGTGTGGGAAGTTGAGAAATACAAAAGAACTAGGAGAAGAACTAGTAAAATTTAAGAAGGAAAAACTAAGGATTTAACCTCCTAGCCTTGTGAGTGTATATTTAAGTTATAAAAGAATAATTCCATCCTCTTTGTTGTGTTTAGGCTCAAGATAATCGGCTCCATCTAGTTGTGGTGTTGAGACCGAGAAAGATAAAGAGAAATTGAAAGAGAAGGCTTGTGTTAGCTTGTAAGATAGCTCTCCACTCTTTCTTGTTGCATTCTTGGATGTGTAATAGTCATTGTATGCTTGTGTATGTGCTTGTATTGTGAGACATGCCATTCGATGTTGCCTTGATGCATTGGTACCAATATGTTTATGTTTTGGGTTGTGAAAATTGCTCGGGTGAGGTGGTGCTAAAAGTCCTTTGAGATGGGTGAAGTGAAGCCAAAAGTCCTTAGAAATTGGTAAGACAAGGCCAAAAGTCTTATGAATGAGTGAGACAAAATCAAAAGTCCTTAAACCAAGGGTGAGGCCAATCCAAAAGTCCCAAAAAATTAGGTGAGGCTAGACCAAAAGTCCCTAGAGCTTATTCTTGGCATTAATATGACATTCATGGCATGTAAATCATGTGTTGTATGATTGTGAATTGTTAGATACCTACTTGCATGCTTTAACTTGTTTATATGCCTTGATTGCTTCCTTGAATGAGTGCATGAGCTATTAAGATTCCATGAATCTCACCCCCTTCCCTTTCCCATCTTAACATGTTAGGTGGAGCTCAAGGAGATCAAAGTACAAACCAAGGAGTCTAGCTGAGCATGTTTAGGCAATTATATAGTTTGTTTTAATTCTTTTGATGTAAAGAGGTGCCAAAATGAATATGTACATATTATTTTTGAGAGGTAAATATTTGAGCAAGTGTAAATATATGTATAAATGATGTGTAAACCATGTATAAAGCCAAAGCAATGGAAAAATGAGATTTGGCCTTTTGGTGGCTTGTATGTAGTAGTGTATTTTTGCCTATAGCAGAGTGAGTATATTTTTGCCTATAGCAAAGTGAGTTTGAAATATATGATGATTTGGACCACTTGGGCATTTCATATATGCTATGTTTATGCTTTAAAACTTTCCCAAGAAGTACTAGAGTATGTAGAAGACCATTTACCCTCATTTTGAACCATGTATGGTATCAAAACTGCCAAATTTGTAAGCTCTCTCAAAGTATGACCAAGTGAGTTCTTCTTGATATGAAATTTGGCATGCCTCTAGAGCTTGTTGGAAGCTTCTTGGAAGCTAAAGTGGGTAATATTTGGAGGCTTAGGGAATATTTGGCGAATTTTTGATGTTGGAGAATTTTCTGGTTTTGGTTATTGTATTGTGCAACTAGTCCAAAAATGAATCTATGTCATTCATTGACCAAACGGTGTCCAATTGTCATGAAATTTTATAGGCATAAACTAGACATCCACAGTAACTTATACCCACTAGAAGCACCTCAATTGGAGGTCTGTAGAGGGAGAAATAACTTTCTAAATGTATATGTCAACATTAGGGAAGCCATCCGACCTTTGTTATTGTTCCATCAGTTTTCGAGGTCCAAAGTCTACTAAGATGATCTAAAATTATTTTTCCCCTATATTTAACATCTGTAGCTTTCCAAATCGGTATATTTTTCCAAGATTGGATATTTTTGGAATTAGTTATGGATTTTTGAAGTTTATGACAGCAAGCTGCATTAGTGCCAGGGACATCCAGACCTCTGTCTTTTTTTCGATGTCAAACATGGTCTAAACGTTGAGATTGTGCTTGAGAATTATTTTTAATGTAAATTTAACACCTAGAGATTTCCAAAAAGGTATGGTTTGCTTTATTCCCACTTTTTTAGAATTAGTTATGAGTTTCTAAAGTTAGAGCAAAAAATCTGACTTTTAGGCCTGTTTTGAGAAATTACATTTTGGGGTTTTTGGCTTCATATCTATGGTTCATGGGTTGTTTTATGCTATGTATGAGTTGTATAAATGGATTTTGAGTAAATTATGTGATTGATGGGTTCATAGGACCTACGGGGCAAATTATGAATGTTCAAACCCCGATACATAGTAGGAAAATGCCACGGTTTGCTCTTTTCTTTGGAAATCATATGGAATTAAGCTAGAGCAGAGACTAGTTGAGCCTAATATATTATGGTGTTACATTTTTATTATCAAAGCAAAGGTTTAGGAACTTTTGCTCGATGTTAGGCTCTTGAATGATGTGATTTGCTTGTGTTTGGTATGAATTACCATGGAAGTGGTAGCATACATATGCATATGTGCTTGTGCTATGATTGTAAACTGAGGATTGCTACTTCTTTTCAGACATGGTTGAGACTAAATGAGGCAGGGGTAGAGGCTAGTCACCCAGGGCTCAGAGAGCTAAGCCAGAGGTTCCGATTGGTCCTGAGGATCCTCTGCGAACCATCATAGAGAGGCTTGATCGATATGAGGCCATGATGGGCTAGCACCAGAAGATGCTAGAACAACAGAGGTACATTGCCCTACAATAGCATGATATAATCATGCATTTGCAAGATACCTTGGCTAGGCAAGAAGAAGCTAGGAGAGAAGCCCCTGTACCTCAGCCATCCACATCCAGCATTCCACCTACACCTCCTCCGGAGCCTGTTGTTGCTCAGACCCAGACACTTATCTAGAAACTATTGAAGTAGCTTAGACAGAATAGTCCACCTTCGTTTGATAGGGATTTGGATACGGATAAGGCGGAGGCTTAGGTTATGGAGCTAGAGAAAATATTCTCGATGATGGATTGTACCACCAAGTAGAAAGCTCAGTTAGTCACCTTCATGTTACAGAAGGAAGCCGATAGATGATGGCGTAGCACGAAACCCTTGATAGAGACCAAGAACATACAAATAACTTGGGAAAGCTTCTTGGTCGAGTTTTATAAGAAATATTTCCTTAGTTCGATGAGGAAGAAGAAAGAGATGGAATTTATAAGTTTGAGACAGACGAATGAGATGACTGTAGACCAATATGTGGCCAAGTTCATTGAGTTGTCTTAGTATTCCCCTTACCTCCAAAGGTATGATGATGAACTCTAGAGATGTGAGCAATTTGAGACTAGATTGAGGCCCTTGATTAGCGACAGAGTTACTCCATAGCAGATCAGGAAGTTTAATACCTTTGTAGAGGTCAGTAGGGTGATTGAGACTAACCTCCGAGCTATCATGCCTGCTGTAGCTACAGCTAGTCAGAAGGGGGCTTCAGAATTGAAAATACCAAGATCGAAAAAGGGTTTTAACATGACACCTAGTACCAAAAAGAGAGGCAAGGTGCCATGGAATAGAAGGCCACAGTGGGGTAAGCTGATGTTGCCTCCTCGGAGCCAATCATCATTCCAGCAGTCTCCGGTGACATATTTTTAGTGTGGGAAGTTGGGCACATTGCTAGAAACTATCCCTAGGTAGATACAACACCTCCTCCTAGGCCGCAGACCCAAGGCCGAGTGTTCACCCTTACTCAGCAGGAAACCAATGTGTCCTCTAGTTTGATTCGAGGTATGTTGATAGTGAATGGCTTTCCTATAGTAGCTATGTTTGATTCAAGTGCTAGTCACTCGTTTATATCCTATGATTGTGTGAGGCAATTAGGTATGGCTGTTAGTGTCTTGCCATTTGACTTGTCTATCCCTACATCCACTAGAGGCCACGTGGTTACTTCTCATACTTGCTTAAATGTCACTGTTCAGTTCAATCATTATCATACCACTATTGATTTGATCTATATGCCCTTCCATGATATTGATTTGATTGTTGGTATGAACTGGTTGACCGTGAATAATGTGGTACTTAATTGTGAACACTGAACTATTTCCTTACCTGCTTATAGGACCATACCTAGGGTAGGAGTTAAGTTATCCTTTGTGACTATTGCCCAGGTTGAGAGACATTTAAAGTGTGGATGTCAAGAGTTTCTAGTCTTTTTTTCTATTTAGACTGAGGTAAAGGAAAGGATAAAGGAGATCCCAGTTTCCTGAAGGTTTTCCCTAAGGAGTTTGACTTTAGTGGTCGACCCCCTGAGCAAGAGCTAGAGTTTCCTATAGACATAGTGCCTGAGGCTAGACCGGTGTCTAAGGCTCCTTATAAGATGGCTCCCACCGAGCTTACTGAGTTGAAAAAGTAAATAAAGGAATTGGTAGAGAAAGGGTTTATCTGCCCTAGTGTTTCACCTTAGGGAGCTCCAGTGTTATTTGTGAGAAAAAAGGATGGTACCTTGCATTTGTGCATAGATTGTAGAGAGTTAAATAAAGTTACCATCAAGAATAGATATCCTCTCCCTAGAACTGATGATTTTTTAGATCAGTTGGTTGGGGCATTTATGTTTTCCAAGATAGATCTTAGATATGGACACCACTAGTTGAGAGTGAGAACTGAAGATGTCTCCAAGACGGCTTTCAGAATGAGATATGGGCATTATGAGTTCCTTGTGATGCCATTTGGGCTAACGAATGCACCTATTGTGTTCATGGATTACATGAACAGGGTATTCAGACCGTATCTAGATAATTTATAGTGGTCTTCATTGATGATATCCTAGTATACTCCAGATCCTTTGAGGAGCACGAGAGACATTTGAGATTAGTCCTAGAGACCTTGAAAGAGAAAAGGTTGTATGCCAAATTTAGTAAATGTGAGTTTTGGCTAACCGAGGTATGATTCTTAAGTCATGTAATCTCACGAGACGGGGTCGTAGTTGATCCCCATAAAGTTAAGGCTGTGTTACATGGGATAGACCTAGAACGATCACCGAGGTTAAAAGTTTTCTAGGTTTGGCAGGGTACTATCGACGGTTTATTCAAGGTTTTTCTCAGATGGCCTTACCACTGACGAGGCTAACTAGGAAAGAGACACCTTTTCATGTCGGATGATAGATGTGAGAGGAGTTTCCAAAAGTTAAAACTCCATTTGACCACTACCCTTGTATTGATTATCCCTAACCCTAGTGAGCCATTTGTGGTTTATTGTGATGCCTTAGGCAAAGGGTTAGGATGTGTGAGCAGGGTAGAGTAGTGGCATATGCCTCTAAGCAGTTGAGGCCTTATAAGGAGAATTATCTCATGCATGACCTGGAGTTAGCCGTCGTAGTGTTTGCTCTTAAAATCTAGAGATACTATCTGTATAGTACTACCATAGAGATTTATAGTGACCACAAGAGTCTAAAATACCTATTTGACCAGAAGAAACTCAATATGAGACAAAGAAGATGGATGGAGTTCTTGAAAGACTATAATTATGTGTTAAAATATCATCCAGGCAGGGCCAATATAGTGGTGGATGCCCTGAGTAGGAAATCCATCCATGTAGCCCATATGATGATTAGGGAGCAAGAGCTCTTAAAGAATTTCATAAACATGAACCTTTCTTGTCAGGTGGTATCAGGTAAATTGTATCTGAGTAAACTCAAATTGAGAATGTATTGAGAACCCAGATCTTAGATGCCCAGAGAGAGGATGAGTTCTTGAGATGGATCTAAAATGAGAGTTCCCAAGGTAAGACCTCAAATTTCAAGGTGTCTAAGAATGTTATGATAGTATACCGAGATAGAATCTATGTGCTTAGTCAAAATGAATTGAGAGAAAACATTTTAGAAGAGGCGCATAAGAGTAAGTATACTATCCACCCAGGTGCCACCAAGATGTATCAAGATTTGAAAAGAATTTTTTAGTGGTCGAGGATGAAGAATGATGTGATGGATTATGTGGCTAGATGTTTAGTGTGTCAGAGGGTAAAAATATAACATCAAAGAGCAACTAGATTGTTACAACCTCTAGATACACCTAAGTGGAAATGGGATAGTATAGCCATGGACTTTGTTATGTGGTTACCCAAGACATCTTCTGGACACAATGTTATTTGGGTAGTTATGGATAGACTGACGAAATCCACACACTTTTTAGCTATCAAGGCTTCTCATACACTGGATAGATTAGCCCAGTTGTATATTAAAGAGATAGTGCAACTTCACAGAGTACCCAGTAGTATAGTTTCGAATAGAAACCCTAGGTTCACATCAAACTTTTAGAGGTTATTACAATATGTCTTAGGGACCAGGTTATGGTTTAGTACTGCATATCACCCCTAAACAGATGGTCTGACTAAGAGGACCATCCAGACCTTAGAAGACATGTTAAGGGCATGTGTATTAGAAATGAGGGGTAACTGGGATGCATATTTACTGCTAATAGAGTTTGTGTATAATAATAGTTACCATTCTAATATTTAAATGGCCCCTTATGAGGCTTTGTATGGGAGAAAGTGCAGATCCCTTCTGTGTTAGGTTGAGCTAGGTGAGAGGAGTATGATAGGACCTAAGATTGTGGATCAGACCACCCGACAGATAGAATTAATTAGAAAGAGACTCCTCACGGCCTAAAGTAGGCAGAGAAGCTATGTCGATAAGAGAAGGAGGTCGTTCGAGTTTGAGATTGGAGACCATGTGTTCATTCGAGTGTCTCCAGTGATGGGAGTAGGTCAGTCAATGAGGGTAAGGAAGCTCAGTCTTAGGTATATTGGTCTATTTGAAATCCTTGAGAAAATTAGACCCGTGGCTTATCGGATAGCCTTACCTCCTAACTTGGCCCAAATCCATAGTGTTTTTCATGTCTCCCAGTTGAAAAAGTATTTACTAGACCCTTCACATGTCATAGAATATGAGCATGTGCAATTGCAGGAAGATCTTTCCTATGTAGTGAAACTAGAGAGAATTATGGATGCTAAGCTGAAACAGTTGAGCAGTAAGAACATTCCTTTGGTGAAAGTGGTCTGGAGAGGTCTAACATCTGAGGAAGTAACCTAGGAATTGGAGGAGGAAATGAGGCAAAAATATCCAGAGTTATTCCCTAGAAGTATGTATTTAAATTTTGAGGATGAAATTTCTTTTAAGGGGAGTAGAAATGTAACAACTAAAAAGTGCTAAAATTTCTGAAATCCTGAATTTTTCTAAGTTTACTTGCTATAGCAAGAAATGGCTTAGCTATAGCGAATGTACCTATTCGCTATAGCGAGAAATGATCTAGTTATAGCGAATGTGCTTATTCGCTATAGTGAAAATGCATCTAGCTATAATGAGTTCATGCATCCCATACAAAAACCAATGGGTTCCTCGCAATAGTGCCGTAGTGAGAATAAGGGTCTAGGACTTATACGTGCTCACCGTAGCAAGTTATTCTTCGCTATAGCGAGGGCTAGTCTAGAAAAGTGTAAAAAAGAGAATTTTACTTCTTAAAGAGTCCAGAACCTCTTCTTTTCTTCTAACCGACCTAAGTTTCCTCTAAAACAGAGAAAAGGGCTTAAGAGAGAAAGAGAGACCAAGAGAAGGAAGGAAGAACAAGGAAAAGGTAAGCAAGCTTGAGATTTCCATAGCTTTTCTTCTTAGAATTTTGTTCTTCTCTATTTGCCCTCACTTTCTATGGTTTTGGTTATTGAATTAGTTTGGTTTTGGGCTTGGTTCAGAAAAGGGAGAGTGGAAAACCACTTTTTAAGAAGGCTAGAACTCATGCATCTTTACTTCTTCTTTTTTGCTTTCCTTAAGTATGTTGGTTCTACTAACTTGAGAGCTTGAGAGAGGAAGGAAGTATGACCTAGAGCAAATAAGAAATCCTTGAATTGGAGTGTGGGAAGTTAAGAAATACAAAAGAACTAAGAGAAGGGCTAGTAAAATTTAAGAGGGAAAAACTAAGGATTTAACATCTTAGCCTTGTGAGTGTATATTTAAGTTATAAAAAAATAATTCCATACTCTTTGTTGCGTCTAGGCTCAAGAGAATAAGCTCCATCTAGTTGTGGAGTTAAGACTAAGAAAGATAAAGAGAAATTGAAAGGGAAGGCTTATGTTGGCTTGTAAGGTAGCTCTTCATTCTTTCTTGTTGCATTCTTGGATGTGTAATAGTCATTGTATGCTTGTGTATGTGCTTGTATTGTGAGACATGCCATTCGATGTTGCCTTGATGCATTGGTACCAATATGTTTATGTTTTGGGTTGTGAAAATTGCTCGGGTGAGGTAGTGCCAAGAGTCCTTTGAGATGGGTGAGGTGGAGCCAAAAGTCCTTAGAAACAAGTGAGAGAAGGCTAAAAGTCTCATAAATGAGCAAGGCTAAATCAAAAGTCCCTAAACTAAGGGTGAGGCCAATCCAAAAGTCCCAAAAATCGAGTGAGGCTAGACCAAAAGTCTCTAGAGCTTATTCTTGGTAATGATATGACATTCATGGCATGTAAATCATGTGTTGTATAATTGTGAATGGTTAGGTGCCTACTTGCATGCTTTGACTTGTTTATATGCCTTCATTACTTCCTTGAATGAGTGCATGAGCTATTGAGATTCTATGAATCTCACCCCCTTCCCTCTCCCTTCTTAACATGTTAGATGGAGTTTAAGGAGATCAAAGTGCAAACCAAGGAGCCTAGTTAAACATTTTTAGGCAATTGTATAGTTTGTTTTGGTTCTTTTGATATAAAGAGGTATCAAAATGAATATGTACCTATTATTTTTGAGATGTAAATATTTGAGCAAATGTAAATGTTTGTATAAATGATCTATAAACCATGTATAGAGTCAAAGCAATGGAAAAATGAGATTTGGCCTTTTGGTGCTTGTACGTAGTAGTATATTTTTGCCCATAGTAGAGTGAGTTTGAAATGTATGATAATTTGGACTACTTTGGAATTTCATACATGCTATGTTTATGCTTTAAAACTTGCCCAAGAGGTGCTAGAGTATGTAGGAGACCATTTACCCTCATTTTGAACCATATATGGTATCAAAACTACTAAATTTGTGAGCTCTGTCAAAGTATAACCAAGTGAGCTCTTCTTGATATGAAATTTGGCATGCCTCTAGAGCTTGTTTAAAGCTTCTTAGGAAGCTAAAGTGAGTAATATTTGGAGGTCTAGGGAATATTTGGCGAATTTTTGAAGTTAGAGAATTTTTTAGTTTTAGTTATTGTACTGTGCAACTAGTCTGAAAATGAATCTATGTCATTCATAAAACAAACGGTGTCCAATTGTCATGAAACTTATAGGCATAAACTAGGCATCCATAGTAAACTATAACAATTAGAAGCACCTCAATTGGAGGTCTATAGAGGGAGAAATAACTTTATGAAGTTCTGTGTCAGCATCAGGGAAGCCATCCAACCTTTGTTATTGTTCCATTAGTTTTCAACGTCCAAAGGCTACTTAGATGATCTGAACTTATTTTTTTCCTCTAGTTAACATCTATAGCTTTCCAAATTGGTATAGGTTTCCTAGATTTTATTTGTTTGGAATTAGTTATGGATTTTTGAAGTTCATGACAGCAAGCTGCATCAGTACCAGAGACAGCCAGACCTCTGTCTCTTTTTCGATGTCAAACATGGTCCAAATGTTGAGATTGTGGTAGGAAATTATTTTTAATGTAAATTTAACACCTAGAGATTTTTAAAAAGCTATGGTTTGCTTAATTCCATTTTCCTAGAATTAGTTATGATTTTCCAAATTTAGAGCCAAAAATCTGACTTTTAGGCCCGTTTTGAGAAATTACATTTTGGGGTTTTTGGCTTCATATCCGTGGTTCATGGGTTGTTTTATGCTATGTATGAGTTGTATAAATGGAGTTTGAGTAGAGTATGTGATTGATGGGTTCATAGGACCCACGTGATAAATTATGAGTGTTCAAACCCTGATACATAGCAGGAAAATGCCACAGTTTGCTCTTTTCTTTGGAAATCATATGGAATTAAGCTAGAGCAAAGACTAGTTGGGGCTAATATATTATGGTGTTACAAACTTCTTTTCATTTTGTTGCATCTTCTCCCCTTACTTTTTCTTAAATATGTTAGCTAAGAATAGAACCATGAGAGGAAGAAAGTTCTGCTCTAGAATAAGTAAAAAACCATTGAATTATAGTGTGGGGAGTTGAGAAATACAAAGGAATTAGGAAAAGAGCTAGTGAAATTCAAAAGGGAGAAACTCGAGATTCCTAAACACTTTGCAAAGTTTGCTTTGATGCAAGAATCACCTAACCTTTGTAAGTGTTTGTTTGAGTTCCAAGAGAGTAATTACATACTATTTGTTGTGTCTAGGCGAAAGAGATCAAACTCCATCTAGTTATGATTGTGAGACCAAGAAGGGAGAAGAGAAGTTGAAAAGGAAGGCTTGTGTTGGCTTTTAAAGTAGCTCTCTACTCTTTCTTGATACATTCTTGGATGTATAGTAGTCATTGTATGCTTATGTATGCACTTGTATTGTGAGACATGCCATTTGATGTTGCCTTAGTGCATTGGTACCAATTTGTTTATATTTTGGGTTGTAAAAATTGCTCTTAAAGGATAAGATAGTGACAAAAGTTCCTTGTGATAGGTGAGGTAAAGCCAAAAGTTCCTAAAAGTGGGTGAAACAAGGCCAAAAGTCTCATAGATGAGTGAGGCCAAATTAAAAGTCCCTAAACCAAGGGTGAGGCTAATCTAAAAGTCCCAAAAATAAGGTGAGGCTAGACCAAAAGTCCCTAGAGCTTATTCTTGGTATTGATATGGTTTTCATGGCATGTAAATCATGTGTTGTATGATTTTGAATGGTTGGATGCCTACTTGCATGCTTTGACTTATTTATATGTCTTGATTGCTTCCTTGAATGAGTGTATGAGCTATTGAGATTCCATGAATCTCACCCGCTTCCCTCTCCCATCTCACATGGTCCAGGTGGAGCTCAAGAACTAAAGAGTGGAGGTCATAAGGCATAGATGGCCATCTCTTGACACTTTTGCATAATTATGCATAGTTTGATGTATAGGAAAGCCAAAGTGCTTATGTATACGTATTCTTTTTAAGATGTAAATGTTTAAGCAACTGTAAAAGTATATATAAATGATGTGTGAATCATGTATGGAACCAAAGCAATAAAAATATGAGATTTGGCCCCTTGGTGGCTTGTATGTAGTAGTGCATTTTTGCCCATAGTATAGTGAGTTTGAGATGTGTAATAGTTTGGACTACTTAGGCAATTCATATATGTTGTGTTTATGCCTTAAAACTTGCCCAAGAAGTGTTAGAACATGTAGGAGACCATGTACCCCCATTTTAAACCATATATGGGGTCAAATTTGCCAAATTCGTGAGCTCTGTCAAGATATAACCAAATGAGCTCTTCTTGATATGAAATTTGGCATGTATCTATAGTTTGTTGAAAGATTCTTGGGAAGCTAAAGTATAGAATATTTGGAGGTCTAGGGGATATTTGGCGAATTGTTGAAGTTGAAGAATTTTTTGGTTTTGGTTAGTATATTGTGCTAATGGGTCTGAAAATAATTCTATGTCATTCATGGGGCAAACGATGTCCAATTGTCATGAAATTTTATAAGCATAAACTAGACATTCATAGTGACTTATACCAACTAAAATCACCTTAATTGAAGGTCTATAGAAGGAGAAATAATTTTCTGAAGTTCTGTGTTAGTATCAGGGATGCCAGCTAACCTTCATTATTGTTCCATCAATTTTTGAGAACCAAAGCTACTGAAATGATCCAAACTTATTTTTTTCCTCTAGCTAACATCTATAGATTTCCAAATTGGTATAGTTTTTCCAAATTAGATTTTAATGGAATTAGTTATGAATTTTTGAAGTTCATGATAGCAAATTATATTAGTACCAAGGACAACCGGACCTTTATGCCTTTTCGATGTCAAACGTGGTCTAAATGTTGAGATTGTGGTTTGAAATATTTTTAGTGTAAATTTAACATCCATATATTTTCAAAAAGCTATGGTTTGCTTGATTCCCATATTTCTAGAATTAGTTATGATTTTCTAAAATTAAAGCTAAATATTTGACTTTTGGACTCATTTTGAGAAATTGTATTTTTTAGTTTTTGGCTTCATATCCGTGGTTCATGAGTTTTTTTTATGCTATGTATGAGTTGTATGAATGGCGTTTGAGTAGAGAATGTGGTTGATGGGTTCACAGGACTCACAAGGCGAAATATGAGTGTTTAAACCCCCGACATAGCGTAACAAAAAGCCACATTTTATTCTTTTTCTTTGGAAATCGTATGAAATCAAGTATAAAAGGAAGTTAGTTAAGGTTAACACATTATGGTGTTACAAATAGAAGCCCAATAAAATTAGAGCAATAATCTAGACAATTAAAATGGGGATACAAGGTTTCAGATACCCAAAAACTAGAGCCAGAATAGTTAAACAAAATTAGACAAAAATGCAGTGGCATTTTTTGGTAATTTTGAGCAACTTTTAGAAAACTTAAAGGATGGATCTTTAAATCCAAAAATTGAGTTTCTCAGAGTTTTTAAAGGTCCTAAAAACTAAAGGAATCCTTAAAATGATCAAAACCCATCCAGTATACATTTTAGAGTGATGGTTGACCGAAATTTTGACCGATTCATTTGGAAAATTTTTAAATCCAATTTGAGTAAAACTAAAGGAATTTATGAATTAGAGAGCCTAAAATTCATAATGAAAAAGACAGTTCTTGAAAAGGAGATAAAATGAGCCTAAATAAAAAGAACCAAGAAAAAAGGTAAAATGGAAATTTTGAAAAAATGTCATAACTTAGCCTACTTCTTTATAAGTCATGCCCCACTTCTTCCCTTTTTCATGACTAACTTTCATATGCTCCAAAACAGAACCCAAGGCTCCTTGAAGTGCAATACCAAGAGGGAGAAGAGAAGGAAGGAAAAATCAAGGGAAAATGTAAGAAAATTCATAGTTTTCCATACTTCTTCTTTCACCAACCTTGTTATCTTCTTTGTCCTCTCTTTTTCTATTGTTTTGATAATTGATTAAAGGATGATTCATGGCTGGTTCAGTGAGAAGAGGAGAGACTTTGAAGGAGAGAATAGAAGCAAGTGAAAGCTCCTTGAAAAAGCTTGCAAATTGGGTAAGACATCATGGTTTCCCTTGCTTCATCTTTTCTACTTCTTCCATGGTGATTTTTGGCCAACCTTTGACCACCAAGGAGGGATTGATTTCTAACCAAACCAAGGAAGAAACAAGGGTTATAGAGTATGAGAAACAAGAATATACAATTAGATTTAAAAGAAAAGCTTCATATTTCAAGTTGTATAACTTAGACTTTTTGTTACACCTAGCTATTCTTGAAGCTTTTTAAGGATAGCTAGCCTATATAAGAGTATGTATGAATTCTTAAGACATCTAGGAAGCTTCACAAGTGCCAATTCCCTAAGAAAAACCAAGCAAACTCTATGGGTCCATTATCTTATGCATGTTTAAACCAAAGCTAAAAGTAGCATCTAGGGAGATTTTTTTTAATTCCAAGGATGGAAGTGGCCTAGATATGATTGATAAATATCAAGGGAAGCATTAGTTTGAATTTAGAAATCATGGTTTGTGAGATAGAGGTTTAGGTTCCTTTTTATGACATAAAGAAGCAACTTGAGTCTAGGCTCCTTGAATTGAATTGAATTTGTGAGGACTTTAAGGAGTCTAAATGGATTCAAGAGATTTGGATTGAATGAGAAATTGGAACCAAGAACAAGAATCCTAGGGGTTGCTTCATTATGCACTTATATGGAACCATAACCATGTCTTAGAATAAAGTAAGCTTGCATAGAGTTTGTGTGAAGTTAGAACTTCCTCTAATGATGTAATTACGCCACATTTGATGTGTCTAGGCTTAGTGAATCAAGCCCCATCTAGTTGTGTGTATGAAACAAAGAAGGGAAAAGGAAGGAAGTTGTGATTCTTGATTCAAGGTAGCTCTTTAACCTTTCTTGCATACATTTCTTAGATGTTTGATTATCTTTGGATGTTTATGTGTATGTTTAAGCCATGAGATATGTTTATAGCCATTGATTTCATGCTAGTATCATTATGCTTCTTAAATGAAATTTTGAATGCAAAGTGGCTTGAATGGGTGTGGTTGTGCCAAAAGTCCTTTAGAATGGGTGAGGATGATCCAAAAGTCCTTAAGAATGAGTGAGATAAAGCCAAAAGTTTCAAAAAAGAGTGTGGCTTAGTCAAAAGTCCCTAAAAATAGGTTCGATAAATTCAAAAGTCCTAAAGAAAGTGGGTGAAACTAGTCCAATATCCTTTAAAGCCTATGTTTGACATGTATAAGTTTTTATGATATGAGAATATATTTATGTATGCTTACAAGGAGTGTTTATGACATGTTGCATTCTTTGACATGAGAATATACCATATATGTATGTTTGAAAGAGTTAAAGAGCTATTAAGATTCTTTGAATCTTACTCTTTCCTCAGATACGTCTAACCATGTCTAAGTGAGCCAAGTGGAGTAAGAAATGGAGGCTAAGCACCTTGAAGTATGGAACTTTGGTAATAGGATAAGAAATATATGCATTTTGATGTCAAATTTTATAACTAAATAATATTTATGAGATGTAAATTATTGACCATGAGTAAGAGTATGTAAATATGATGTATGAATCCATTTTGGAACTAAATGTAGGCATATGTGAGTTTTGGCCATCCATGAGCCTTGATGTTCATGTGTATAAATTCAAGTGGAAAGGTGAGAATGAGTTCTATGATGATTTAAACCATTTAGTATGCTTCTATATGCTATATTTATGCTTTTGGATATGCTCAAATGGTTATGGAATGATTAGAAGACCATTTGGTGCAATTTTGACCCCTTTGTAGTTTCAAAATTAACATAATCTTGAATTGAACCACAAATTAACCAAATGGATAATTTTGTGCATGAAAATTGACAGGATTATAAGTCTCATCTAGAGCTTTACACCGAGCTAAAGAGCACCCAATTTGGAGTTCTATAGAATTTATTATGAATTTTTAAAATTGGCTAAATTATGCAAAATTGTCCTAATTACTGTTCATATAATCAATTTGTATTTGTGTCACTTAAAGGACAAATGAAGTCCAATGCTCATGAAATTTACAACCATATAGTAGATACCATAAGTTTTCTATAACCACTGAGAGCACTTCATTTAGAGCTCTGTAGAAGGAGAAATGAATTTTTGAAATTTGAAATTAGTTGCAAGATGTATCAATGACCAGTGTTACTATTCCATCAGTTTTTATAGGGCAAACTTAGTTGTTTTGATCTAAAATTTTTATGATAGTAGAGGACATCTGAAGATTTCCAGAATGGTATAATTTGCATGATTTCAATTTTTCTAAAATTAATTATGATTTTTCAAAATTTCATATCAGATTATAAAAATCCTAGAAATTTGCCAAATGAGATGCCATTTCGTGTTGCATGGCTTGGACTCAAATTTTGAGCTTTAATTTATGATAAGTTTGGTTAAACAAATGTGTTATGGATGAAAAATGAATGTGGTAAGCTTATATGGTCCCTAAAGCCAAGAATGAATTAATTGATCTTTCAATGTCAATTATTTTCGCTGCTAAAAGTGTGATTTTCATGCACATAAATGCCATAAGCTATTTATGCTACAAATCAAGTCCTATGTAGTTATAGTATTATATTTCTTCGTATCAGAGTAATGGTTCAGGCATTTTAGGATTGGTTGTGGTTTGAGAACATAAGATTGCCAATTATATGTGATATGTATACAGATGAAATTAAGTGATAACTATGGCTTATGTTCATGCTTTGTGTTAAAATGATATTGAATTGTTTCAGATAAGATAGTGAACACTAGGAGAGGTAGGCCCATTAGAGAGGCTTAAGTAAAGCTAGAGACTAGTGATCCGATGGCTAGAGCCTTGTAGGTTATTATGGCTTGCCTAGATTAGCAGCAAGCTATGATTATGCAGTTACAGGAATGGCTTGCTCAAAGAGATAGTGAAAGGCCTACTCTCCCTTAGCCATAGCACTCAGATCATCTTGATCATTCAAGGGGGACTCCCTGAGCTCCACAACCACAGATTCAGCAAGTTGTTCAGACTACACTAGACGCCTCTTATTCTTGAGCATCCTTCTACCAGGTATATCATAGCCCAATTCAGGAAATTTGAGCCTCCCACCTTTGATGGTGAGTTAAGTACAGAGAAAGTAGAGGCCTGGATTATGCAATTAGAGAAGATATTTATGGTGATGGAGTGCATGTCTGAGCAAAAGGCCATGATAGTCATATTCCAATTAAAAAAAAGAAGCAGCCTATTAGTCAAGGAGCACTAAACCTATCATCAAATCAAAGAACCTCTTCATCAACTAGGAAGCATTTTTACAGGCATTCTATGACCAGTACTTTCCTAGTTCTATTTGGAATGTGAAAGAGTCAAAGTTTATACTCTTGAGGTAGACAAAAGGGATATTAGTAGATCAATACATAGCAAAGTTTGTAGAGCTCTCCAGATACTCCTCCTCTTTATAGAAATATGATGATGAAAGATAGAGAGCAGAAAAATTAGAGAAGGGGCTGCTACCTGAGATCAGAGACAAAGTGGTGCTCCAAAGAATTAGGAATTTCAATGCCCTAGTTAAAGTTTGCAGAGTCATAGAAGCAAACTTGAGGATAATGCACATAGTCTCGAGTGCGAGACCTCCCTTCTCTGAGAACAAAAGGCCACATGAGGAGTTACTAGCCACTAATAGTAGTAAAAGAGGTGGTAGAGTATAGTGGAATAGAAGATGAAAGTGAAGAAAGAAACCATCTTAGTCTGGTAGAGGCAATTCCACCTCAACAGCTTATAGTCAGTGTGGAAGAAATCATGGAGGCAGACCATATTATGTAGGTTAGAACGTGTGCTATAGGTATGGTAGACCCATACACATAGCCAGAAACTGCACACAATAGAGGGAGGTAGCTCTTACACCTAGACCTTAGACTCAGGGTAGAGTTTTTGCCCTGATATAACAGAAAGTTAGCAGATTTCTGAGTCTAATTCAAGGTACTATTAAGATTAATGATTGTACTGTAATTGCATTATTTGATTTAGGTGCTAGTCATTCTTTTATATCTTATAAGTATGCTAGAAGATTGGGTTTAAGTATGTGTACATTACCTTATGATTTACATGTATCTACTCCCACAGGAAATCGAGCTATTACCTCCTATACATGTTTGAATTGTATAATCTAGTTCAATCATTGTTTTACCACACTTGACCTAATTTGTATGCCTCTTATTGATATTAACCTAATCATTAGAATGAACTAAATGTCTACAAGCAATGCCATGCTTGATTGCTATAATAGATGTATTACTTTACCTGAATGTAGAACTGTGCTTGGTATTAGGATTGAGTTAGCCTTTATGACCACCTCCCAGGCTAAGAGATCTCTAGAGCATGGTTGTTAGAGATTTCTAGTTTTCTTTTCTTCATAGGCTGAGGTAAAAGAGGGTATAAAGGAGATATTGGTAGTGAAAGAGTTTCCAAAGGTATTCCCTAAAGAAATTAGTAGACTATCCCCTAATAAAGAAGTAAAGTTGCCTATTGACATTGTGCCTGGGGTAGGTCTAGTGTCTAAGGCCCTGTATAAGATAACTCCCATAGAGCTAGCAAAATTGAAAAAGCAAATAAAAGAGTTATTAGAGAAGGATTTCATCAAACCTAGTGTCTTACCATGGGGAGCTCCAATTTTATTTGTAAAGAAGAAGGATGGGGAGTCTTAGATTTTGTATAGATTACAAAGAGCTTAATAAGATTGAAATTAAGAATAAGTACCCTTCCCAAGATAGATGACCTCCTAGATTAGTTGGTAGGAGTTTCAGTATTCTCTAAAATTGATCTTAGGTTGGGATACCATTTGCTCAAGATTAATGCTGAGGATGTCCTTAAGACAACTTTTAAAACCAGATAGGGTATTATGAGTTTTTAGTTATGGCCTTCATATTGACGAATGCAACTGTTGTAGTATTCATGGATTATATGAACAAAGTGTTTAGGCCATATTTAGATAAATTTGTAGTTGTCTTCATAGATGATATCCTCATCTATTTTAAGACCAGAGAAAAATATGAATAGCATTTGAGATTAGCCTTAGAAACCCTGAGAGAAAAGCAGTTATATGTTAAACTAGTAAATGTGAGTTTTGGTTCACTGAAGTAACATTCCTAGACCATGTGATCTCCTAAGTAGGGATCGTAATAGATCCCAATAAGGTAAAGGTAGTACTTCAGTAAGAGAGACCTAAGACAATGACAGAGATCAGAAGCTTCCTAAGTTTAGCAGGTTATTACAAAAAGTTCATTCAGGGCTTCTCAGATAGCTATGCCATTGACTAGGCTTGATAAAAAAAATGTATCATTTATGTGGGATGAGAAATGTGAGTAGAGTTTTCAAAAATTGAAGAGTAGATTAACCACAGTCCCAGTTTTAGTGATCTCTGACCCTAGAGAGACTTTTGTAGTTTACAACAATGCTTCTAAGAAAGGCTAAGATGTATGCTTATATATAGAGGCAGAGTGGTACTTATGCTTCTAGATAGTTGAAACCAAATAAAGAACACTATCCCACTCATGACTTAGAGCTAGCAGTAGTGGTGTTTACTCTTAAGATATAGAAACACTACCTATATGGTACATATATAGAGATTTATAGTGACCATTAAAGCCTTAAGTACTTGTTTGAATAGAAAGAGCTAAATATGAAATTGAGGAAATGGTTAGAATTTTTGAAAGACTATGATTTTACTATGAAATATCATCCAAGTAAGGCTAATGTGGTCGCAAATGCACTAAATAGAAAATCCATACATATGGCCTATATGATGTTAAGAGAGCAAGAACTCATTGAGAAATTTAAAGATATGAATCTTTCATGTCAGGTGTATTCTTGGAAGTTAATGATGAATGAGACCCAAATAGAAGTGACATGAGAGATTAGATAAGAGAAGCTTAGCAAACAGATGAATATGTGAGAAAAGCTAAAACCTAGATGTCCCAGTGCAGCACTTCAAACTTCAATCTTTTTGAGGATGGAATAATGAGGTATAGGAATAGGCTGTACATGCCTAGAGATTCAAAATTGAGAGAAAAAATATTAGAAGAGGCACATAAAAGTAAATATACCATTCATCGAGGCAATAATAAGATGTATTAAGACTTGAAGAAAATGTTTTGGTAGCCTAGGATGAAAATAGATATAGCTGAGTATGTCTCACGATGTTTAGTATATTAGAAATTTAAAATAGAACACTAGAAGCCAGATGGGTTACTTTAGCCCCTAGACATCCCTGAGTGGAAATAAGAAAGCATAACTATGAATTTTGTTATGAGTTTTCCCATGACATCATTAGGGCATGATGCCATATGGGTGATAATGGATAGGTTAACCAAGTTAGCTCATTTCTTAGCAATGAAGCCACTTACACCCTAGAAAGTCAGCTAACAGTATATAAAAGAGATAATGAGAGTACACGGTATCCCTAGGAGCATAGTGTTAAATAGAGATTCCAAATTCACTTTGAATTTTTGGAGATCATTACAGGATGTCCTAAGAACTAAATTAAGGTTTAGCACAACCTATCACCCTCAAATAGATAGTCAAATAGAAAGAACCATCCAAATCCTAAAAGACATGTTGAAGGTGTGTGTCTTAGAACTAAAGGATAATTGGGATACCTATTTTCCTCTTACAAAGTTTGCCTATAATAATAGTTATCAATCTAGTATTTAGATGGCACAGTATGAGGCATTATATGGGAGGAAGTGTCGGTCCCCTAATATGCTAGGTTGAGCTTAGAGAAAGTAGCCTTATTGACCCAGAACTAGTGGACCAAACCTCGAGACAAATAGAAACCATCAGAAAGAAAATTCTAACAGTACAAAGTAGACAAAAGAGTTATGTAGATAAAAGGAAAAGGCCATTAGAGTTTGAAATTAGAGACCATATATTTATTAGAGTGTCTCCAGTCATAGGAATAGGTAGGTCCATAAAGAGTAGGAAGCTCAGTCTAAAGTACATAGATCCGTTCTAAATCCTTGATAAAGTTAAACCTATGGCCTACAAACTTGCCATTCCCCTAAACCTAAGCCTAGTACACAATATCAACTTAACCCCTCACATGTCATAGAATATGAGAATATGCAATTACAGGACAATCTATCTTTATATAGTATCATCAAATCAGATTGTGGATGTTAAGCTAAAGCAGTTAAGGAACAAGACAATACTATTAGTGAAAGTGGCTTTGAAGAGGCTATCTCTTGAGGAAGCTACATGGAAACTGGAAGAGGAGATAAGAAAGAAACATCTAGAGCTATTTCTATTTAGTATGTATCTAAATTTCAAAGACAAAATTTTATTTAAGAAGGGATAAATGTAACACCCATTATTTTAAAAGCCGTAAACTAAAAAGATCACTAAAAAAGTCCCCTCAATTGAATGAATAGATGTAACATCTGGTTTTTCATAAAAATAATGAAATAAGCTAGTTATAAAAGCAAGTTCCTTGAAATAAATGATTTAAGGCCAAATAAAATTAGGATAAAATTCTAAATAATGAAAAATGAGGATATGAGGATTGAGTTGCCCAGAAACTATAGCCAGA
Organism: Erythrophleum ivorense; assembly: GCA_026724425.1. NCBI lineage: Eukaryota > Viridiplantae > Streptophyta > Magnoliopsida > Fabales > Fabaceae > Erythrophleum > Erythrophleum ivorense. Next base: position 376,129 of record JAIUCV010000672.1, on the reverse strand, counting down.
GTGGTTCAATAAAATTGTCTAAAGTATAATGGTATTTTCATAAATATGAGTACTTTTTATAAAAATTATAGGAGAGATTTTTAAATGAAAAAATTGAGTTACCCGAGGTTCTCAGAGGTTCTAAGAAATATAGGAACTCCTAGAATGATTCAAACTCGCTTCAATGAATGTTTTTGAACGTCAATTGACCTAAACTTTAACCTTTTTCGTTCGGGAAGGTTTTAAATTCAAATTGAGTTTTTCCAAAGCCATTTAACAAGTTTGAGGATCTAAATTTGTGATGGAAAAGACAGTTCTAAAAAAGGAGCTAAAATGAGCCTAAAATGAAAAAGTCAAGAAAAGGGATATAAAAGGAATTTCTAATGAACAATTTTAAGAAGCTTTATCTTATAAAGTGGCATCCCATTCTTTTCCCACTTTAACTAACTCACTTTCTACCAAAAATAGAGGAGAGAGCTCAGCCAAGAATAACGCACAAGAGGAGGGGAAGAAGAAGAAGGAAAATTAAGGAAAAAGATAAGGAAATCATGAAAATTTCAAGCTTCTTCCTTCTTTAACATTGTTCTCCTCCTTCTCCTCTTTCTTTCTATAGTTTGGTATTTGATTTAGGGCTATTTTACGCCTAGTTCAGAGGGGGAAGATTGGAATTTGAAGGAGAGGCCTATAGCAAAGGAGAAAGCTCTTGAAGAAGGTTTAGAATCAAGGTAAATCTTATAAATTTTCTTGCTTTCCCTTTGTTGTTTTCCTAGTGTATGGTTTGGCCAAGTAGAGAATATATAGAAGGGAGTAAATTCTGACCAAGAGCAAGCAAGGAACCTAGGTTTTAGAGTGTGGGAAACTAAAAAATGCAATGAAATTCAAAAGAAAACCATTAGAGAACAAGTTGTCAAAGCTAGGGATTCACTTGAACATTGACATGTATGAAGCTTCTTAGGGATAATTCAAGTTATCTAAGAGTGTGAATGAGTTCCTAAGACATCTAGGAAGCCTCCCAAGTGCCATGTCCTTCAAGAAAACAAAGTAAACACCATGGGTCTTTTGTAAAGGGGTGTCATGGCCAAACATAGATGGAGCACCTAAGGAGTATTTTAAATTTTTCTAAGCCTAAAATGAGAGTAGATATGATGGACGAATATCAAAGGAAGCCTTGACAAAAATTTAGAAAGGCTAGATTGTGAGAGGAAGGTGTAGGCTTCATAACTAGACATAAAAAAAGAAACTGATAGCTAGGCTCCTTAAAATAAGTATGTGATGGCTCCAAGGAGTCTAGATGGAGTCAAGAGTCATAGATTGAAGTAGAAAATGGAGCCAAGATCATGAATTCCCATAGTTGCTTCCTTAGGTCTTATATGGAACCATAATTGAGCTATATGAGAAAGTAAGCTTCCTTAGAGTGTGTGTGATGTTAGAACTTATTTCAATGATGTAATTAGGTCCTATTTGATATGTCTAGGCCAAAGGAATCAAACTCCATATCCTTGCAAGTGTGTAGCTAAGAGAGGGGAAGAATAATCAAGAGAAAAAGCTTGTATTTTGCTTCAAGGTAGCTCTCTAACCTTTCTCTCATACATTGTTAGTTGTTTTCTCATCTTTGGGTGCTTATATGCTTGTTTGTGCTATGAGAAATGTTTCTAGCTATTTCCTACATATTATGGTACCATGATGTTTTTGAAATGTGTTTTATGAATGTGTTTTAGCTTAAATGAATGTAGTGATACCAAAAGTCCTTTAATAAGGGTGAGGATGAGCCAAAAGTCCTTAAGATTGGATAAGATAAAGCCAAAATCTCAAGAAGAGTGAGGTTAGTTAAAAGTCCTTTGAAATTGGATGAGGCAATTCCAAAAGTCCCAAAGAAAATGGGTGAGGCTAAATCAATGCTCTTAAGAGCCTATATATGAGTTTCTTGAACATGAAAAAAGTTTTATGTATGTTTACTAGTCACTCAAGTTTCCATCCATACACTTTAGACTTGAAAATTCATCCATTATGCATGTTTAAAAGGAAAAAGAGATATTAGGATTCTTGAAATCTCACTCTTCTCTCTCCAATGTCTAATCATGTCTAGGTGAACCAAGTGGTCCAAGAAATAGAGGCCAACAATCTTAAAGACCAAGATTTTGACATATTTTGTTATTTAGCCATTTTGTGGACATATGGATGTCAAATGATTAGCTATGGGATGTATATATGATGTAGATACTTGAGCACACTTAAATGTATGTAAATATTATGTATGTAATTATTTTGGAATCATATGAATTAGTATGTATGTTTTTGCCACCAAAGGGCCTTTATGTGTTATGACTTCCATGTGTATATTTAAAAGTAGTATAGTGAGAATGAGCTTTATGATGTTTTGAACTAATTGGCATGCTTCCCTAGGTTGTGTTTATGCTATAGGACATGCTCAAGTGGCTATGGAACATTGAGAGAGTCATTTGGTGCCTTAAAAACCATTTTGAACTTCAAAAAGTGACCAAATTGTGAGTTAAACCATAGTCTGACCAAATGAATGATTTTTTGCATGAAATTTGGTGAACAAGTAGGTATCATCTAGAACTCTTCATAAAGCTAGAGAGTATCCAATTTGGAGCTCTAGAGAATTTATTATGATTTTTCAAAGTTAAGAAAATTCTGTTGAAATGGTAATAGCACTATTCATATGGTCAGTTTATATTTTTGTATCACACATGAGTCAAATGAAGTTCAATACTCATGAAATTTTATAAATATAAACTAGACATCATAAGATTTCCATAGGCACTAATATTACCCCAGTTGAAGCTTTGTAGAGAGAGAACCAAATTTTTGAAATTGCATAACAATACTAGTAACGCAGCCTGACCTTAGGTACTGTTCCATTAGTTTCTACAGGTTAAATGTCACTGCATTGGTCTGGAACTATTTTAGTCTTTAGTTAATATCCATAGTTTCCAAAAAAATTATCATATGCATGATTTCAATTTTTCTAGAATTAGTTATGAATTCTTAAATTTCACACTAGAAAGCTATGACAGAAACCCAAGAACAAAACCTTGAGTTTTCTAATGCATAGCTTTTAACCCAAGATGTATGAGATGTTTTATAATGTTTATGACTTGTATGGATGTATTATGGGTAGAGAATGATATTGAGGAGTTCATGTGGTTCATAAAGTATAAGATGAATTACATAATGTAATTTAATGCATTAAATATATTGATTTTCCATAAGACATGTATGAAGCTAAGCTTGATTATGGGAATAAGAAGGCTATAAGTTAAGGTATTACATTAGAGGCATAATAAAATTAGAGCAATAATTTATATAATTAAAAATAGGGATACAAGGCTTAATATATCCCAAAACTGGAACCAGAATAGTTAAACAAAATTAGACGAAAATGCAATGGTATTTTTAATAATTTTAGGCAACTTTTAGAAAACTTAAAGAAGGGATTTTTAAATGCAAAAATTGAGTTTCCTAGATTCTCAAAGGCCCTAAAAACTATAAAAATCCCCAAAATGGTTAAAACTCCTTTGGTTTATATTTTAGAGTGACAATTGACTGAAACTTTAACTGATTTATTCTGGAATGTTTTTAATCTAATTTGGGTGAAATTAAAGGTATTTTATCAATTATAGAGCCTAAATTTCATAATGGAAAAGATGGTTCTCGAAAAAGAGCTAAAATGAACCCAAATAAAAAGAATCAAGAAAAGGGGCAAAATGAAATTTGGAAAAAGTGTCATAACTTAACCTACTCCTTTATAAGTCATGCCCCACTTCTTTCCTTTCTCATGACCAGCTTTCATCTACTCCAAAATAGAACCCAAGGCACCTTGAAGTGGTGCACTGAGAGAGAGAAGAGAAGGAAGCAAAAAACAAGGAAAAGGTAAGAAAATTCATAGTTTTCCATGCTCTTCCTCCTTCATCAACTTTTTTCTCCTTTTTCTCCTTTCTTTTCCTATAGTTTTGATGATTAATTTGAGGATGATTTTGAAGGAGAGAACAGAAGCAAGTGAAAGCTCCTTGAAAAAACTTGCAAATAAGGTAAGACATCATGGTTTCCCTTGCTTCATCATGTCTTCTGTGACAACCCTCCCTTCTAATCATTGTAACTATGGTTAAATATATGATTAATAATTAATTATCAAGGTTTGAGTGGTTACAATTTATCACATTGTGAAAATATGGGGAAAATTTGAACCTTGATGCTAGGGTCATCACCATACCACCTTAACAAAATAAAATTTGCATTAAAGAAATCCTACTACCATAAGGGGTTTATGATTTAACCGTCCATCAGTTTCAATACCCAATAACCTCCCACAAGTGTTCCTATAACATCTCTTACCATTACCATTGAAGAAATTGGGGTTTCTAGGCTAAAAGGAGTAGGTTGGAAACTTGCGCTACAGCCTATACCTTCCCCGTGCGTGGCCAAGTTGCTCTGGAATGAATGGACAAATTTCACAAATCTCGCTGTGGCGACAGCCGTGGCAGAAATGCCTCCAAGAACTACTGTTCTCAACTCCCACGATTCTCTCCTCGGCGCAATATATTTGCACCGCGGCGAGTTTTGCTTCTGTCCAACCCTTATTTTATTTCCTCGACTCATGCCGTGGTAGGACTTATTACGCCGCGACAAGTTCCTGTTCTGTCACCCTCCTAGGTGATTTTTTTTTTACTTTGCGTCGCGGCAAGATTTATCAGGCCGTGGTGCTCCTCGCCACTGTCACTCCCTAGGCCAATTTTCTTCCCTTGTGCTACGGTGGGATTGGTTATGCTGCGGTGCCTTTCAACTCTGTCTCTTATTTGGCCAAGGTGAAGCCTTCTTAGCCGCGGCGAGACTCCCTCTTGTGACTACATTACCCAAATTTCGCCCCCTACACTCCAATTCTCATCTTAGAAACGCTCCAGGTCCACCTACCCTTATTTTATGTGATTCTAATGGTGTTTATCTACCCTATTTACCCATCAATCCATCCATTACCATTGCAAAACTTAAATACTACTTCTTACTTACCCAACTAGCTCATATCAGCAAATTCATGAATATATGATAACAAGAACACATGCATTAACAGCAATTAACATCTCATGCACATCCTATAAAGATTCCATTCAACAATAGCTTATGTCCACATCTAAGGCATCATATGACTACAATTCCCATATGGTAATCCATATCACAACTTCAACAAAACTATATATATGATACTATAAGTTCATACATTAATATTCAACTATAATAAGATTTAAATCCTTCACGGTTACATTTCAATCAAACAAAATATGAACGCCTACACTTGGCAATATGAATACATGATGATGCTATGTAAACTAATAACAAAATTACGTCTCTACTAAATAAGTCAGCCTAAGTGTAGCCTTCTCCCATATGTTGGAGTTCATGGATTTTCATCCACTTACTTCCCTTTATCTTTACCCAAAGAATCTTCACCTGAAATGCTAATCCCATGAAACGGGGTGAGATATAAATCTCAGTAACCAAGGCAATTCCATCATATATCCAATTTAATTAGCATATATGCATGAATCAAAATCAACATCAGAAACATATCTATCATATCAGCAAATGAAACAATTAGGCTATCATGATTACTATCCCATACTAGCAATTATATTATCACATGTTAAAGGCCATTAACACCGGGAGAGGCCTGTCCACGGCACCTACTCCCTATTGAGCACAACCAGGGCTTAGTGCATCTGGGGTTTGGTCATAACCCGGTGCCCGATCGAAGCACATGCACGGGTGGCAACCGCACCACAGCTCCACCATGGACTCACAAGGTCCAATCACAATTCAACAGATAGCCAACCAATTTATTCAACATTTCAAATCATTCGTATATAGCAACATATGAAATTAAATCAAATATATACATGGAATGGATATAAACCCGGTTACCTCACTTGTAGATAAATTTGCAATAGCCATCACAAATCCCAAATTCGGATCAGAGTGTCCTTCATCAGAAAACTCAATATTCCACCCAAAATTCTAAGTAAATTCGTACAGAATTAATACTCATTTTATAAATCAGCTATAGGGGTCTCAAATTAACAAATGAAGCATCAAAATGGAAGGTTTAAACTCACCCAAGGTCAGCCCTAACCTCAACCTACGAATTTCACCAAGAAAATTCCCAAATTCTCACATTTTAGATTTTGGGTAGGGTGAAAATACTCCAAATGAAAAATTAATTAGACCAAATTAAAGAGAAAGATGAGGGGATTAAGTTGTATAACTATTACCTTGGTTGAATCTTGCTTTAAATGTGAGAAAATGCAGAATTCTTGCCCCTAACCCTAGCCTCCTTCTCAACCTCTGAATTTTGAGATGTGTTTTGTGTTTCAGCAAGTGTGAGGAAGAGGCTGATGTATTAGGGTTTTAGTTGGGCTTAAGTTGGGTCAAAAATGGGTTATAGGTTGCTCCAAGGTTCATCTCCATTTGGACTTCAGATTTTAAGTTGTTAGGTCAGTTTCAAGGTGTTGGGTTACTGAAATTCAATTAGGCCAGACCAAGTTTTAAGAGCCCAAAGGTTTTGGTTCTATACAAAGGTTATTGGGCCAAGTATAAGAGCCTATATAAGGTGGATATTGGGCCTCCATCACATTGGATCAAGTTGGGTCTGCACCTAGCTTATTGGGCCTCCATTAGCCTCTTATCATGGCCTCCTACATTAATTTGGGCCTAGATGAAATTTCTCTCCTAATTAAATCTCAAACCCATATTAATAAATTTACCTTTGTAAAATCTCCATTTACTTAACTTTCCTAATTATCCCATATTAATTATTCCTAATTAATCTAATCCGTGATTAATACCTTAATTAATTATGGGGTGTTACATCTTCTTCTTCCATTGTGATTTTCGGCCAACCCTAGACAACCAAGGAGGGATTGATTTCTGACCAAACTAGGGAAGAAACAAGGGTTTTAGTGTATGAGAAATAAGAATATGCAATTAGATTTAAAAGAAAAGCTTTAGATTTCAAGTTGTATAACTTAGAGTTTTTTTTTTGCACCTAGCCATTCTTGAAGCTTTCTAAGGATAGTCTAGCTAATGTAAGAGGATGTATGAGTTCTTAAGACATCTAGGAAGCTTTACAAGTACTAATTCCCTGAGAAAAATCAAGCAAACTTCATGGATCCATTATCTTATGCATGTCTCAACTGTAATGTCCAGTTTTCGTTAAATGACTGAAACAGCACGTTTTCAAAGCAAGTCTCCTGAAATAAATTAGTTAAGGTCCTAAAATTTTTTAGTAACATTCTAAACTTCTAAAAATGAGAATCCTATCTTAGAAGGAAGGAAAAATGGAGCTAGAATAAAGAAACAAATTTTGACAAAAATCTTACGAAACACAATGACATTTTCGTAATTTTGAACAAATTTTGGAATTTACATAGGAGGGCTTTTTAAATGAAAGTTTTAAATTCTACAAGGTTCTCAAAGGCCCTAAAAACCATAGGAAGCCCCGAAACGGTTAAATTCCAAAATGAATGTCTCAACTGTAATGTTCTATTTTCGTTAAACGACAGAAACGGGCGCGTTTTCAAAGCAAATCCCCTTAAATGAATTAGTTAAGATCCTAAAAAATTTGAATAACATTCTAAACTCCTAAAAAATGAGAATCCTAGCTTAGAAGGAAGGAAAAATGGAGCTAGAATGAAGAAATAAATTTTGATAGAAATCTTATGAAACATAATGGTATTTTCGTAATTTTGAACAAATTTTAGAATTTACATAGAAGGGCTTTTTAAATGAAATTTTTAAGTTCTTCGGGATTCTCAAAGGCCCTGAAAACCATGGGAAGCCCCAAATAATTAAATCCCCTCCGGTGGATGTTTTCCAACGTCGGTACACCTGAACATTGACAGATCCATTCAAAAAGGTTTCAGCTCCGATTTGAGTGATTCCAAAGGTATTTTACTAAATTAGGAACCTAAATTTTATAATGAAAAATACAAATATAAAAAAGGAGCTAAAACAAATGAGAAACAAAAATGCTAAGAACAAAGGGCAAAATAAGAATTGGTGAAAAACTCATTTTCCTCTACCTATAAATAGGTGGCTCTACCCTTCCTCACTTATTTAGACACAAGTTTTTCTGCCCAAATTTAGAGTAGAAGGCTAGGGTTTAGGCGCACCAAGAGAAGAAGAAGGAGAAGAGAAATCAAGGTGAAAAGGTATGGTTTCTTGGTAGTTTTCCATGCTTTCTTCCATCCAAACCTCCTCTTCTCCATCCTCCTTTGTTTCCTTTAATTAAAATGAAACTTACAAATCTATTTTAAGGGAGAAACTTAAGGGAAATTTTGGATTTGAAGAAAAGAGCTTGGAGAAAGTAAGATTCAAGTAAGAAAAAGCAAGAAAATAAGGTAATTTCTCCGCCTGTGGTTGCTACCTTTGGTTCCCCTCCTCCTCTATTTTGCCTCATCTAAAAAACCCTAGGAGGATTTGATTTTTAGGTAGAACCAAGGGTGAATCTAAGTAAAAAGGGTGTGGAGATTAAGAATATGCAAAGGAAATTAACAAAAAGCCATTAGATTTCAAGATGCAATTTCGAAGGTTTCAATTGTACCTTGTAAAATCTAACTTTGTACAATAATTATTATACTTAAATAAGAGTTTAAATGAGTTCTTAAGATCCCTAGAAGTCTCCCCATGTGCTTCCTCCTTCAAGAAAACCAAGCAAAGTCCATGAAGGCCATTAAGCTTCATCGTCTTGACCTAAGGAAGTTAGGGTAGCTAGAGAGAGTTTTAAATTTTTTTAAGCCCATTTTTGAGTCATATATGATGAATAAACATGAGAGGAAGCCTTGAAAAAAATTTAGGAAACTTAGAGAATGAGTTGGTGCTTTATGTTCTATATTATGATTTAAAGAAGCAACATATAGTTAGGCTCTTGGTTTTGATTGTATGATGACTCTAAGAAGATTAAAAGGAGTCAAGAATCATATTCAAAAGGAAATAATAGAGCCTAGAATTTAGTTTAAGGGTGTTGCTTCATTAGGTGCAATTATGGAACCATAATGAGGTTTATAGATTAAGCTAGAGTTCAAACAAGTTGTGTGGCCTTAGAATTATTTTCATAAACCTAATTGGCTTTCATAAATTGTGTTTAGGCCAAGAGATCATCCCCACACTTTTGTGTGTATGTAGCTAAAAAAGGGAGCTTGGATTCAAGAGGAAAAGTGTATAATTGTATCCAAGGTAGCTCACTCCTCTTTCTCTCATATATGATTGTTTGCTTTACTTGTCTTTGAATGTGTGTATGTGTATTTTTAAGCCAAGAAAAGTGTTCTAGCATGATCTTGATTCCATGGTGCTATGACGTTACAATATGCTTTCATATGATATTTATGATATATGCTTGGGTTTGCTTAAGTGTGGTGAGGCCAAGAACCCTTAGCCATGGTAAGGATGAGCCAAGAACCCTTAAAATTGGTTGAGACAAAGTAAAGAGTCTCCCAAAAGTGAGATGGACTCCCAAGAGCATGGTTGAGTCTAAGACTCTCTTAAAAAATGGGTAGGGCAAGTCCAACATTCACAAGAAATTGGGTGAGGCCAATTCACTTGCTTGACAAACTTTTGTATGCTATGTATGACTTTCTTAAATGATGAAAATGCCTCTTGAATGTTTGCACATGTCAACATGACTATATATGTATCTATGAGACTTGTTTGCATCCATTATGTATGATTGAATGGGAGATGAGCTATTAGGATTCTTTGAATCTCATGCCCTCCTCTCCAATATTCTAACATGCTAGGTGGACCAAGAGAGCAAGGTAATGGAAGCCAACCACCTTGAAGAAGAAAGCTTGACAACATAATGCATAGTTTTTGGCTTTTTAAGGCCATATCTATGTCAAATAATGTAACCCATTATTGTATATGGTCTATGACCTCTTGAGCATATGTATTTATGATAATATGTCATATATAAATGAGAGACTATGTTATGTAATCATTAGAATGTGATTTGAGTATATGATGGCAACTACTGTCATTAATGGTATTGTAAAATTGTGTATAAGTGTGGATGAGATGGCCAAAATGAGATGTATGGAGCTTGGGACTATTTGGGTAGCTCACACAAGTCCTAATTATGCTTTTAGACTTGCGCAAGAGGTGCCAAACTCCAAGGAAAGCCATTTGGATATTTTGGCATCCCATATGGAGTCAAAATTGACTAATTTAGGACTCTATATCACTTTTTGTCTAAATGAGGTCTTCTTGATCTAAGATTAGGTATGTAATTAGAGCTTGTTAAGAGCTTTTTAGAAAGCTAAAGAACAAAATTTTTGAAGGTTTAGAGAATATTTGATGAATTTTCAAAGTTGGTAAATTTTTTAGTTTTAGTCATGTCATTGTTTACTCAAATCTAAAAATAAAATCTATCACACAAGGTACAAATGATGTCCAATTATCATGAAATTTTATAAAAAGAGACTAGACATTCCTAGTGACTTGTACCAAATAGAAGCACCTCGTTTGGATGTGTAGAGAGGGAGATATGAATTTTCAAAACATCTATCCAGTATCTAGAACTCCAGCCAACCTCAGTTACTATTTGATTGAGTTTCGAGGTCTGAACATACTTGACCTAGTCTGGATTATTTTTCACCTCTAGCTAACATCCATAACTTTCCATATTGGTATCATTTGCTTAGATTATATTTTTGTGGAATTAACTGGACATTTTTAAAATTTACTACAGAATTATGTGATAGCACCAGTGGATAGGCTGACCTCTAGATCATTTTGAATATCAAACGTTCTTTGTGCTAGATGTTATGGTCTAGAAATATTTTTAGCATAAATTAGACATGTATAGCATTCTAGAATGGCAAGAATACATGATTTTTGATTTTTCTAGAATTAGTTATGATTTTCCAAAGTTGTGACAGAAATAAGGATAAATCTGCCCGAAAATATATGTGTGTATTTTAAGCTTCCATTTGAGTTCCATGAGATGTAGACCACTTTTAATTATGCAAATGAGTTTTATTCATGTAATTAAATATGGGAATGTATGGTATAAGCTCACATGGTCCACGTGACACTGAATGAAATTTTTATATACGACGCAACACAAAGAAATGCATTATTTTAATTCCCTTTTTTCTTGCTCTTTCATGAAATTTACAAATGTAAAGCAAGGGAATGATGTGAAATGAGCTAGAAATATATGGTGTTACATTAGCCAAAGCTAGAAGTAGTACCGAGGGAGATTTTTCTTTGATTCCAATGATGGAAGTGGCCTAGATATGATTAATAAACATCAAGGGAATCATTGGTTTGAGTTTAAAAATCATGGTTTGTGAGATGGAGGTTTAGGTTCCTTTTTAAGATATAAAGAAGCAACTTGAGTCTAGCCTCCTTGAATTAAATTTGTGATAACTCTAAGGAGTCTCAATAGAGTCGAGAGACTTGGATTGAATGAGAAATTGGAGCCAACATCATGAATCCTAGGGGTTGCTTCATTATGCACTTATATGGAACCATAACCATGTCTTAGAATAAAGTAAGCTTGTGTAGAGTTTGTATGAAGCTAGAACTCACTCTAGTGATGTAATTGTGTCTCATTTGATTTATTTAGGCCAAGTGAATCAAGCCCCATCTAGTTGTGTATGTGAGGCCAAGAAGGGGAAAGGAAAGACAAAGGAAGGAAGTTGTGATTCTTGATTCAAGGTAGCTCTTTAACCTTTCTTGTATGCATTTCTGGGATGTTTGATTGTCTTTGGATACTTATGTGTATGTTTAAATCATGAGATATGTTTATAGCCATTGATTTCATGCAATGGTATCATTATGCTTCTTGAATGAGATATTGAATGCAAAGTGGCTTGAATGGGTGTGATTGTGCTAAAAGTCTCTTAGAATAGGCGAGGATTAGCCAAAAGTCTTTAAGAATGGGAAGAACAAATTGAACAGTCTCAAGAAAGAGTGATGCTTAGTCAAAAGTCTCTAAAAATGGATGAGACAAATTCAAAAGTCCCAAAGAAAGTGGGTAAGGTTAGGCCAACATCTTTTAGAGTCTATGTTTGACATGTATAAGTTTCTATGATGTGAGAATATGTTTATGTATGCTTACAAGAAGTGTTTATGACATGCTTGCATTCTTTGAGATGAGAATATACTATATATATATGTTTGAAAGGGTAAAAGAGCTATTGGGATTTTTTAAATCTCACTCTTTCCCCACATATGTCTAACTATGTCTAGGTGAGCAAAGTGGAGCAAAAAATGGAGGTCAAGTACCTTGAAGCATAGAACTTTGACAATAGGATAGGAAATATATGCATTTTTATGTCAAAGTTTGTAACTAAATGATATTTATGAGATGTTAATTATTGAGCATGAGTAAGAGTATGTAAATATGATGTATGAATCTATTTTGGAACCAAATGTATACATATATGAGTTTTTGCCATCCATAAGCCTCGATGTTCATGTGTATAAATTCATGTGGAAAGGTGATAATGAGTTCTATGATGATTTGAATCATTTGGCATGCTTCTATATCTTGTATTTATGCTTTTAAATGTGCTCAAATGGTTATGGAATGATTAGAAGACCATTTGGTACAATTTTAACCCCTTTGTAGTATCAAAATTGATATAATTTTAAGCTGAACCACAAATTGACCAAATGGATTATTTTGTGCATGAAATTTGGTATGATTATAGGTTTCATCTAGAGCTTTTCGCATAGCTAAAGAAAACGCAATTTGAAGCTCTAGAGAATTTATTATGGATTTTCAAATTTGGCCAAATTATGTAGAATTATCCTAGTTATTATCCATATGATCAGTTTGTATTTCTATGTTATTCAGGGGCCAAATGAAGTCCATTGCTCATGAGAATTTATGGCCATATAGTAGACACCAAGCTTTCTATAGCCATCAAGAGCACTTCATTTGGAGCCCTGAAAAGGGAGAAATGAATTTTTGAAGTTTGAGTTTTGCTGTAAGATGCATTAGTGACTAGTGTTATTGTTCTATTGGTTTTTGTAAGGCAAACCTAGTTGTTATGATCTAAAATTTTTATGACAGTTAAAGGACATCCATAACTTTTCAGAATGGTATAATTTTCATGATTTCAATATTTCTAAAATTAATTATGATTTTTCAAAGTTTCATATCAAATTATAAGGCTCCTGAAAAATTGCCAAATAAGATGCCATTTCGTGTTGCATGGCTTGGAGTCAAATTTTGAGCTTCAATTTGCGATAATTTTGGTTGAAAAAATGTGTTATAGATGGAAAATGAATGTGGTAAACTTGTATGGTCCCTAAAAGCCAACAATAAATTAATTAAGCTTTCAATGTCAGTTATTTCTATTACTAAAAGTATTATTTTTATGCAAATAAATGACATAAGCTATTTATGTTATGTATTAAGTCCTATATAGTCATGGTATTATAAGTTGTGTGCAAAATGGAATATGTCATAATATCAATCACTTTGAGAACGGATGAAAAAGAATAGTGCCTCTAGTTCTGAGTTTGGTTCATCATTACATACCAAGGGTTCTATTTCAATGCTTGAACATGTGAAAAGATTGATAATCAATTGCATTTCTCTAAATATTTATTAATCATTTTAAATATATATTTATCTATTAATATCAATTTTTCATTTTTGCAGGCACGAGAATTAGGAAGACCACTAACACATTCTAAGGTGTTCTTAAAAACTCATCAACATAAAAGAGTTTGTGTTGATAGAAAATCTCAAATTGTTTATGTAATTATGATTTTATTTTAAATTTATATTTGTAATTATAATTTTATTTATAAAATTTTTGTTCATTCTATTATTTTTTTTCAAGATAAATATACATGTCTTAAAAAAGTAATTCAAAATTAAATTTATGGCTACAGGTTGCTAGAAAAGAAAAAAAGGTTCAATTTATGGTATTGGGAGTATGTTTGATAGTATATTAGGAAATCCTATGTTTAGTTATACTGATACTTAATACCCAACATATCCTTACTCTTCTTATATCCAATAAATTGTGAGGAATGAATTTATAACTTTGGCTCAACGAACCCATAATACCCATCTTAAAGAACAAAGATTACAAATTAAACAGTTTCAATAAGAATTAAATGAATTTAGAAGTATTGTTTAATATCTTTCACAATAACAACATTAAGATGGTGTTGGGTAAAGTTTTTTTTATAGATAAGATATTTCTCACTTAAATAATGAGAATATAGATAATAATTTTAATGAGAATGAAGATGATTATTAATTTTTTTAAATTTTATCTAATATAATAATGTAATTAAATTTATATTAGATATTTTTTCCTATTTTATTTAAATTTAATATTTTTATTTCATAAATTATATAATATTATATATTTAGTCAATAAATTTAACTATTTATTAACTTAAAATGTATATATATGTATATTAGTTTATTATATATAATGTATACATACCAAAATTTAATAATATATATGTATTTAATAATATATATTAACTTAATTTAATAATACATATATATATATAGTTATAATATATTGGATAGCAAAATTAGAAAGCTGTGGAGGTAATGAAATTACATTGATGTTATTAGGTGCAAAGATGATAAAATTAGACGTGCAAATCAAACTTGATTATTTTGCTAATCTTTTTCATTCCTTTCTATAAATTTCAAGTTTTCCATCTTATGTTATACTCTTCCCTTCTGCACAATTGTATAGCAATTGCTTTATCACTTTTTCCTTCTTTCTTTCTAGATAAATTTCAACTACTTTCCCCCAATTTCATAATTCTTTAGTTTTGCTTTCTCTTCTTTCTCCTCAGATAAATTTCAAATGCCTTCCCTAGTTTGAAGATATTTAATTCTTTGGTTTTGCTATCCTTCATTATAGCTCTCCAGTTGGTACATTTTTTTCTACAAATTTTTATATTCTTTTATTTATTACATTCATTTCTAGTTTGATCTAATTTTCTTTTTTTTTACCCTCTATTTATATATTTTACATTGAGTTATTATTATTTTTTTGTAAGTGATTATTTAAGCTTTTTTTTTTTAGGTAAGAATTTTCATGTTAAATTTATGTATTTGGTTTTATTTCTATTTTTTTCTTAATTTCCTCTTTTCATTTGATTTGGTTTTTATTGGAGAATTTTGGTGCACAATACTATGCCTGAGAATTTTAGAGAAGATTAGCACAAAAAAGGAAAGAAGAATTGCAAAAAAGAATGTAATACTTAAAACTGAAACACAAAAAATTCAATGTAAAAGAACTAATAAATAACTATAACCCAAAATATGACAAGAAAGAAAAGCTAAAAATTTATAAAAATAATAGAAATATACCTTTACTTATTACTAATTCTGATCAATCCTAATTTTTTAAAATTTTTATATCAAGTAAATTATTAATTATTATAATAAATATATGTAAAATAATTTTTCACAAGATAAAATAAAATATGTAATTATTTATTAATAAGCTATATTTTTTATAAATTGAATTTAAAAATATTTTCAAATTTATATTTTCAATTTTTTTAATTTAATAAATTGAATTAAATTGCAAAAAAAATTATTTTACCATGATTTTGCAAAAAAAAAAAATTGATAGAAGGTGCAACAAAAATGACTATAAGAAAGAATTGCAATAGACTTGTGGTTGAATAAATAAAAATTTTATAAATCTTATAAAGTATTCTTCATGCTACCATGATTCTATCGAAATCATGGTGGTGGCATGCTCCACCCAGAAAAAGGTGGTTATAAATATTTATCTAGCCATTTATAAATTATTTATTACTAATTCTAAATATTATAAATATTTATTAAATTAATTCTCACATACTATTGGAAGCAATTTATCAAATATTTATTAATAATCATCATAAACATAATTTTTAAAATTTTTATTTATATCATATTTATATTGACTAGTTTTTTAACAAAATTTATTATACTATTTTTTAATAATTATTATAGACATTATTTTTTAACTTTTTTAAATCAATTTTCATTAACATTATGTTTATATTAAGTAATTTTTTATAACAAAATTTTTATGTATTCATTTGACATTGATGTGGCATTGTATCAAATGGGGCAGTAAAAAGAGAAAGAGAGTGAATTGTGGCAAATTAGTTTGTAGTACCAAATTTGTTATAACAAAAATAATTATAGCTTATCTGATAACATATTTTTGTCAAAAATTATAAATTTTTTATTGTTTACTACTAAAATTTACTATCAAAAATTGATAACTTTCTAGTAGTGTTTTTCTTCTTACTATATCTTTTAGTGTTTTCAATTGTGTTAAAATGTCCATATCCAAGTGTCCCAAGGTCAAGGTCATCTATGCATAGAAATAATCTAGGTTTAGTCACCCATGTATAGGTATGGTCCAAGGTTTAGTCATCTATACATAGGCCTTCAAACATATTCCTTACATCAGGACTTATGTGAGAATTTACTTTAAAATCTTTATGGTTCCAAGAGAATTTAATATAGCAATGATGCATGCAACATTCAAATATTAAATGTACATACTAATATGTAGATATTACACATAATTAGTATAAGAAAACTCAGTGTTGAAATTCTTTAGGTTGCACATGACCCATGTAGAATCACATAGCCAAGCCATGTTTTTCTACATTTCAAGCACATGTGATTTAGGGGGTTGGACATGGTTTGTGTCCATATTGCTTGTTTGAATACACACACACAAGTATACGTATTACAATAGTAATCAAGTAATAAAAAAATATCGTTCCTTCAAGGATTTATTATTAAAACTTGTCAAGTGCCAAAATTTACACCCTGCCTTAAATTAAGTGAATCAATTTTAAGTGATTGTGTAATATAAAGTAATTAAAGACTACCTACCATCCAAATTAGGATCAAAACTAATGCGTGGATTACCAATGAATAAAAGTATCTAGAATTATTATTCCTCTAAATATTTCATAGCAATTTAATTCACACTCTTTACTTTTGCTCTCAATGGTAATACATGTTAGCCTAAGGTTTAGTTGCTCCTATAAGTATCTTTTTAAATCTCACATAGGGTTAGCCAATTAATTCCATAATTCCTCATGAAATCAACCAAGGTTATTTTTTGCAGCATAGTCCTTAATTTGGTTATGTGAGGTTAAGAAGTATATTCCTATCTCATTAACAAAACCATGCACTCATCCCAACAAGTTTTAAGTATTCATATAATTCAACTCAAAACCTAATTCCACTTTTCCTTTTCCAAGTTCAAATAAAAACATCAAATCAATCTAATCGTTGGCCAAGCAATTAAAGAGCATGAAGCAGAGGTTGAATAAACATATATTCACCAATAATCACAAAGCAAGAGTGAAAAACAACCATTAATTCATATAAGGGTTCATAATAATCTTATATTAAGAAGTTTAGCTGCACATAATCATGAAAACCCAGGGCAAAATTGTAGCAACAATAAAAAAAACATATGAATAAATGCAAAGGAAAGAAGAAAAAGAGAGAAAACTAGTGATGGATGCTTGTCTTCTCTTCAATCTTCAATGCCTAGCACTCTTTTACTTCAAAATACCTCTTAAAAGCTCCTTTTCAACCTTGTACACATCCAGAATGACAACTAAGGATGAATGGACTAGTTATATGTTGCAAAACCCTCAAAATTTTTAGCATAAAAGATGTTATGTTTTAGTAAGTATGACTTGTGTCGCGACCTAAATATTCTTGGCATGTTGCAATTGGCTTTTGGCTGAAGTTATGTTGCGACTCAAGATTTCTCACCATGGCACAAGTGGCTTTCTAGATAAAGTTTCCTCTATTCCTTATAATCACACCACAACCTTAAGATTTCTCATCACAGTGCACTTTCTTAAATCACTAAAACTTCCATTTGAGGCCTCTCAACTTTAGATTTCTATTAATCCTATTTCAAGATGATTCCAACTCCATTTTTCTTGTTTTTCAACCTATAGAAATAGCAAAGTGTAAGTAATTTATGATATATCCAAAACTAAGCTGAGACTTGTCATCTAGGGTATAAAAATTGAGTATGGAGCTTTTTTATTGAGTATGGGACTATTTATTCTAACTGTGCATATTTTTCCTATAATAAGTATTATTTACCATATAATCATAGCATTAAACATATATTTACCAAAAGAAAATGTGCAAAATAACATGAATGATAAGAAGTTAACACATCCCCAAATTTGAACTTTCACCCATCCTTAAATAAAGCAAATTAGAAACAAAGATAGAATGTCCATAGGCTTACTTAAAATCAATCCCTGCTAAAGCCCTCACTTGTTGCATTAGACAATATGCTCAATAGGAAACGCAAGCAATAAATGCTAGTGACAAAGTTCAAATGATAATGCTAATACTTCTAACCATTTTGAACTGAGTGTGAGTTTAGCTAGACATTCATCCTAAAGCAAGTGTCAAAATCAATTTTTTGCACTTAAACATGTATAAAGTAGTCTTAAATGTAGGAACTTCATAAGCTTACCTTTTTCCCTTCTCTCCACTAAATTAGGCACCACAAAACCACAAGATCAGAAGGACTTCAAACTTGTAGTGTGGCTAGGGTTATGGCTAAGAAAGATGGATAAGATCAATGCAAAAATCTTTAGAAAATTCATATGATAGAATACATACAAAATGAGCAACAGATTTACTCATTGGACCTTCTACTTTTCTTTTTATTGAACCATTTCTTTTAACTCACTAACTCTCCCCCAAACTGAGATCCTTTTTTTTCATCCTTGAATAAACATATTTTTATACAACTTTTGAATCAAAAAAAGCAATTAACACAAACCATATAGTTCACATTTCATTTACCACACAAGCATTGACTAGTACATATCTTCCTCAATCAACCTTAAAGTTTCATTTCATAGTAAATATGTTACAATTTTCTCAAGAAAAGGAAAAAATTACCTGTTTTTTTCAACTAAACAAGCTAGATATCAATGCAGGTAGTTCAAACAAAACAAAACCTTATATAGTTTCTCTAAGTATGCTCAAATAGGGTTGAAGTGTCAATAGTTAAATAAAGGTTAGACTTTAAAGAAATAACCATAGTAAAAGAATGCCTAAATCATCCTTAAAGGTTATGCAATACCTATAGATTTGTCTTAAGAAAGTAGGAGACAAGTTCTAGAGTCCTAAAGTTGAGCATGAATATACAAATTAGATTATAAAATACTTTTCTCCTAACGGATGTGAGAAGTTGTGTTGCGTAACCTCCAAAATTAAATTAGGTTGAATTAAATTTCATAGTTAATGGCACAACCTAAGTCATCTCCATTGAAAATGAAATTCAATGTTTAATTGGGTTTTCTAAGTGTAAGAGGACTCTAAAATTACCTAATTAAGGGGGTTTGATTTAATTAAATAAGTAAAATAAAATTGAATTAAAACTCCTAATTACTACCTAATTGCATGAATTAAAGAGTGAATGATAGACATGTGACTAACCTTGGATTCGTCGCTTAGCATCCACTATCCTTATCCTAATTCAATTGTAATTAATTTTAGTCTAAGAGTCCCTAATTGTGTTTATAACAATGTATCTTGAGTTACCATACAAGAATCAAGAGATTAACAATGTTGACTTGAAACCTCAATCTTGTATCAATTCGTTAATTCTTGTCATTAGAATTAATGAACACTAAATTTGATTGATTAATGGATCGATTAGCCTCTAAATTATCACCCTAAGATATTTAATTAACCAATTAAAATTTAAGAAATCCTCGAATCAAATAATTAAATGCACAATCTCACTCATGCATTTTATCGAACACCTTGATAGCATACATGGAAAATTGGAAAAAAAATGAAAATTTAACACTTAATTTAAATGCAATAATCATTCAAATAATCTCCTAATTAGTGTCTAACCAGCCACTGATAACAACTACACCAATTTCAATCAAATACATCTCAACTAAGCATGTACAAGAAAAAGGAAAAATGTAGAAAGGTAGAAAAATCTTAGCCTAAAAATCTGTTTATAATCCATGGATTCAAGCTTCTCTAAGGTTGTCCTCTTAGCTAGCCACAATCTGAAATTAAACTCTCATTGGATGATGGAAGTGAGAAAAAAAATGGAGGAAATGAAATGGAAGATGTGCTACGGATGAAGGGGATGGAGAGTCTGCGAATGGAGTGGATGATGACGATGAATATGGATGAATGGATCGTTTGAGTAAATGCCCGAATGTGTTTTTTATCCAGTCCCCCCTCTTACGTGTTCATCAAGTGCTTCATTTAATTTTTTTCCACGTGCTCAGCCCTTGCAATCAAAGACTCGTAGCTCCTTCTTGCCAAATGAATCATGTGGCTTTTTAACTTATCCACATCACTTCCCACATTCTGCCCATATGTGTTCATTCCTTCCATTTCCCACGCCAGCTTCAACTCTTTAGTAATCAGGTGCTGAGTGATGGATGAATTGATGAATGATTGATGCCTTCTGCATGAGCTCATATTCCCTTAATGAATCACGTAGCTTCTCACATGTTGCTTCCATGTATTTTCCACGTAAGCATCTGCATGGTTCAGCTCACTTTGCTTCTTTTACATCAAAACCATAACCTCTTCTTTGCATGGTTTTAAATTGTGGTTGTAGTTGCGGTTATGTTGCGATTGCGGTTGCGGACGTCGCGGATAGTATAAGAAGAATTGCGGGCGTTGCGGTCAAAAAATGCGGATGCGGCCGGCACCGCAACAGCAATATTGCGGCCGCATCACATGATGCGGACCGCAATTTAAAACCATGCTTCTTTGTCACGTGTTTTCTTACTTTGCCACAAGTTTTCCACGTCAGCTACATTTTAGCTAGCTACATTAGCCTTTTACTCGAGCTGCATGCTTTGTGTTTTACTCCTCCACCCTCTCAACCTTAGCTTCCTCACGTACTACTTCCTTCCTCTCTAACACTACCTTGAACTTGAGCCCTGTAGCTATTGCATTGTTCTGGAGCTTCTTTTTATGTGTCACAAGCTCAACTCGTGGCTCTTTTTAGCTCGTTGCTTCATATGTCTTCTAGCCCCACGTGAATCTTCAACTAATAGGTGTAATGCTTGAGTTGAACTCGTGGCTCTTTCCCTGTTTAGCTTCTTCGCATATTTCTTCTCAGTTGAAGCCATCAACCTGAGCCTCTTTTCATTCTCCCTTTTCTTCAAATGCTGTCTTGACCTTCCTCTCCACCACAGCGTTGTTTTCCAGTAGCTTTTCCCATCTTTTCATTGCATTGTCTCCAGCAGCTTTTCTCTTCATGTTTTGACGTCTTTTTCTCCTCCCATCATATGCTGCAGCTAGTGCTTCATGCAACTTCCACGTTAGCTTGCTCTGTTTTCTTGTATGAATGTATGGAGGGCTCATGTGTGTGTGTAAGAAGCTAGAGTGTGACATAGTGCTGGCTGCTGCTGGAAGTGACTCGTGGCTTTGTGTTTGTATGTGAGTGATTTAGTGAAGCTACCTATGTGTTTTGATTTCTTACATGTAGAAGCTATGAGCCAATGTGGATGAATGTGTAACTTGTAGGCTTCACATACGAACAAGAGAATTGGACGAGTGTTAATGTGTGCATGTGAGCTGCTGGACGTACAAGTGGCTGACCCCTTTTCCACCTCTAATGGACTTCACAAACCCGTGGCTGTGTGTGATGTATGTGAAGTTACGTGGAAGGCTACCTACATGAAACATGGTTCAACGTGGATAGCTTGTGTGTGAATATGTGAATGCATGTCAACATAGGAATTGTGTAGCATGATTCATCCATTCCTTCATCATATGAAAGATGATTTGCCCCTCATTACATTAGACTTCTGCCTCGCAAAGAGCCTACCACATGCCATCAATTCATCTTTATTTTAAATCTTTTTCCTATTAAAATCTGCACAAGAAAATGAAATAAAATAAAGTTGAATAAAACAAAACAAAATATTAAGTAAGAAGAATTCACAAAGAAAATATTTCAATGAAATTTATGCATTAAAATTCAAATATTTGCAAATAAATTTCTAAAGTGCAAGTAATGGCCAATAAACTTAATTATCCACTAACTAAATCCATTAAGTCTTATTTAACTATTAAAATGCTTAAGCTAAGGAGAATAAAATATATAAAAATTATACTTATCAGGATGCATTTGACTTATGTCTGGTCAAATGGTGCACAAAATTTTTCAAAATTGCTAGAAGACATAACTTTATACATTTCAACTAAGTACGATACACAATTAGCATTGAGTTCCTATCAAACATACCTTGATACATCATAAGTATCATTGGATGTAGACAAAAATTTTAGCATGCAAATAGACAGATCGGCTCAATTAAAGCAAAAAAAAAGAAAACACAAAGTTAAAAGTTTAAGAACAAAATTTCATGTTATTTAGACTACCTAGGCTACCCCCCACTTAAATGCAACATTGTCCCTAGTGTAGATAAATAATGAATGTCTAAGGCAAAATGGGAAAGGGTAATATGAATACAATAAGATAAATCAGAAAAATAGAAAATTATAAAAAGAAAACTAAAATAAAAGACAATGCTAATTAAAGGTACAAAAAGAATGAGCACAATTTTAAAGACAACACATAAAGTTTATAGTTGTAAGCAAGACAACTAAAATAATAAATTTGGAAAAAAAAGGATAGAGAACATTAGAAAAAGTCAAATGGCTGACTCATTAGTGGGTGGATCTATAATGGCTCCTATGGTAGCATGGCATATGGCATGGGGGGACAGTGTGAAAAATTGTAGAGGGAGCTCAAATGGGTCCTACTGAAGCCTATGCCTCCAACACTAATAGTTTCATTGATCCATGGCAATTGAGTGGCGTTCTAGTTTTATAAGTCACTGTGTAACACCATAATTCCAGCTTATCTCATGCCTTTGAATAGTATAATTATCATGAAACATATATATAATTCCCATAGAGGAAGCATGACGATTTGGACTTATATTTGCATGTCATCATATCTAAAAATTCATTTCGATGTCACGTGAACCATGTGAGCTCATACTATACCTCCTCATATTTAATTACATTATTACAATTCATTTGTATCACAAAAACCCACCTACAACTCTTGGAATCGAAAAGAGACATAGGAAATCGCTATTCATTCTCGGCCAGTACTGGCCTCAATTCTGGGAAACATTTGGAAAATCATAACTAAATCTAGAAAAATTGAAATCATGCAATCTTGGTCATTCTGGAAATCTTGGGATGGCTTCTTCATACTAAAAATATGTACAAGTCGTAACATCCCACACATAGTGCGTTTGATACACAAAATTGTCTGGAGGTCGGACTAGGTCCTGGTGCTGTCACAGTTTACTGATATGAATTTAAAAAATTTCCAATTAATTCCACAAAAATCCAATCTATGTAAATGATACCAATCTGGAAAGATGTGGATGTTAAACAAAGGGGAAAAATATCTCTAGATCAGTTCATCAAGCCCAGATTTCAGAAATTGATGGAACATTACTTCTGGTTGGGCTAGGTTACTGATACTGGACAGAAACTTCAAAAATTCATATCTCCCACTCTAGACTTCCAAATAAGGTGATTCCAGTTGGAATGAGTCACTGTGATTATTTAGCTTCTCTGTACAAAATTGTGTGGCAATTGGACATCATTTGAATTTCGGGTGATAGAAAACAATTTTCAGACCAAATGAATAGTGCAGCAAACCAGAAACATAAATTTTGCCAACTTTGAAAAATCCTCAAATATTCTGTAGACCTCCAAAAATTATGATCTTTAGCTTCCCATAAATCTCTCAATGAGACCTAATTGCATGCCAAATATCAGATCAAGACTAACTCATTTGGCTAAAAAGTGACATAGGGTTTCATTATGGTCAAATTTGGCTTAATATGAGGTACCAAATTTGCCAAATGGCCTTCCCTTGGTTGTGGCACCTTTTGGGCAAGTCTAAAAGCACATTTGAGACTTGTGTAAGCTGCCCAAATGGTTCCAAACCTCATGCATCTCATTTTGGCCATTCAACCCACACTTATACATACATATATCAAAGTTCCATATTGCACACTTTGGCCTTACATACTCAAAATAAGTGCTATAGGTCATATATCATTTTCATATATCTAAACATCACATAATAGTATATTTACACATGTCTCAAGGTTCATGGTACATATACAACATCATATACACTATGAACCATCATTATGATTCCAAAATAGACAAACTAATACATAAGCTTATCAATCCTTGTTCTTTATGGTTGTTGGCTCCCTTCACCATAAGTACTTGGTCCACCTAGCATGTTAGATCATTGGAGAGGAGGGGATGAGATTCAAAGAATCCCAATAGCTCATCTCCCATTCAATCACACATAACATGTGCAAAGCAAGCTTTACAAATGCATGCATGGAGAAAATAAAAGTCATGGACATTTTATAAGCAAACTTGGCATGTGAACAACTCATACAAATCATTCAAGAGCTCACTAAGTGTTTGGATTGGCCTCACACTTCTCCTCATGGATTTTGGACTTGCCTCACCTATTCTTGAGCATTTTGGACTTAACCATACGCTTGGGAGCCCACTTTGCTTTTGGGAGACTCTTTGCTTTGTCTCAACCAAGCTCGAGGGTTCTTGGCTCATCCTCACCTAAGGGAAGAGTTCTTGGCCTCTCCATACTCAAGCAAACTCATACAAATATCATGGATTCATTTAAAATATAACATGGCATCAAGGATCATGACATGTGAAGGCATGCTAGCATACTTTTCATAGCTTGAAAATACACATATACACATTCTAAAACAAGCTAAACACACATTCATGCATGAGAGAAGGTGGAGAGAGCTACCTTGCACAATTTCACATACTTTTTCCTTAGCTTTCAAGCCTCCTCTTTCGGCCACACACCCAAAATTTGGTGGAGATGGTTTCTCTTGGCCTAGATACAAATTATGGGAGCCAATTAGGTTCATGAAACATATTCTAAGGCTACACAACTTGATGAACCACTAGATTACTCTATAGACTTCATTATGGTCCATAATTACACCTAATGAAGCAACACCCCTCAAATGATTTCTAGGCCTCATTCTTTCTTATCAAATATGATTATTGGCCCCTTTTAAGCCTCTTGGAGTCATCACATCATTAAGACAAAAGGCCTAGCACCATGTTGCTTCTTTAGGTCATATTATGGAACCTAAGGCACCAAATCACTTTCCATGAGTTCTAAAATTTTTCCAAGGCTTCCCTTCATCTTCATTCATCAAATATGACTCAAGAATGGCCATAGAAAAATTTAAAACTCCCCCACCTATACAAACAAGCCTAGGCCAGGACATAGGCTTCCTTTGGGCTTCTTGGAGTTCTCTTGATTTTCTTGAAGGAAGAAGCTTGTGGGGAGCATCTTAGATGTCTCAAGAACTCATTTAAACTCTTACTTAGAGCTAGGAATCATCATACAATTTCAGAAATTGGAAGGTGCACTTAAAACCCTAGATTTTGCATCTTGATTATTAATGCCTATTTCTTGGTTTTCTTTGCATATTTTTATTCCTCTCCATCAAATACCTAAGAATCATGCTTGGTTGGGCTTGAAATTTAACTCCCTAGGGCAGAACACATGTGGGGCGAAATGGAGAAGAAAGGCCATGGAAGGTATCAACCATAGGATGCATTTTTACCTTGTTTCCTTGCTTAGTTTGGCTTGAATTTTGATTTCTCCAAGCTCCTCTCTTCAAATCCGAACTTTCCCTTGAATATCTCCCTTGAATCAGATTTATAAACATCATTTTAATCCAAGGAAAGAAAGGAGTATGAAGGAGAGGTGGTGGAGATAAAGAAAAGCAAGGAAAAACATCATGAAAACATACCTTAAGCTTGGATTTCTTCCTCCTTCTTCTTCCTCTCTTAGGCGCCTCTCCTTTAGGGTTTTGCTTCTGGTTTGGGGATAAATTTTCTGAAGTTAAATGAGGGCAAATGTGAGGCACCACATATATATAGGTAGGGAAAAGTGACTTTTTCAAAAATTTCAATTTTGCCCTTCATACTTTGCATTTTATTTTCTCCTTTGTTTTAGCTCCTTTTTGAGAACCGTCTTTTCCATTAAAAAATTTAGGTTCCCAATTAAGAAAAATGGCTTTGGAATCACTCAAATTGGAGCTAAAACCTTTCCGAATAAATCCGTCAAATTTCGAGCACACCAACGTTAGAAAACGTCAACCGAAGGAGATTTAACTATCCCAGGGCTTCCCATGATTTTTAGGGCCTCTGAGAACTCTGGAGAACTCAAAAATTTGGTTTAAAATGCCCTCCTGTGTGAATTCCAAAATTTGCCTGAAATTACGAAAATGCCATTTCATTTCATAAGGTTTCCGTCAAAATTTATTTCTTCATTCTAGCTCCATTTTTCCTTCCGTCTGAGGCTACAATTCTCATTTTTAGGAGGTTAGAATATAACTCAAATTTTTCAAGACCCTAACTAATTCATTTCGGGGGACTTACTTTGAAAACATGCCCATTTTCGTTGTTTAACGAAAACTGGACATTACACACTGCTCACTCTCAGTTGATCAAAGGGAAAGCTCTTGAACCATAGCAAAAGTATTGCTTAAAATGGGCTCTAGTGGAGAAGGTGGTGTCAGAACATTAAATGGTGGAAGAGGTAATGGTTCTTGCTCTGCTGGCTACTCAACTAACTCATCCTCATTATTGTTTGGGCTAGTTGCCATTTATATACAAAATAATTTCTTTGGCAAAAGAACCTTCTCATGTGGGTTAAACCGAACCCCAACATTAGCACACAATTGGATAATCGAATGTAGCTGGGCCAATCTTAAAGAAACAGACTAAGAGATTGTCTTTATATTTTCATAAATAATATATCCAACATCAATTAATCTCCTAGTCAAAATCAAATAAATAATTATGGCCTAATTATTAGTGAGATTACTTATGTGGCACATATCAAAGAATTTGGAAAATATCATCTTTGAGAAGGGAAGGAGAATTCTTAAAGAAGAAAATACAAGATTTTTCAAAGTTCACCACTTGCCTGAATGCCATGCAATAATCTTCAAGAATCTTTTTCATGACTTCATAGTTTTCTTTAGTAGCTTTAAGGAAGAAAACCAAATCATGAGCAAACAAGCAATGTGTAGGAGGAGGACAATTCCTTGCCAATTTAATTCTTTAAAGTCTTCCTTAGGTAGCATACACATTGATCATTTTAAAGAGCACATCTGCAACAATAATGAAAAGATCTAGTGAGAGAGGGTCCCATGCCTTAGGCCTCTTTGAGGATTAAAACTAGTGACTTTCTTTCTTTATAATAAAAGATTGAAAGAAATAGATGCAATCCACTCCATAATTAATTTTTCCACCCATCTACTATCAAAATCCAACTTCAAGAGGACTTGCTTTAGAAAATCCCATTCCACCTGGCCACAAGCCTTGTCCATATCTAACTTCAAAGCTAACTCATGATTTCTCCCTCTTTTTGATTTCAAGTAATGAAATGCCTCATAGACCACTAAAATGTTATCAAGAATACATCTTCTTGGGACAAAAGCTCTTTGATTCTTGGGGATGAACTTTGGCAAAATCTTCTTCATCCTATTAGTAATCATTTAGAAATGATTTTGTAGGAGAAACTAGATAAGCTATTAAGCTTAAAATTTCCCACATGCTCAAGCATATCAATTTTAGGAATTAAAATCAAATTTGTGACATTCAAGGATGAAAGAGAGGTACCCTAGGAAAAAATACCTTTACAATTTTGCAAATATGCCTCCTATTGTGTCCCACATATTTTGATAAAGAAAAGCCCAAGTAACCATTTGGCCTAGGAGCCTTTAGCCCTCTAAGAAGGAAAACAAAGATTGCACACTTAATTTTAGTAGAAGAGATGGGACTCAATAAAAAAAAGAAAAAAATTATTCTCCTTCCCAACAACAGGATCAATAGAGTTGAGCACATTCAAAAAAATCCTTCACACCACTCAAAGTAAACAAATCAGAGTAAAAATCCTTAAAACAACTTGTAATGTCCCCGCTAGTTATCAGTCTAAGAACCATCATTCTTCAAACACAAGATCTTATTTCTTTGCCTTTTCTAAACATTTGTAGTAAAAAATACCTTGACTTCTTATTACCATATTTCAGCCATTGAACTCTAGACCTTTGAGCCTAATATTTCTCTTCCCTATCCCAAAGATCCTCAATTTGCATTGCAATATCTGCTGCCTTTTATGATTTCTCTTCGTCCCATATGGCTTCATACCATTCATGGAATTGGCCCAAAAGAAAATTGATCAACGTTGCATATATTATTTGGATATTCAATTTTACTTCACTTCAGCAAGGCTTCGGCCAGGTTCAATAAAAAACTTGAGTTCTCCAGTCTTCAAATAGGCCTTGAGATTTATGCATAATAATCAATTATCATTTGACATTGATATTGAGACACATCCAACCATGGTTTTAAATTGCAGTTGCGTTGCGGTTATCGCGGTTGTGGACATTGCGGCTGTTATGATGCGGGTTGTGGTCACTGCGGCTGTGATATTTTTTGAAGTTACATAAATTATTTTAAAAATATGTATAATCATTATATATCTCATATACATAAAATATATCATGTCTAACATTAATATTAATTAAATAAATCCTTATTTTGAACAAGAATATCAATGTTACTTGAGAAAATTTAAAAAAAATCAGATAATACAAAAACATACTTACATACTTATTACAAAGAGATAAATATAAGTGTGAAGATAACCTTAAAAAAAATTTAATGTAATTTCTTTATAATACTATCTTATTTGTAAAAAAAAAAATTATTTAATTCATCTTAAATTACACACACACACACACACACGCACACACACACACATATATATAATTGGAGATAGTGAGATTAATAATATAAATGTAAAAGAGCAAAAAATTAATTAAAAAAAATAAACACACGTGACTTCCTCCTGATCCATTTATATTCCAAATCATATAATATATATATATTATATTAAAATAAGTATATGGTAGTGTGACCCTGGCTTCCTCCTTATCATAATAGAATATATTATATTAAAACAAATAAATGCAGCATGGTTTCCTGGCTTCCCCCTTTCTTGATCATAGAATATATATATATATATATATATTATATTAAAACAAATATATGGCAATGTGGCTTCCTCCTCTCCTCTCATCACTCTCAACGTTTCGGATACAAGGCAGACTCTGAAAATGAAAATGCCAATCACAAAAACAGAGCAATAAGTTAAGAATCAAGAAACATACTTTGGGTCTTTAGATTCGAGCAAGAAGAGAGCTCCAATCCATTGCGAGGCTTCAAAGTTTAGATTCAAGTTTCAAAGTGCTGTGGTTCAGCCTGCAGGTATAATTTCACCGTTTCAGATTTCAAAACTTCAGATCTGTTGGTTGCTTTTGTTCTTTGCTGTTGTTGGCTTTTCTATTTTGTTCTTTGGGAAAGGAAGAAACCTAGGGCCGACTGACAACTTTGTTTTGAATCTACTAATGCTAAGTAGTGTTTCTTGCTTTTATATGATGCACCGCAACAGATCCGTGATACCGTTTTGTTGCGACCGCAACACCGTTACGATGGGGCCCATGCTTGTAATATCTAATCCCTCCGTAATTGTGGTTGATGCAGATGCGGCCTAGCCCGCATCCGCAATATTGCGGCCGCATTTTGTAATGCGGCCCGCAATTTGGAACCATGCATCCAACGATTTAGAGAGCCGAACCTAATGACAACTGATCTGCACGACTTTGTGTCGTGTTTCAATCTTTATTTTACATGATATTTGTTTGTTTTTGAATGTGGATAAAATTTTAATATAATTTTTAGGTATTTATTATTAGGTTATTTACTAAAAATAGTACAAGTAAATATTTTTTTTAACAGTAAAACACTATATAATTAAATTTTGTCCAAAAATATTCTCTCCTTGTTACATATATATATATATATATATATACTTAAACAACTTTAAAATACTACATTTCTTTTTGCACAAATGTCATTTGGGATTGTTACATAAAACTAAAGAGCAGCCGTAGGCACTCTCTCTATTCCTCCCTCTTTCCTCTCCTATATATTTTCTTCTCCTACTGACAATAAATCATATCTGTCATGTATATGATATATCTGAGAAAAAGCTTTTAATCTTTCGATATACTTTTTCAATCGAAAACTTATTCTACTTTGCTTAGTGTTTATGTCTTCATTTGATTGGACATATGTAGTTTTTTTTTTAGTACGAAAATTGTATAATATTGTAAAAGTTGTTGAACCTAATACTGTAATTAAGGAGACAAACATGGTTTTCTTGAGATAATACCCCTTGATAGAAATAAATACAGGTATTGACATTTCAGTTCAATAAATAAAATAAAACACACACACGCGCATATTTAAAATCTTTATGACTACTGTAAGAACTGCCGGAGTTTACATTTTCCTTTTCATAAAAGAGGTAACAATTATGTGGAGGATGTGCATTTTTAACGGTAAATTGAGTATATGAATAGTATTGACCCGTGAGTCAACATCTTCGATCACAAGTATTGTCATAGCCCTTTCTATCACTCTCGTACGCGTTGGAAAAATCAAATGGCTGGTCCTTGGGAGACCTTAGCACACGGCATCTAGCAAGATGGTAGGGACATTCACGCGTGTTTGGAGCGGCATAGAAAACTAGCCAAGAGTAATATAAGTTAATACAATATTATGTTTGATGTCCATGATATATAAATTTCTTCAACTACGGCTTTTTATATGACCATAAATCATAACAAATCAATTAAAGCGAGAAAACCCTTGGTAATCCTCTTAAGATGCTATCAAAAAGAATAGAAAATTAAAATTTAACTTTTGTGTAGTCTAAATTGGTCCTAAATTAATTTGCACTATTATCATTAAGTAAATTACACACCCTTCTTCTAAAAAATGTTCGAATTACATATGATTCTCTGCTTATTTTAAAAATTTACACTCCTCTCCCCAAAAAGCGGAAGATCGATTACACCAACACTTTCTACAACAAAAGATCAACTAAATTAACCACAAACACTGTCACTTCAACTTGTAAGGCCTTTGTCCAACGTAGTTGCCAGGAGGATCGTAGTTGCAAACAAAGAAAGCTGCGCCACTATCGCACCTCACCTTAGCACACCCAACACGCAACGTATCTCGCCAAACCACCTGAGTATAGTGCACGCACACTCCACCCTCAACGCACGAGCTGCTGCTGTAGTCATAGTTAGGTTTCTCGTCCACCCACAGCCCCACCGCGTCGGCACTGCTCATTTGGTCGCTGGAGCTCCACGCGAGATTCTCACCATATCGCCCGCCGCCACCGGAGTGCAGCAGCTGGCAGTCGCCTTTGCGCTGGTTGGCGTAGTCCAGCGCAAATTGCGCTACTGTTTCATCCCAGGCTAGGGGAGGAACGCCCACCTCCGATCTAGCGGCGTTGTGGGCGTTCAAGTAGTCTGTCTGTGAGTCTTCGGCGTAGGCAAGGTGAACCATGATGGCAAACCTTAAGACTATGAGAGAAAATAGAACTTTAAATGATGATGACCCCATTTTGATGTGGGCTTCTGCAATAATTATGCAGTAAGAGAGATAAATTGTTGTGGCTCTGAGGGAATTTATAGTCGTGTATGCGGGGAAATGGCTAGAAAAATATGTAGGGGGTATAATGAGTCGTTCAAAAGTTAATTCGTAGGGATCTAAAGAAATTACGGGATTAACTTTTAATTAATCAACTTAATTTGGCTTGATCACGGGAGCACTTTGACATAAATTTGGAATGTGTCAAACATTTGCAGTTAGAGTACAACTATAAAATTATTCTAAAATAATTCAATGTAGCGCAAAATTTGACCAGTTGATTTTTGGTACCTATATATAGTATAGAGCAAGTATTGTTGTTTATATATTATTACATAATTTATTTTTTCAAAGCATTACAATTTAAAATATGAATTACAATAGTACTGACTTTTTAAAATACAACAAATATCTCCAAATTTGGGAATATCTTTCTATATGAATAAAGGGAAAAAAAAAAAAAAGGGATATTGCGAGTGGATGGCTGGAAAACAAAGCTTTTGGAAAGTCATGAGGCATTTTTACCACTTTCCCATTACTTTTGAAAGTAATATGTTATGGGGACAATAAGATGAAATTGACTGCCACTGAATTTGTGGAGCTTAATTCAGGGGGATATTTTTCTTTCTTTATATAAAACTATTTTATGGATTGCCTTTTGATTTCAAACAAATTTGGTATAATTTTTTTTATAAACCTCTATTTTAGTATCCACAATTATAAAATTAGATACTTCAATCTTCTACTGGGGATATTAGGCATAATAATTGTACTTTTTTGTACTTGGCATCGCCACTCAGAGGATTAATCAAACATTATACATATTACTCAAGTGGCTGGAAAGTCAGGTCTTTTCTTGGGTTACAATGTGTATGTTTCATCCTCATTTTGGATTAAAAAAAATGAAAAACAAAGACAATTTGCGGGAGACAAAGAACAGGTTTCTTTATATTGCCATCTAACAACGAAAATGGATCCCCTGCACATCTTTAAAGATGTGCAGGGTCTACACATCCGATCTGGACCGTCTAGATCAGATTTGGATGGTTCAGATTTTTTTTTTATTTTTTTTTAAATTTTAACATTTTTTTATTTTAAAAGATATAAAACGTAAAAATAAAATAATTTTATAACTATATATTTTTATAAAAATAATGATTTAAATAAATATATATAAAATATAAAATATAAAATCTGTACCGTCCAAATATTATTTGGACGGTCCAGATCACATCTCAAGGATGTGCAGGGGATCCAGACACCATCATCAATTATGTGAATAACATATTAATGATAATGACAATCTCTTTATTTAATTTATTTTTGCAATTATTCATTACATAAACCGAACGGAACCTTTCATGATGGCCCCAGTTTAATTTGTCTCTGCTTCTGCTAACTGCAATAATGCAGAAACAGAGGTAAATATTCATAGATATGCATGTTTGTATGCAATGATAAGGTCAATTGTTCAAAAAGTTCTTTGTGATCATAAAAATTAAACTGGGTATTGAGAAATATTAGTAATCTACTTAGGATCAATATTTATTGAAAATATTTTAAGAGTAAAATTTTAAATGCAATAAATATATGTAAAATATCATATCATTGAATCCCTAAAAAAATTAGTATCAAACAAAATCTTCAGATTTCCTAACTATCAGACTAAGAATTTAAAATATATGTGTGTGTGTGTGTGTGTGTGTGTGTATGCTGAGTGGATTACCCAAAAAAACAAAGTTGGAAGTCAACAGGCATTGTTATTATCATTCCAATTAATTTTGAAAGCCATATATGTTGGGGGTTTAGATGAAATTGACCGCCACTTAATCTGCTGTAGTTTAATTCAACGGGGGATTTTTCTTTCTTCATATATGTACTGCATATTCTGATTTATTTATTTCAATCAATGGCATCTTTAGTTAGCGCATGCGATCTTAAAGGAATTCTTTTTCATTCTTCTTTTTTAAAAAATTGTAGACAGCCTTTTTCTTAATAATATTTTCGAAGAATTATATTGCTACCTCCTCTTTTTCGTTTTTTCTTTTTCTTTTAGAGTCACATATATCTTTTTGAAAAATTAATATTTCTGTCCGTGATATATTAGTGCACTTTTAATTTATATTTATTCATTTTTTTAATTATATAGTATTTCAATTATATAAATGCTTTTAATATTATTCTACTCCATCTCTGTCGAAAAATGAACACCCAACTTAAATTGTTGGCCTCGAGTAAACATTATTTCTTAAGTGTGAATTAAATAGCAAGGTAAGCTATAAATATCCAAGCGTGCAATATATTGGGCTTGGGATTAATTTTCGAATGAAAATATTAGAAAAAGAGGAACATTAAAAATACTTTAATAATTAAGGGACTTTAAAAAAATTAAAATGGATGTGAGCGCAGGCTTTCTATTAGTAAATTCTATGGTACATCCTCAAAAGTAGTTATATTAATGCAATTACTACATAGTACATTAGGAGAAAGACAAGTAACGATGGAGTGTTATAATATACTAACTAGGTTAAATTGTAAATATAATAAATAATTTCACACTGGCATCTAGTCAACATTTTTTAATATTTAATAATCAAATATGTTTTTCTTAATGTACCATATAGTGATTTCACTGTTACTTTTGAAAGTGTATTAAAGAATTTACTTTCTCCGTATCATTTTCGTGGACTAAATAAAAATGGAAAGGAAACAGCCGTGTGAGAGAAGGCAAACATGTGCAACCCGACTTAGCTATTACCCTCACGGCACGCACATGGAAACATAAATCTGACTTGCCTAACAATCTTCAACGATATAACGGTTAATTGTGTTGTTAATTTGTTATTAGTCTGAAAATTAATCATATTAGTTATTTTGGGAGATTTTGTGATGAATTCTTCTTAGTATTTTTTTAAAAATAAATTATACAGACCTCTCATAAATTTTATTAAAATTATATAGAATTTACTTCTATTTTTAAAATATATATAACTCATTTTTAAATTAAAAATTATTTTACACTTTAGTCTAATTTTAATTTTTTTGACCAAAATATCATTTATTTAAAATTGTTTTAGTTAAAAAAATATGTATTTAGGAGAAAGACATGTGGCAACAAAGTGTTAAAATATGCTAACTAGATTAAAATGTAAATACAATATATTATTTCACATGGGCACCTAGTCCACATTTTAATGACAAATATCTTTTTCTTGATGTACCATGTTCTAATTACACCCCAAGGTAATTACTTTTGAAAATGTGTTAAAGAATTTACTATCTCCGTTGATCAAAAGAAAAAAAAAATTACTATCTCCGTATCATTTACGTGGACTAAATAAAAATGGAAAGGAAAAGACGTGTAAGAGAGGGCAAAAATGAGCAACACAACTTTGTTATTACCCTGACGGCATGCATACGGAAACATAAAATGACTTAATTAACAATCCTCAATGATATAACGGTTCATTGTGCTGTTAATTTGTTATTAGTCTAAAAATTAATCATATTAATTAGTTCTTTTCGGAGATTTTGTGATGAATTCTTTTAATATTTTTTTGAGTAAATTATATAGACCTTTGTTGTATTTTGTTAAAATTATATAAACTTCCCTCTTTTCTTAAAACAAAAAGTTATCTTATACTTCAATATAATTTTAAAATTTTTGACCAAAATGTGTTTCATTTAAAATCTTTTTAGTTAAAAAATATATATTTTGGTTAATAGAGAGGATTTTAGTTTTTTAAAAAATAAAATTAGACCAAAATATAAGATTACTTTTTATTTCAGGAGAGATCTGTATATATTTTAAAAATAAAGATAAAATTTATGTAATTTTAACAAAATTTAAGAAATATATATATAATTTACTCTATTTCTTATATAATTTTGACGTGCATAATTTCCTTTTAACTAGATTGGAGAAAAAAAAAATTAAGCGGAGTGCATAACTTAATTGAAATAGAAAAAAAAAATACAATAAATTCTCTTGAATTTTAGGTCAATTGAAATAGCCCTTTGAACTTTTTAAAATCAAAACGTAAGTGTCTTTTAACTTTCACACTTTATAAAATACGTCATTCTATACATTTAATTGAGGGTGATTTCTTTTTTTTTTTTCTCCTGTTTCTGCCTTTTTTTTTTGGTTGTTTGGGGGGGGGGGGGGTATGAGAATTTGCTATATCAATTGCAGGAAACAAATTCTCTGCACTTCTTCTCCCTGTACTTCTTTGTGCATATATGATCTGCATCATCTAGATCAAATGTGGACGGTCTAGATTTAATTTTTTTTTTCAGATTTTTAAATATTTTTTATTTTAAAAAATAAAAAAATAATCTTTTTACTATAAATTTTTGAAAAATTAATTATTTTAATTAAAATATAAAAATATAAAATCTAGACCATCCATATAAAACTTAGACGGTCTAGATTGTATCTCAAGAATGTACACAGTCTTGAGATGTGCAAAGTCTGCTGTAGGGCTTGAGTTGTCACTATTAAAGAAGAAAGAGACAAAAAGACGACCATTTTCTTAAAAGCATGTTAAAGGACCTATTTTTTATTTTAAAAATTTATAAGAATATTTACATGTAATTCAATGTTTAAGAGAATATTTAAATTTTCTCTAAATATTAATATTAATTTTTGAGTAAATTACAATTTACCCCTTTAAACTTGACCTAAAATAATTAGACCAAGCATCTTAGTTTAAATGTCATTCAAACTTCCCCTAATATATTTTTTTTACTACTATTTTTTCATCTAAAATTAATTGAAATGATCATACTATCAATAATCAAGTTGATATTTGAAAAATGAAAATGTGAGCTTGGGAAAATAAATTTTAAATTCCTAGAGAAACTTATCTCAAGTACAAAAAACAATCACTAGAACAAATTAATTTCAAAGAACATTTGCATAGGCTTTTTGACCCTGGCACAATGGGAGAAATTATAAATTCACCTTATGTATAGCCACAATTCTTTGTTTTCAAGATATATTTTACAATTTTTTTTAAAAAAATAAAAAGGTCATAGTTGTCACCCATATAAATTTTTTAAAAAAATTCAATGGGTCACAGTTGCATTAGAACCATGACCCATATAATTTTTGTTTTTTTGAAAAAAATTTCCCATTTACATTTTTTTAATTTAAAAAATGTAACTTTTTATATTATAAATATATTTTTTGAAATATAATAATTTAATATTCCTTAAAGTGGTTAGTTGTGCTAACTTAATAAATTTATAAATAAAGGCATAAAAAATTAATTTAAATAACAATTATAAGATTTAAAATTATGAAAAATAGAAGATATTTTTTAAAAAATAAAAGCTAAGTATTTAAAAGATTGTGAAAGAATTTAAGTATGATAAAAATATTAAAAATTTTAATTATTTAAGAAAAATTAAATACTAATTTTTTTAAACTTGATAAAATGATGCAAGAAAAATAAGATTTTCTCTAAAAGTAAATTTTAATTTCCTTAAAACTTGATAATTAATAAAAGTTTTAAAAAATGTAATAAACAATTAAGTATACTTGTTAAGTATTGTTAAACTCAATATTAAAGTAATAAAAAATTTCATTAAAATAAGTATAGAAAAAATTATAATAAACTAAAATTATTATTTCACCTTATACTAGATAAATCAGGATATAGAGTTCTTTTTATGTACTTGACATTCTTCCAAGATTTCCATGTAGTAGGTCAGTTCAGTTGGAGCTTTATAGTGCTAGCATACCTCTATAGAAAGTTGTGCAATATCTTCCATTATAATTTTAGTTTATTATAATATTTTATATACATATTTTAATTAAAATTTTTATTACTTTAATATTGAGTTTAACAATACTTAACAAGTATACTTAATTGTTTATCATATTTTTTAAAACTCTTATTAATTATCAAGTTTTAAGGAAATTAAAATTTACCTTTTAAAGAAAATTTTATTTTTCTCGTATCATTTTATCAAGTTTAAAAGAATTAGTATTTAATTTTTCTTAAATAATAGTTCTATATTTTTCTTAAATAATTAAATTTTTTAATATTTTTATCATACTTAAATTCTTTCACTTTTTTTAAAATACTTAGCCTTTATTTTTTAAAAATATCTTCCATTTTTTATAATTTTAAACCTTATAATTGTTATTTAAATTAATTTTTGTATGCCTTTATTTATAAATTTATTAAATTAGCACAACTAACCACTTTAAGGAATATTAAATTATTACATTTCAAAAATATATTTATGATATGAAAAAAGTTATATTTTCAAAATGAAAAAATGTAAATGGAAATTTTAAAAAAACATTTATATGTGTCATGGTTTCAAAGCAATCATGACTCATTGAAATTTTTTTATTTAAATTTATATGTTTTAGAATTGTGACCCTCTTATTTATAAAAAAATTAAATTAAATGATGTATCGCGAGAGTAAAGAATTGTGGCTGCGCATTAGAGGAATTTATAATTTTTCCCATTGTACCAGAGTCAAAAAGCCCATTTGCATAACTAATTTTGCCCCAAAACTTTAAATGACATGCTTGAACTACATTAATTTCAAGTTTATGAAAAAAAATTCAAATTTATGTAAATGAAAAAGAATTAGAATTAAATGTAGTTCCTTATATCTTTATTATTAAGTTTTTCAATTAAAATATAATAAATGTATAGTTCTCCAATAATACCATGAAAAGTATTAAAAAAAATTGATAAAAAGTATAAAATTTAATTGAAAAACTATACAACTATTTGTAAAAACCATACACTTGTCATGGTATCACTAAAGAATTATAGACTAGCCATATTTTTGGAAAACCTAATAGCATAGATATAAAAAAACTACATATAAGTTTTCTAATAAAAAAAAGTCACAAGGTAATTAATTAAACAATAATGTAATTTAGTTAATGAAAAACAAAAACCTTAGACTACCTAAATACAAAAACGTGAAAAAAAAACTTGGTTATATCATATTGCATGATGTACACTACAAGAAAAAAGAGATCAAGAAATAGGAAAATCTATCTTTGAATAACAAAAATCCATCTCCAAACAATCAAAGACATAAAAAGTTTATCTCTAATTTTGGCACTGCAAAAATACTAAGACCAAAAAAAACAATTCTAGCTCAGATTTAAAGATAAAAAATTCTGTTTGAATCCATCCCTAATTTCTGGGATAAGAATATCTCTATTTGGAGATGAAATATATATATCATCTCTAATATATCTCTAAATTAGAAACGAAATATTCTATCTTTAAATCTATTTCTAAATTTGGGACAAAAAATTCTATCTTTAAGTCTATCTCTAGATTAGAGATGAAAATTCTATGTCTAATTCATCTCTACATTATTAACGAAAAAATTTTATCTTTAAATTCATTTCTAAATTAGGGATGGAAGATTTTGTCTCTAAATCCACCTTTAGATTAGAGATGAAAATTCTGTATCTAATATGTCTTGAGAATCATAATGGCAATCTAAACTACCACTATATGCCATAAAGTCCTTTTTTTTTCTTTCAAAGTTTTTTTTATTTTCTTAAAATTAATTGCTATCAAATAAATTAATAGCTAGTAAATTAAAAAAATAAGAATTTTATTACTTAAAATGCAAATTTATCAATATAAATATTGTCTATTCAAAGTAATAGAATCGCAATCTTACTATATATTGTTCTAAAAACATTAAACTTTATACATAGCATAATATGTCCAGTCTACCATAACTTGAATCCCTTGGGATTGCCTAGTCTACTTTACTTGATGTTTTCAAGATACTTGAGAGCTCATTCATCATGTTCAGTGATCTAATAATGAAACATGAAACATCTACTTGTAAAATTTAATATTGTAGACAAAAACGAACTACAAAAATGGACTAGTTAAACCAAGGAAATATACAACTAAATGATACAAATATAAAGGCATCTACACCCAAATCATGCTTTTACCCTTGTGCATATCCTCTCATGGTCAACTATATAGACAGCTTCTTAAATGGATAGCCATATCAACCAAAAACAAAGAAATACATATACATCTTCAACTACAACCACATAACTAAATTTTGTCAAGATAAATCTAGCCTTAAAATGACCAAAAAAGTAATTTACAATATTAAGAGTTGCAAATTAATGAAAGTCACATTACTCTAATAAATGTTAGGACTTATCTCCAACTTTTACTTTATATTCAAATTGAATGATGGAACTACTACAAACATTCCTCACAATTCAGTCATAGCAAATCCTACTTATCCTAATGGATAGCCGCCAAGTTCTTAAACAATATTGGTAGTTTAAATAGTCCTCCACCATTCCTCACAATTATCTCTCTAGTGGAAATTGAATGCATCATCTCTTTATATGGATCTAAGCCATGAATAAAGCATACCTTATTTAAGAACCTGATGGCTATCCTTCAATATGTCACATAACTATGCCTCTTCCTAGATTTATGAGAAAATAGATTGCACCCAAAGAAAATTGAGATTAGAATCAAATCACATACTATTGCAACTATCTAAAACAAAAATGCTACAATGTGATGATTTAATATCTCTTTAATATTACATTAATTTCATTTTTCTTTTTTCTTTTTCTTAACTAAACCACTAATAACATTGAATTCTTAATGGAATCAAATATGAAATTCAATTATAACAAGTTAGAAGTGCTATCATATATTACAATATTTTTATAGATCTCATCATAATTTGTCTATACAACTTTAGTAGCTTTGAAGTCAAGTACTGACTTTAAAGCCATCCAACTTTGGACTAAAGTAAGGAAGAGAATAATCATTTTACTTACTTTAGCAAAATTATACCACTAGAAATTGATTTAATGGGTGCTCAAATAGGAAAAGCTTGATCAGTTACAACAATCAGCATTGCTTAAGTTGACATTACCTCAATATTACCAAAATGATAAAAGAGAAAGCTACTAGTATCAAATCCATATTTATAAATTTAAGGTGTATTAAGTATGATTTCATGAATTCTTGAGTTACATAATCATAGTTCAACAATTGTAAAGATCTACTTGAATGACTTCATCTAGCATACTAACTTCCAGCACCCTAGGTGCAAAACTAGCACTAATCGCATTGCACCATGAAAGCATACATGCAAGTATATGTATCACACAAGTGATACAGTAACGAATAGAGTATTGTTCCCATGAGATTTGTTACTAAGATAATTGCTAAGTACTCAAATTATGCACCTTAATCTAAATCAAGCCAACAATAAAGGGAATTAGAATTCAAACTAAACTAAAAATATAAAAATCATAAAATAAAGAAAACAACATTTTCAGGCTAAATTGAAAGATAAAGGATTGGATCATGATTCTTCCTAACATTTTATAAGAACTAATTAGCTTCTCTTTACCTTGCTTCAAATGATGATTTTTGCTAACATAAGACTCTAAATTACCTGCAAGTATCTTCCAAATTATCTATAGGCATTTATCTAACCAATTCATAATTTCTTATGCAATCAGTCAACAGACATAATAAAAAATAGGTCTTAATGTGGCTATGTGAAAATGATAGGTATATTCCTATCCTACAAGCAAATTAATCCACTTAACATTATAAATTTCATGAACCCACACTACCCAATCCATGATATAGTCCTAAAATCTCTTTTCCAAGTTCATTTAGGTTTCCTAAATCATATAATAGTTTACAAACACTTAGAAACAATAAGAAAAAAATTGAATAAGTAAATTATGTCCTTAATTTCAAAGAAAGAGAGTAATTACAATTTATTACATGCTAGAATTCATAATAATCCTAAATCAAGAGTTTAACTATAATAACACAAAAATTCAACACCAAAAACAGAGCATGGAGCAGTGACATCAAGGAGATTGCCTAAAAAAAAGAAAAAAGGTAGATAAAACTAGTATTGTAGCTTGTCTTCTCTTTAATTCGAAGCTCTCCCATGCCCTCAAGAGCTCTTCTTAACCCCTTTAGCCTCCAACAAACCTAAAATGTTGGCTAAAGGCAAATAGAAGATGTATATGAAGCAAAACCTAGTTGAATTTTGCATAAAAAATGATTGTGTATTGATAAGTGTAAATTGCACCATGACATAAATTTTTGTGTTGTAGTGTAAATGCCTTATAAAGGAATTTCTTTAACTTCCTTCGAATTACACCATGACATAAAACTTTATGTCACAATGCAATTCCATAAATCTTCAAAACTCCCACTTGGATGCTTCTAGCTCTAGATTTCCAACGCTATAACTCCAAGATGACTACAACTCAATTTTTCTTGTATTTACACATTATAAAAAGAGCAAAGTATAAATAATTCACAATTTAACCACAATTAAGTCAAATTTTATCACCTATGGTATAAAAACTTGTGTATGAAGCTAAATATCCTATCTATACACATTTTTCCTATAGTTAGCCATATTTACCATAAAATTAGACCACTAAGCACCTATTTCGTAACAAAAAAGTGCAAAATAATATAAATGATTAGAAGTTAACACATCTTTAAACTTGAACTTTTATCATCCTTGAGTAAAGCAAATCAAGAAAAGAAACTTGGATACTTATAAGCCTACTCAAAATCAATGTCTGCCAAAGCCCTCACTTGTTGCATCAAAAATATGTTCAATAAGAAGATCAAGCAATCAATGCTAGTGACAAAGTTCATATAATAATGCCAATACTTCTAATCATTTCACAATGAGTGTGTATTTAGCCCAATAGTTCTCTTAATGCAAGTGCCAAAATCAATTTTTTGCACTTCAACATGTATAAAGTAGTCTCAAATGTAGGAACTTCTTAAACTTGCCTTTTTTCTCACTCTCCACTAAATTAGACACTATAAAACCACAAGATCAAAAGGACTTTCAAGCTTGTAATATGGCTAGGGCTATGGCTAAGAAAGATGAATATATATCAATGCCAATTTTCTAGAAAATTCACATGATGGCTGTAACAAACGTAATTTCTGTAAAATGAGGAAATGAGCAGTATAAAAGCAAGTCCTCTGAAAATGAGCTAAATAATGTCCCAAAAAATTTTTTGGTAGAGTCATAGGCTCATAAAAATGATAATTCCAAGCTCAAATAGAAAGAAAAACAGAGCTAGGATAATGAAACAAATTATGATGAAAACTGACAAAACATAATGGCATTTTCTTAAATAAGTGAAACTTTTGGAAAAACACACAGGAGGCCTTTTAAAATAGGAAATTTGACTTGCCCAGGGTTCTTTGAGGCTCCAAAAATGATGGGAAGCCCCAAGACTAGTAAAGCTCCTCTGATGTACGTTTTTCAATGTCAGCGAGTCCGAATTTTGATAGATTCGTTTAGGAAAGTTTTAGCTCCAATTTGAGTGATTCCAAAAGTATTTTATTAAATTGGGAATCTAAATTTCATAATGGAAAAAGCAATTCTCAAAAAAGAGCTAAAACAAAGCCAAAACAAAATTGCCATTATGAAAGGACAAAATTAAAATTTTTGAAAAAGCTAGCTTCTTGAATGTTCTATAAGTTTCATGACTCTTCTCCAACCTTCTTTAGCACGACTTCCTCTGCCCAAAATATAGAAAAATAGAAGCTCCTTGAGGCGTACCAAGAGAGGAAGAAAAGGAGGAGAAAAATCAAGGAAAAGGTAGGTAAATCCATAGAATTTCATGCTCTTCCTTCTTTTAATCTTGCTTCTCTCCTTCCATGCTTTCTTTCTATGGTTTTTTTGAGATGATTGGTTCTGTTTTTGGTCCAGAACTTAAAGGGGCAGTTCAAAAATTTTGAGAAGAGGCAAACCAAGAAGAAGAAGCCTTGAAAGCACACTTGAAACTAAGGTAATTGCTTGTTATGGTTGCTTCTTCTCCTTGCTCCATGGATGTGTATATTTTGGCCAAGAGCAAAACCATATAGGGGGAGGATTTTCTATCTAAAAACAAGAGGGAAACTAGGGTTTTAGACCATGAGAAAGAGGAATATGGCAAGAAATTCTAAGAAAAATCAATAGAAATCAAGATAAAAAAGTGTAAGCTTCTTTTGGATTTTGAAAATTTTAATTTTGTGTGAGTAATTTGTTGGCTACTTGAGTGTTTCCTTGAGCTCCTTAGACCTCTAGAAACCTTCCCAAGTGGCTCTCCCATCAAGAAAAAATCAAGAACTCTATGAACCTCCATTATGGTACATATTTTGGCCAAGCAAGGTTCCATGGGTTAGGGAATGTTTCAATTTGTTCTAGCCTTGGTTTGAGACTTTATATAATGTTAGAAGATAGGAGAAATCATTGGAAAAGATTTAGGAGCCATAGATTGGAAGATAGGATAATGGTGTCTATAATGGTGCTTTGTGAAGTAACTTGATTCTAAGCATGTGCAAACAATTGTGTGAGGGTCCAAGGACTTTGAATGAGGCCAAGAGGCCTAGAAATGGAAAGAGATGGGAGTCTAAAGCTTGAATTGTGAAGGTTACTTCAATAGGCCATTTATGGAACCATTATACCACTTATGGAACCAAGTGCATGTTTAAGAGTAAGTTTAATGTCTTTGTAAGACCTCAAGATTAATTAAGGTGTTAATCATGGATTAAGTATAATTAAGAATAATTATTAAGGAATCATGTGAATGAAAATCTAGAGAGAAATAAATTAATAATATAGGTTTGAGATTTAATTGGATTAGAAACTTCATTTGGGCCTAAATTAAATTAAGTAGGCCATGGTTAGGGATTAATGGAGGCCCAATAATTTTAGGTGTAGACCCAACCTTTCAATGTGAGACTTGGCCCAAGAGAAAGCACTTAGGGAGGGCCCAATCTGATTTAATGAGATAGAGGCCTAAGAACCACCTTATATAAGGTCTTATAAATGGCCTAACAACCCTCATGTAGACCCAAATCAAATTTCCTCTTAAAACTTAGCTTAACCCAATCAAAATTCTATAGCCTAACAAATGAAATCTGGCCAAACAAGTATAAAATCTGAACCCAATTAGAATTGGATCTTTGGGTTAGCCTATAACCCATTTTAGACCTAACTTAAATCCAACTAAAACCCTAAACACATACAACCCCCTCTTACCATTCTGCTGAAACATAAAACACAAACACAAGAGGCATTTTCGCACCTTGAGAGGGAGGCTAGGGTTCTAAGCAAGAAATCTATCATTTCTCACTTCTAAGCTCAAAATCAGCTAAAGTAATAGTTACATAACTTAATTACCTTCTCTTTCTCTTCATTTTGACCTGATTAGTTTTTCATTTTGAGTATTTTCACCATATCCTAAATCTGAAATATGGTTGTT
Source organism: Erythrophleum ivorense (assembly GCA_026724425.1). Classification (NCBI taxonomy): domain Eukaryota; kingdom Viridiplantae; phylum Streptophyta; class Magnoliopsida; order Fabales; family Fabaceae; genus Erythrophleum; species Erythrophleum ivorense. The sequence continues at coordinate 331,159 of JAIUCV010000672.1, read as the reverse complement.
TGGGATTTTCTTGGTGAAATTTCGTAGGTTGAGGCTAGGGGTGTTGTTAGGTAAGTATAAGCTCTTTATTTTGATGCTTTCCCCGCTAGTTTGGGATCCCTATAGCTGAGTTATGATATGGGTTTTCTTTTTAAAACAAATTTACTCAGAATTTGAAGTGTTGTTTTGAGATTTCTAGGATAGGCTCAACCAAATCTAAATTTGATTTTTGTGGTAATTGGGTAAGTGTTTCTGAGTAGTTTTATATAGCTTAACTTCTTGAGTAATGGGTTTTCTGATATAAATTGTGGTTAGAGATAGTAATGGCTTGGTTTTGCGTCTATAGGTTGAAGTAGCATTCAATTGGCTCTTAAATGATTGGCTACAAGTGAGGTAATCATGAACTATATTAATTCCATGCATATTCTGCTTTAATTTCATATTTGCTACACATGAATGATTTGAAATGATAAATGGATTAGTTGACTATCTATTGCATTGTGTTTAGATCTTGTGAGTTCATGGTGGAGCTATGGTGCAACTGTGACCTGTGCATGTACTTCGATCGAGCACCAAGTTATGATTAGACCCCAGATACACTGAGCCCTGGTTGTGCTCATTAGGGAGTGGGTGCCGTGGACGGGCCTCTCCCAATGTTATTGGCCTTTAACATGTGGAAATATGATTACTAGTATGGGATGATAATCATAGCAGCCTAATCATTTCCTTTGCTGATATGACTGATATGATTTTGATGTTAATTTTGATTCATGCATGTATGTTAATTAAATTAGATTATATGAATGGAAATTTCATTAGTTACTGAGATTCGCATCTCACCTCGTTTCATAGGATCATACTTTTAGGTGAAGGCCCTTCGGGTGGGTAAGGATAAGAGGAAGCAAGTGGATGAAAATCTATAAGCTCTAGCCATGTGTGGAGGAAGCTACACTTGGGCTGATCTAAGTAGAGTAGATGCAAATTTTGTTATTCTTTTTATAGCATCATCATGTAGTCATATTACCAAGTATAGGTGTTTTTATTTTGATTACTTAGCATGTATCTATTGAGGAGTTAAGCCTCATTTTTGCTTGGTATTGGATATATGGACTTATAACATCTACTATGAATTTTGTTGAACCTATGATATGGTTTACCATTTGGGAAATGTAATTATATGATACATTGGATGTAGACCTAAACTAGTGGTGCATGAGATCTTTAATGGAATATATATTTGAATGATAATTATTGATAGCTTATGAAATTCTTGCTGTCATTGACCCATGAACTTATTGATATATGGTGGTAAGATGAGTAAGAATTTACACTTAAGTCTTGAATGGGTAACAATAGATAAGCTAGGTAAATTAGCTAGAGAAACTGTAACACCATATATTTCTAGCTTGCTTCCTATCATTTCTAAATTTTCCATGATGAATTGCACAAAAGGGAATGGAACATGGCATTAAAATAATGCCTTATTTCGCGTTGCGTAGTGTATGAAAATTCCATTCGGTGTCACGCGGACCATATGAGTTCATATATTACATTCTCATATTTAATTACATACATACAACTCATTTACATCACCAAAGTTGGCCCACAACTCGTGGAATTCAAAGGGGAGCATCAAACTCACACTATTATTTTCGGCTAAATTCTCAATTTTTCTATCACAAGTTTGGAAATTCATAACTAAATCCACAAAATTCGAAACCCAACAAACTTTACCATTCCAGAAAGATCTTGATGTTTACCCCATGTTAAAAATAATTTCAGATCATGAATCATTAAGGGAGAACATTTGACATCCGAAAAGCCACTGATGTCGCTGCTGTCTGGGCCACTGGTTCAGTTTACTGATAGGAAGTTTCAAACTTCGTAACTAATTCTAAAAAAATTGAAATCATGTATTCTTAGTCATTATAGAAAGATAAACATGTCTAATTTATTCTAAAAATATGACCAGGCCATGAAACATAACACAGGAAGTGTTTGATATGCAAAAAGGGGCAAAGGTTTGGATAGCTACTGGTACTGATACAAGTGTCTGCTATAAACTTCAAAAATGTCCAATTAATTCCAAAAAAATTCAATCCATACAAATGATACCAATTTGGAAAGATATGAATGTTAAGTTTATGTTAAAAATAGAATCATACCAGATAAATCACGCTTAGCTACCCAAATTCAATGGAACAGTGACTCAGGTCGTGCTGAGCTATTGCTACTGTCCCAGAAATTCAAAAATTCATATCTCTTAGCTCAGATCTTCAAATGAGGTGCTTCCAGTTGCTACAAGTCACTGTGAATGTACCTAGTTTCTAACTATAAAATTTTGTAGCCATTGGACCACGTTTGCCCCTCGGATGACACAATTTCAAAACTGACCAAATGAACAGTCCTGTTGCAAATCTGAAATTCTGATACCAATTTTGAAAAATCATAGAAAATTACACAGACCTCCAAATGACCTGATCTTTAGCTTCCCAAAAAGCTCTAGGCAAGATCTAGTTACATGAAAAATTTTAAGTCAAGAAGAGGTCATTTGGTCAGACTTTGCCATAGCTCAAGAATATGACAATTTTGGTCCCAACAAGAGGCAAATTTGGTTCAAATAAGCCATCTATTGTTCCACACACATTTGAGCAACTTAGAAAGCATAAATATAGCACAAATATGTCCCTCATAAGGTATGAACCCTCATGCAACTCAAATTCACCATGTTACTTCCATAAACATACATGCACAAGTGGGCTCCCAAGTGGTCAAAATACACAATTCTATGCATTAAACTCTATTCTTGATACATACACTAACTTTACATAGTTTTACACTTGTTCAAAGTGTCATGGCTCAAAAATAACATTTACATATCTACTTTGACATTCTAGACATCATAGTACATCAAAAATAGAAATATTTGCCAAGAGATAGAGATTTAAGCTCCTTGGCTTCCATCCTTTGGATCTTGAACTCCACCTAGATCATATGAGATGAGAGAAAGGAAGGGGTGAGATTCATTGAATCTCAATAGCTCATACACCTATTCAAGCACATCTTCAAGGCATAAAACATGTCAAAGGTACCAATATGCAATCAATCAATCTATGAAGCATTCATCTTTCACCTTTTTGTGTCACAAACTCATGTCAAGCACAAGAATGAGCTCTAGGGACTCTTGGTTTGGCCTCACCCCATTTCTAGGACTTTTGGATTGCCTCACTCTTGGTTCTTGGGACTTTTGACTTAGCTTCACCCATCCAAGGGACTTTTGGCCTTGTCTCACCTATGCCATGAGACTTTTGGCATCTCCTCACCCACATTAAGGGACTTTTGGCACTACCTCACCCTTATGAGCCATTTCCACCATACAAAGACATCAAGAAAGCATATTGGTACCAAAATAGCAACATAGCATCAAGTGACATGTCTTAAACATATAAACATACACACAAGCACACAATGAAACCATATACAACAAGAAAATGCAACAAGAAAAGGTGGAGAGCTATCTTGGTGCAAATTCAAGCTTTACTTTGCTTGTTTCTTCTCCTTTTCGGTTCCACAAACACAAGGAGGTGGGGTTGGATTTCCTTGGCCTATTCACAATAAACAACACTTAATTATACTCTTGGAACAAGTTATGACATCTAACTCACTCTTAAGACTACACTTTGTTCTATTTGTTACAATATGGTTCCATTAAGGACCTAATGAAGCAACTACCATAATTAACATTCTTGGTTCCATTCTCTTGCCATATTTAGATCTCTTGACCTCATTTAAGGTCCTTGAAGCCATCACACACTAACTTTCACAAACCTAGGTCCATGTTGCTTCATAAGGTTATATTATGGAAGCCATTGCCTCATCTCCCAACCTAAGGCTTCAAATTTTTCCCAATGGGTTCTCCCATCTTCTAACATCATATAAAGCCCCAAACCAAGGTTAGAACAAATTAAAACATCCCCTAGCCTAATGAACCTAGCTTAGCCGAAATATGCACCATAATGGAGGTTCATGGACTTTGTGATTTTTCCTTGATGGGAGAGCCACTTGGGAGGCTTTCTAAAGGTCTTAGGAACTCAAGAAAATATTCAAATAGCCAAGGAAACATTCACACAAAATCAGATTTTGCAAAACCCTAGAAAACACTACACTTTTCTAACTTATTTTCTATTGGTTTTTCTTGGAATTTCTTGCCATATGCCATCTCCCCATAGCCTAAAACCCTTGTTCCTTCCTTGTATTTAGACAGAACATCCTCCCCTGCTTTGGTTCTGTTCTTGGCTGAAATACACACAAAGGGAGGGGGAAGAGAAGATGCGACAAAAAGCAAAGATTACCTATGGTTCAAGTGAGCTTTCAAGTGTCTTTCTCCTTCATTCTCTTCTCCTTAGCAAATTCGAAATTCTCCCCTTAGGTCTGGGTCAAAAACAGAACCAAATCATTCAAAAAATCCATGGAAAGAAAGGAGGAAGAGAGGAAAACAAGATTGGAGGAAGATGGAGCAAGAAATTTCGTGAAATTACCTAGTTTCTCCTTAGCTTTATTCCTCTTATTCTCATCCCTTTGGTGTGCCTAAGAGAACTGAATATTTTTTGCATTTTGGGCAGAATGGGTCGTGCTCATTAAAGAGGAGAAGAAGGGAGAAAAGTGTGGAACTCTTTAGAACATTCAAGAAACCATAAATTCCAATTTTGCCCTTCCGTAATGGCAAGTTCATTTCGGCTTCGTTTTAGCTCATTTTTTAGAACCGTATTTTCCATCATAAAATTTAGGTTCCCAATTTAATAAAATGCCTCTGGAATCACTCAAATCGGAGTTAAAACCATCCCGAACGAATCGGTCAAAGTTTGGGTCAACCGACGTTGGAAAAAGTACACCGGAGGGGCTTTACCAATCCCGGGGCTTCCCATGGTTTTTGGGGCCTTTGAGAACCTTGGGCTACTCAAAATTTCCATTTAAAAAGCCTTCCTAGGTGTTTTTCCAAAATTACACTTATTTACGAAAATGCCACTGGCCTTTCGGGAATTTTTTTGAATCGCTCTGTCCCTAGTTTTTGGGCAACTCAAGGCTTAAATTCTCATTTTCTATTATTTAAAATTTTATTCAAATTTTATTTGGCCTTGAATCACTCATCTCAGGGGACTTGCTTTTCAAATCGGCCCGTTCCAATGATTGTACAATGTACCGGGCGTTACAGAAAAGCCATTAGAGCCCCATAAACTAAGGTAGAGTGACCCTAAGGTGTCACTAGAAAGAAAGTTGGAGTGTATGAGACAAAATTTTAGAAATTATAGGATCAGAAGTGTTTCGCTACTGCCAAAATAGTCTTAGTCGCGACCAATAAAGGCAAAGTTGCCCAGGGGGAGGTCCAGAGAGTAATTAGCCATGGCGAGAAGTGGAAATAGCTGCTGCAAAATGTGAAAAGCCAAATTGGAAGTTGTCCAGAGGGTAATTCACCGCTGCTAAATGGAAAATTGAGTGTGGCGAACTTTGGGAAAATGTCCTAGGTGTTCCAGAGAGGAATTAGCTGTGACAAACATGGGATTTGGTCGTGACCAATAATGAGAGGCGAATAAGGTAGGCTCCAAAAGGTCCTCTTGCCACGGTGCCTTATAGGCTCACCGCGGTGAAGCTCCAATTTGTTACGGCGAAAATCTATGACGATGTAAGGAGTGAACCTGAGAGTAATTAGCCGCGGCACAAAATTATTTAGCCACAGTGAACTTCCTGAAACTCTTATATTAACTTAGAAACCTTGGTTTTTCCTATGGCAACATCAAAAAATGACTTAGAAGCACTTGTAAAGGATTCTTGAGAGTTGAAAATGAATAAGAATAGATTTAAAGGCTTTTAATTGGAGATTTGTTTCACTTATGTACATGAATACTTGTAAATACTTGGTTAATGATTCTAATAATATTAAGGTTCAAATTTCCTCACTTTTTCCTAAATTACTTAATTTAAATGGTGCTAGACCTTGATTTATGACTATTAATCGTATGTTTAAGCATAATTACTACAATTAAAAGTCAGGGTTGTTACAATCTTTGCTTGCTTCAAGTGTGTAATTGTGTGTTTTTTATGGTGTTTTAGATCAAGAGAATACCAACCCACCTAGGTGTGCTTGTGAGGCTAAAAAGAGGGAGGAATAAGACAAAGGAAAGCTTGCAAAATTCAAGGTAGCTCTCCACCTTATTTTCCTGGCATTCTTGAGTGCATATGTGTGTCATTGTATGCTTTTGTATGCTCTTGTGATGTGATGATATTCCACTTGATGTCTTGACATTACATTGGTACCAATGTGTTTTTTTTGAATGGCCTTGGTAGTGGAAATGGCTCATAAGGGTGAGGTGATGCTAAAAGTCCCTTAATAAAGGTGAAGAGATGCCAAAAGTCTCATGGCAAGGGTGAAACAAGGCCAAAAGTCTATTGGAAGGGCGAGGCCAAGTCAAAAGTTCCTAGGCCAAGGATGAGACAAATCCAAAAGTTCTAGAAATGGGGTGAGGCAAAACCAAAAGTTCCTAGAGCATGTTCTTGGCTTGAATATGAATAAATGGCATGGAAATTGTGACTTTGCATACTTTATGGTTGTCAAACCTTCCATACATATGCTTTAATGTGTATATGCCATGAATGTGTGTGTGAATGGGTATGTGAGCTATTGAGATTCTAGGAATCTCACTCCCCTTCCCTCCATTATTTTAAAATGTCTAGGTGGCATTCAAGAGGTAGGGAATGCAAGCCAAGAACCTTGAGAAGTTGGATTTTGTCTATTATATAATCTTACTTGTAATGAAATGTCAAAGTTACTTTGTACATATAATTTTTGTAATGCAAGACCATGAATAATTGTAATATGATGTATAAATTTTGTATGAACCACATTTGGTGTGAAATCAATAGAAATGTAGATTTTGGCACCTTAATGGCTTATAGTTACATGTGCATTCTTAGATGTGGAGTGGCCAAATTAAGATGCATGGGATTTGAGACCACTTGAGCAGTTCACACAAGTCATATTCATTCTTTTAAACTTGCCAAAGAGGTGCCAAACATTAAAGAAGGCTAATTGGACAAAGTTGGAACCTCATATGGAGCAAAAATGGTCATTTTGGTGAGTTATACCACTTTTTGTTCAAATGAGCTCTTCTTAATCTAAAACTTGGCAAGCATCTAAAGATTGTTAAGAGCCTTTTGTGGAGCTAAAGTGGGTATTATTTGGAGGTTTATAAAATATTTGGTGAATTTTTTAGTTTGTGGCCAGTGCATTATTCATATAGTCCAAAATTTATTCTCTATCATTCATGGGGAAAATGATGTCCAATTGTCACAAAATTTTATAAAGAGAAACTAGACCTTCCTAGTGACTTGTACCAATTAGAAGCACTTTATTTAGATGTCTAGAGTGGGACATATTAATTTTTGAAGTTGAAATCTGGTACCAGGCACACAGTCAGACCCGTGGTACTATTTGATTGAATTTTTGGATCTGAATGCATCTAAATTGGTTTGGAATTATTTTTTTCCTCTAGTTAACATCTGTAGATTTCTAAATTGGTATAGATTTCATAGATTGGATATTTTTTAAATTAATTATGAATTTTCAAAGTTTATATTAGTAACCTGTATCAGTATCAGAGGGCAGTCGACCCTTCTTGTATTTTCTATCGTCAAACATGGTCTAGATGGGATTTTTGTGGCTAGGAATTATTTTTAATGTAAATTTAACACCTAAATCTTTCCAAAAGGTATGGTTTGTATGATTTTGATTTTTTTACTTTTAGTTATGATTTTTCAAAGTTGCCTCTAAATTCTGTCACTATACAGCCATGATGAATGAAAAGAATTTTGGGATTTTTGACTCTTGATCCGTGGTTTGTGCTAAGTTTTGAGAATGTTATGATTTGTATGAATGGAAAATAATTAGAGAATGTTGTTGGTGAGTTCATGAGGCCCCAGAAATACAAAATGAAAAATTTATTCGCTATGCAATGTAATTTAATTCATTATTTTAATGCATTTTCTTGGGATTTGTTTGAAGAATTGTATAATCCCACTTGTACATCAGAGGATGAATGTTAGAAATAATCTGGTATTACAATGGCATACATACAAAATGAACAAAAAATTTCCTAATTGTATTTTCCACCTTTCTTCCCATTGAACTATTTTTTTTCTTTTTCAACTCATTAATTCTCCCCTAAACTTAGGTCTTTTTGACCTTCTATACAAAACTTTGGACTTTATTTTGCTCTATTATTATTTGGTCTTTTCTTTTTTATTTTTTTAGAAAAAGAAGGCTAACACAAACCATACAACCAACAATTTATCCCTTACACTTGAGCATTTAATCTTTTCATAACTCCCCATTCAACCTAAACACCCTTTTCTCAGTGAAAATATTCTAATTTTTTTCAAGAAAAAGGAAAATCCACTATTTTTTTAGTTGAATAGACTAGGTGTCAATGTAGGTCAACCAAATAAAACAAAAAAATATATAGTTAGTAGCCTCAAATAGGGTTTAAGCGACAATATAATTAAATAAAGGTCAAACTTGAAAGGTACAACTATAGCAAAAGAATGCCTAAATCATCTATAAAGGCGATGCAATAACTAATGATTCATCCCAAAAAAGTAGAAAACAAGCTATAAAACCCTAAGGTTAAGACTAAATATATAGATTAGATTAGAAAAACTTTTCTTCTAACATACGCATTTAAGTTATGTCTGTAACATCTAGCTTCTCCATAAATATGAGAAACAAAATGTCTGGTTTTTCCATAAATGTAACACCATGATTCTATGACTCAACTCATACCATATGTAGGCTTATTTTCATGAAGCACATAAAGTCCTCAAGAAAAGTCATGGAAAAATACAATTAAATTGCATTACGTCACCAGTAAATTTCTTATTCATGGTTCCATGGGCCATATGGACTCATCTATCTCATTCTCATATTCAAATACACAAATACAACTCATAACAAGCTCAAGAAGTAGCCTATACCTCGAGAAAAGGGAGCAGATACACAAAACACAATAGTGCAGCCTCGGACTAGTTTTCTAGATTCAATGCCTAAAATTTGAAAAATCATAACTAATTCTAAAAAAATCAAAATTAGGTACACTATACCATTCTAGAAAGATATAGACGTATACTATATACTAAAAATAAATCCAGACCAAGAGATGTTGCTACCTATTGGAAATTAATGGATTAGTACTAGGGGTCGACTATCATCTTTGGTACTGACCTCCAACTTCAGAAATTTATACCTCCTAGCTCAGAGGTCTAATTAGCGTGATCTCCATGGCTATGGAAAGCTTATCATGTCTAGTATATCATTGTAAAATTTCATAAGTATCGGACATCATTTGTCTTACAAATGACACACTCAAATTTCTGATCATATGAATAGTGTTTGCATCAGTTCAATAGACAAATGCCAACTTTGGAAATTTATAATTAATTCCATAGAGCTCCAAATAATCTAATATTTAGCTTCCTAGAAAGCTCTGGATAAGAACTACATGTGTGCCAAATTTCATGGGCAAATTCATTTATTTGGTTTGATCTTGACATTGGGATACAAAATGGCTTATTTTGTGTCATCAAAGGGGTCTAAATGGTCCATTTCAAATTCTAAGGCAACCATGACCATTTGAGTAAGTGGGAATCCACCAAAATGGCTCTCTAAACTTGTCTCAAAGGTCTATAAACCTAGAAATCAAAAACTCACTCTCTCACCCCCATGCCATACACAAGGTTTCACATGCTTGAACTTGCTATTCACTACCCAAAATGCATATTACCACTCATTTGGCACTAAAACTCATACATACATCAAACATTTCGGTAATTACATATGTTTATATGATTGCATAACAATTTCATCATGGGATTACATCATATGTCATGTGTATGGCTACAAAAGAGATACAACTAGCATTTTCAAACACTTTGATATCAATCTTCTTCTCTTTGGCTTGGTGGCTTCCATTACCTTGCTCAATTGATTCACCTAGCATGTTAAGACATTGGAGATGAGGGGATGAGATTCAAAGAATCCCAATAGCTCATCTCTTTTTCAATCACACATAAAGTATGCAATACAAGCCTTAAAAATGCATGCATGGGTATATTAACATGTGTGAGCATTCAAGAAACACCATTGGCATTTGAACAAGTCATACATAGCATACATAAGCTTGCCAAGTAAGTGGATTAGTCTCACCCATTATCTCTAAGAGATTTTGACTCAACCTTACTCTTGGGAGTCAATCTCACTCTTGGGAGACTCTTTACTTTGTCTTAACCAATTTTAAGAGTTTTTGACTCATTCTCACTATAGCTAGAGGGTTCTTGGCTTCTCCACACTCAAGCAAACCAAGGCAAGTATATAAATCATCATTTGAATGCATAAAACATCATCATGGTAACATGAAATAAAAGCTTATGCTAAAATACTTTTTATAGCTTAAAACACACATTCATGGATGAGAGAAGGTGGAAAGAACTACCTTTGCCACACAAGCACACTTTTTTCCTTAACCCTTGAGTCTTCTCCATTGACCTCTCACACACAAGGAGGTGAAGATCATTTCTCTTGGTCTAGACACATCATATAGAAGCCAATTATACTCTTGAATCAAATTTTAAAGCCATACATTCACTAGAAAGGCTAGGTGGTTAACATGGCTCTTTTATGGTTCCATAATACACTCAATGAAGCAACCTTAAGAAAACATCATCTTGGCTCCATTCTCTCCATCTATTTATGATTCTTGACTCTATTTAAACTTTTTGGAGTCATCACACAATTAAATTAAGGAGCCTAGTTAGATGTTGCTTCTTTAAGCCATAATATGGAACCTATAATACCATCTTACTATCTATGGCTTATAAAATTTTTCCAAGGCTTCCTCTCATCCTCTTCCATCATACATGACTCAAAAATAAGCTTGAAATAATTTAAAACTACCCATTGGTGCTCCAAACTATCTAGGCCATGGCTTTAGACCAAGGAGACACCAAGTGAGTTTGCTTTATTTTCTTGATGAAAGATGCACATAAGGAACCTTTTAGGGATCTCAAGAGTTCATCCAAAAACTCATTTAGGACTAGAAACAATTGCATCAAATTAGATTTTTAAGGGAGCCCATGAAACCCTAGCTTTGCTATCTTGAAAATTAATGGCTTTTACTTTATTCTCTTTGCATATTCTTATTCTCCTCCCTTAAATTCCTAGGATTCACCTTTGGTTTTGCCTAAAACTCAAGCCCTCTTGCAACTACATACATCGAGCAAAATAGGGAGAAGAAGGGAGAAAGAGTAACTACCATAGGATGAAGATTTTACCTTATTTCCTTGGCTTTTGTTGCTTGTTTCTCACTTTCCTTCCCATCCTCTCTTCAAATCCAAATTTTCCCCTTTGTTTTGCCCTCAAAACAAATCCAAGAACTTCAATAAAGCCATATGAAAGAAGGGGAAATGGAGGAGAAGGAGTTTGCTAAAGAAAAAGCTTGAAAAAAGCCAAGAAAATCTATACCTCTTCCTTGTTTTTCTCCTTCCTTCCTCCTCCTTCTTGTGTGCCTCACCTTTAGGGTTTTTCTTTTGTTTATTTTAGAAACAAATGTGGCTAAATGAAGGAAGAGATGGGCCACCTCATATATATAAGTGGGTTTAAGAACAACTTTTCAAAAATTTCAATTTTGCCCTTCGTTCTTGACATTTTTGTTTTTAACTCGTTTTAGCCCTTTTTTGAGGACCACCTTCTCCATTATAAAATTTAGGTTCCTAATTTAATAAAATTCCTTCATAATCACTCAAATCAGAACTAAAATCTTCCCAAACAAATCTGTCAAAGTTTAAGCTCACCACTATTGGAAAAAGTCCACGGAAGGGGCTTTAGCTATCCCATGACTTTCCATGGTTTTCAGGGCCTCTGAGAACTCTGAAAAACTCAAAACTTTCATTTAAACAGCCTTCCTATGAGAATTCCAAAATTTTCTCAAAATTACGAAAATGCCATTACATTTTGTCAGCTTTTCATTCAAATTCATTTCTTAATTCTAGCTTAATTTCTTTTTCCATCTGAGCCTGGGATTCTCATTTGTAGAAGTCTAAAATGTTACACAAATTTTTCAAGACCTTAACTAAGTCATTTTGGGGGACTTCCTTTTGTATCCAATGAATTTTGTACATTTACAGAGAAACTGTACGTTACATTTACGAAGAAATCATACGTTACATTTCTTGTATTTTCTCTCATTTTCAGAGAATAAGATATTATAGTAAATGTGTGAAATGTACTAGATATAAAAGTAAGTCCCTTAAAATAAATGATTTCAAGCCACAAAATAAGGATCTAAGGCCCAAGTTGCACCAAAACTAGAGCCAGAGAAGGCTAATAAAATTGTTGAAAGTATAATGGCATTTTCATAATTTTAGGCATTTTTTAGAAAAACTCAAAGAAGGGATTTTTAATGGAAAAATGAGTTTTTCAAGATTCTCAGATGCCCTAAAAACTTTAGGAACTCCTAGAATAGTTAAAACCCCTCCAGTTGACATTTTATAATGTTAGTTGACCCAAACTTTAACCCTTTCATTCGATAAGGTTTTAGATCCAAATTGAGTAATTCTAAAGACATTTTATAAGTTAGAGAACCCAAATTTTATAATGGAAAATAAAATTCTAAAAAAGGATTTAAAATGAGTTTAAATGACATAGACAAATTGTAATGGAAAAATTGCAATTTTGAAAAAGTGCATAAAGTGGCTTTTCAACTTATTAAAACATGTTCTAGCCTTTCTCAACCTTCATAACCAACTTCCTCACTTCTAAAATAAAACCAAGGTAGAAGAGAAAGGTGCACAAGATGGATGGAGGGAGGATGAGAGAAACTTAGCAAAAAGGTAAGAAAATAAAAGAATTTCATACTCTTGCCTTCACCAAACTTGTTCTTCTCCTTTTCACTTTTCTTCCTATAGTTTTTGTTACTCATATGGGGCTATTTGGTGGTTGGTTCAGATGGGAGAACTCATAATTTCAAGGAGAGGTTTGAAGCAATGGAAGGATCTCTTAAAAAAGGCTAAGAAACAAGGTAATTTTTCCAGCTTCCTTTGCATTTTCTTGTTGTTCTCCCTTGGGTACTATTTGTCCAACCTAGAGCCCATCCATAGGGAGATGAATTTTGTCCAAACTAGGGTAAGAGGAAGGGTTATGGAGTGTGAGGATTAAGAAAATACCATTGAAATTGAATAAGGAGCATTAATATGCAAGTTATCAAAGTTAGGGATTTTAGTGTGCCTTGGCAAATATAGAGCTTCCTAAGGGTAATTCAAGATGCCTAAGAGTATATATGAGCTCCCACAACATCTAGGAAGCCTCCCAAATGCCATTCCCTTCAAGAAAACAAAGCAAAGTCCATAGGCTCCATAATGTAAGCATGTCTCAGCCTAGGCTATATCAAGTACCTAGAGAGTGTTTTAATTTATTCCAAAATGAGACTAGATATGATAGGGGAACATCAAAGGAAGCTTTGGAAAAAAATTTAGAAGCCATGAAATGTGAGATGGAGGTGTAGGCTCCATAATGAGACATAAAAAAGTAACTCATAGTTAGGCTCCTTAAAATGAATGTGTAATGACTCCAAGGAGTCTAAATAGAGTTGAGAGTCTTAGATTGAAAGAGAAAATGGAGCCAAGATCATGGATTCCCCTTCCAATGTCTAACTATGTTTAGGTGGGCCAAGTAAGCCAAGGAATGGAAGCCACCACTCATAAAGATAAGGACTTTGACAAGGAATTTGCTATATAGTCATTTTGTTGACATATTAATGTCAAATGATGTAACCATATATTGTACATGATATGTAGATACTTGAACACATGTAAATGCATGAATATAACATGTGTGTATTGGTTTTGGAACCATAGGATTGAGTATGCATGTTCTTGACACCCTTATGCCTAATATAGGTTATGAAATCTTGTATATATGAACAAGTGAGGAAGTGGTTTTGTGATGTATGGGCAATTAAACCTCTTAGACAAGTTTTGCATGCTGTTTTTGACCATTCTCACATGCTCAAGAGGTCATGGCCAAGGTAGAAGAGCATTTGGTATAAATTTCACCCCATTTGGTGCCTAAAAAGCTTATTTTGGCACCCTATATCACAAATTGATTAAATGAACGAATTTTCTCATGAAATTTGGCCTAAATATAGGTCTCATTTAGAAATTTTTTAGAGCTCGAGACTACATTATTTTGAGCTCTAGAGAATTAATTATGAATTTTCAAAGTTGGAGAAAAGTTGTTGAAATGGTAACAGCACTGTTCATATGGTCAGTTTCTTCTCTTATGTCACCTAAAGTCCAAATGTTATCCAATGCCTATGAAATTTTATAGGCATAAACAAGACATGATAAGCTACTAAGATCACCTCTTTAGGATTATATTGAGGGAGATATGAATTTTTGAAGTTGGTAGTCAATATTAGTAATACAATAGGACCTCAGGTATTGTTCCATCAAATTTCGTGGGGTAACTGTTTCTATTTTAGTTTGGAAATATTTTTAGCCTCTAGTTAACATCCATAAATTTCCAAAATGGTATGGCTTGTTGGATTGTGACTTTTCTAGAATTAGTTATGAATTTTTGAATTTTATATCAAAAACCTATGATAGCAAACCTGGGCAACTAGACCTTTGGTGCTATTTTGTTGTCAATCGTGGTCTAGTTGATGTTTTCATGGCATGGAATGATTTTGTAACCAGGGCTTTCTAGAAAGCTATCATTTGCTTAATTTTAATTTTTCTAGAATTAATTATGTTTTTCCAAAGTTGACATCAGAAAGTTGGAACATGGAACCCGTGGCAAAATTCTGGTTTTTGTATGATATGGTTCCAAACTCGAAATGAATGAGACCAAATGTGATATTTATGACTTGAATGAAGATGATATGGATAGGAAATAATGTCGATGAGTCCATATGGTCCCTAAAGCTATAAATCATGAATATGGTCTTTCAATCATGCAACTTTTCATAAAGAAAAACATTGACTTACTTGTAAATGTTGCCTAATATGCTATGAATGGATTGGGATAGACCATGAGACCATTGTGTATGTGCTAAGAGGTCAAGGTATTATAATGTCTAGTCAAATGGTGTGTGAAATTTTTCAAAATTGCTAGTAGACATAACTTTACAGAACTTTTCTCTTAACACATTTTGCAAATTCTATAAATAGACAGGCTAACTCAAATAAAGTTCAAAAATTGAAAAATGCCAAGTTAAACATTCAACACAAAATTTCATGATACTTGGGATATTTGTCTTAGACTACCCTACTTCTAAACTTAAATTCAATATTATTCCTAATGTTAGCAAGCAATTAAATCAAAAGACATAAGGGCAAGAGGAAAGTAAGTCTTTTTTTCTTTTTTTTTTTCTCCTTAATGCTATGGACCTCAACCTAGTTGCCTTATCCCAAACAAGCACTTTCTCAAAATTAAAAGTAAATGAAGGACTAAATAAACATAATAAAAATTTGAGAACTTCCCATTTCATCATTCTTCTACATACTCTTGGAACCTTGATTTTCCATGGGAGGTTAAGGCTTGGCTACTTTTCTTCCTTGATAGGCTTGGTTAAGCTAAAGGATCTCCCATTTGATAGACTTGAAATGAAATAACAAACTAAAAATAAAAATAACTATAAATAAGAAAAAATTTTAAGATGCCCTCCAAGAAGTGCTAAATTCAAAGTCTTAGCCTAACTGTAAAGCTAAATCTAATCATAGGTATCGAAAAATATAATTGCCATATGTAATATCCAGTCCTCTGAAAATGAATGAAAACGTGAAAAATGTAACGTACAGTTTCTCCGTTAATGAATAAAACTTACCGAATATAAAACGAAGTCCCCCGAAATGATGTCATTAAGGTCCCAAAAAATTTGAGTAGCATTCTAGACTCCTAAATATGAGAATCCCAGGCTCAAACAGAAAGAAAAATGGAGTTAGAATGAAGAAACAATTTTTTGCAAAAAGCTTACAAAACGTAATAGCATTTTTGTAATTTTGAGCACATTTTGGAATTTACACAGAAGGGATTTTTAAATGAAATTTTTGAGTTCTCCAAGGTTCTCAAAGGCCCTGAAAAACTATGGAAAGCCCCAGAGGTAGTTAAAACTCCTCCGGTGGATGTTTTCCAATGTCGATTGACCCAAACTTTGACCAGTTCATTCAGTAAGGTTTTAGCTCCAAATTGAGTGATTCCCAAGGCATTTTATTAAATTGGGAACCTAAATATTATAATGGAAAATACGGTTCTAAAAAAGGAGCTAAAACGAAGGAAAAACAAAAATGCAAAGTATAAAGGGCAAAATTGAAATTTTTGAAAAAGTCTTTTTGCCCTAGCTATATATATAGGTGGCGCCTCACATTCTCCCTCATTCAACTTCAGATTTTCCAGCCCCAAACCAGAAACAAAACCCCAGGAGAGTGGCACACCAAGGGAAGAGAAGAAGGAGGAAAAATTCAAGCATTTAGGTATGGAAATTTGATTGTTTTTCATGCTTTCTCTCCACCAATCTCTTCTCCTCTTTTTCCATTTTCTTCTCCATGATTTTTCTGAAGTTTTGAGGGCTATTTTGAAGGAAGAACAGAGGGGAATTTTTAGATTTAAAGAGAAGAGCTTGGAGAAAGCAAGATTCAAGCCAAACTAACCAAGGAAACAAAGTAAAATTGCATTCTATGGTAGCTATGTTGATGTTCCTTTCTTCTCCATTTTGACCTACACTAAGAGCCTAGGAAGATCTGATTTGCAAGCCTAACCAAGCATGAATCTTAGGTATTTGATAGAGAGAAATAAGAATATGCAAAGAAAACTATGAAATAGGTATTAGGATTCAAGATGCAAAACCTAGGGTTTCTAGTGCACCTTTCAAATTCTGAACTTATGTGATGCTTCCTAAGTTTAATTAATAGTATAAATGAGTTCTTGAGACACCTAAGATGCTCCCTACAAGCTTCCTCCTTCAAGAAAATCAAGAGAACTCCAAGTGGCCCAAAGATGCTCATTGTCTTGGCCAAGGAGGGTTCTATGTGTGGGGGAGAGTTTTAAATTTTTCTAAGGCCATTCTTGATTCATATTTAATGAATGAAAATGAAGGGAGGCCTTGGAAAAATTTTAGAACTCATAGAAAGTAATTTGGTGCCTTAGGTTCCATATTATGACCTAAAGAAGCAACATGGTGCTAGGCTTTTTGTTTTAATGATGTGATGTCTTTAAAAGGCTTAAAAGGAGTCAAGAATCATATTCAAAAGGAAAGAATGAGGCTTAAAAATCATTTGAGGGGTGTTGCTTCATTAGGTGCAATTATGGACCATAATGGAACCTATAGGGCAATCTAGTGTTTCATCAAGTTATGTAGCCTTAGAATGTGTTTTATGAACCTAATTGGCTCCCATAAATTGTATCTAGGCCTAGAGAAACCATCTCCGCCAATTTATGGGTGTGTGGTCGAAAGAGGAGGCTTAAATTTTAAGGAAAAAAGTGTGTGAGTGCACACAAGGTAGCTCTTTCTACTTTCTCTCATGCATGGATGTGTGTTTAGCTTACTTTAGAATGTGTGTATGTGTATTTTCAAGCTATGAAAAGTGTGCTAGCATATGACAACCCTACCTTGTTATCAATGTATTTGTGGTTAAATACAAGATTAATAATTAATTATCAAGATTTGAGGTCATTACATTTTACCGCATTACAAAAATATAAGGAAATTTGAACCTTGATGTTAGGGTCATCACCATACTACCACAACAAAACAAAATTTTGCATAAAAGAAATCCTACTACCATAAGAGTTTCATGATTCCACCGTTCATCAGTTTTAATACCCAAAAACCTCCCACAAGTGTTCTTATATCGTTTCCTACCCTTACCATTGAAGAAACAGGGGTTTTTAGGTTAAAATTATGAGTTTGGAGATTTACGCCGCGGCTTATACCTTCCTCGCTGTGGCCAAGTTGCTCTCTGGAATCACTGGGCAAATTTCACAAATCTCGTCGCGGCGATAACCGCGGCGAGTTGGACCTTCATCGCGGCCAACCTATGTGGCGCCGCGGCGAAAATGCCTCCTGGAACTACTATTATTACTCCCACGATTCTCGCCTCGGTGCAATATGTTCACGCCACAGCGAGTTTTGCTTCTGTCCAACCTTTATTTTATTTCTTTGACTCGCACCACGACAGGACGTAATGTGTCGTGGCGAGTTTTGGTTCTGTTACCCTCCTGGGCAATTTTTTCCACTTCACGCTGCGGCGAGATTTATCAGGCCGCGACGCTCCTCGCCACTGTTACTCCCTGGGCTGATTTTCTTCCCTTGCGCTGCGGCGGGATTGGTTATGCCATGGCGCCTTTCGACTCTGTCTCTCATTTGGCAGCGGCGAAGTCCTCTTAGCCGCAGCGCGACCCCCTACTGTGACCATATTACCCAAATTTTGCCCCTTACACTCTAAATCTCATCTTAGGGACACTCCAGGTCTACCTTCCCTTATTTTATGTGATCCTAATGGTGTTTATCTACCCTATTTACCCATCAATCTATCCATTACTATTGCAAAACTTAAATGCTAGTTCTACTTGCCCAACTAGCTTATATCAGCAATTTCATGAATGAATGACAACAAGAACACATGCATTAGCAACAATTAACATCCCATGCACATTCCATATATATTTCATTCATCAGTAGCTTATGTCCATATCCAAGGCATCATATGACTACAATTCCCATATGATAATCCATATCACCATTTCAACAAGACTATATATATGATACTACAAGTTCATACATTAATATTCAATAGTAGTAAGACTTAAATCCTTAACGGTTACATTCCAATCAAACAAAATATGAACGCCTACACTTGGCAACATGAATACATGAGGATGCTATGTGAACTAATAACAAAATTGCATCTCTACTATCTAAGCCAGCTAAGTGTAGCCTCCTCCCATATGTTGGAGCTCATGGATTTTCATCCACTTGCTTCCCTTTATCCTTACCCGAGGAACCTTCACCTGAAATGTTAATCCTATAGAATGGGGTGAGATATAAATCTCAGTAACCAAGGCAATTCCATCATATATCCAGTTTAATTAGCATATATGCATGAATCAAAATCCATATCATAAACATATCCATTATATCAGCAAATGAAACAATTAGCTATCATGATTACTATCCCATACTAGCAATCATATTATCACATGTTAAAGGCCATTAACATCGAGAGAGGCCCGTCCACGGCACCTACTCCCTATTGAGCACAACCGGGGCTCAGTGCATCTAGGTTTGATCATAACTCGGTGCTCGATCGAAGCACATGCACGGGTGGCAGCCGCACCATAGCTCTACCATGGACTCACAAGGTCCAATCACAATTCAACAAATAGCCAACCAATTCATTCAGCATTTTCAATCAATCATATACAGCAACATATGAAATTAAATCAAATATATACATGGAATTGATATAAACCTGGTTACCTCACTTGTAGACACTTGCAACAGTCACCAATGGTGCAAAAATCCTCCTATAACCATAGCATCATAGAATTACTACTCTAATTCATCGTTAATAGTTACAATCAATACCCAAAGAATTTAAGATGCTAATGACTACCTAAGAATCACTTACTTAGCCACTATAAGTTCCAAATTCGGATTAAAGTGTCTTCCACCAGAAAACTCAATATTCCACCCAAAATTCTAAGTAAATTCGTACATAATTAATACCCATTTTATAAATCAGCTATGGGGGTCTCAAATTAATAATTGAAGCATCATAATGGAGGGTTTAAACTCACACAAGGTAAGCCATAACCTCAACCTACGAATTTTACCAAGAAAATTCCCAAATTCCCACATTTTAGATTTTGGGTAGAGTGAAAATGCTCCAAATGAAAAACTAATCAGACCAAATTAAAGAGGAAGATGAGGGGATTAAGTTGTATAACTATTACCTTTGCTGAATCTTGCTCTAAATGTGAGAAAATACAGAATTATTGCCCCCAACCCTAGCCTTCTCTCCAAGCTCCCAATTTTCCTCTTTGTGTTTTGTGTTTCAGCAAGTGTGAGGAAGATGCTGGTGTATTAGGGTTTTAGTTGGGTTTAAGTTGGTTCAAATGTGGGTCATGGGTTACTCCAAGATCTAACTTCATTTGGGTTTCAGGTTTTTGTTTGTTGGGCCAGTTTTTGAAGTGTTGGGCTGCTGAAGTTTAATTTGGCCAGACCAAATTTTAAGAGCCCAAAGGTTTTGGTTCTGTACAAGGGTTATTGGGCCACTTAGAAGAGTCTATACAAGGTGGATTTTGGGCCTCCATCACCCTAAATTGGGTTGGGTCTGCACCTAACCCATTCGGCCTCCATTAGCCTCTTCTCATAATCTATTAATTTAAGCCTAGATAGAATTTATATCCCAATTAAATCTCAAATCGTTTTAATAATTTATTTCTCTAAAATCTCCATTCACTCGACTTGCCTAATTATCCCATATTAATTATGTCTAATTAATCTAATCTATGATTAATACTTTAATTAATTATGGGGTGTTACATAGCATGCCTTTATATGCCATGATTCTTGATACCATATTATGTTTTCAAATGACTACATGATGTTGGTATAAGTTTGCTTGAGTGTGGAGAGGCCAAGAACTCTTCCCTTTGGTGAGGATGAGCCAATAACCTTTGAGCTTAGTTGAGATATAGCAAAGAGTCTCCTAAAAGCAAAGTGGGCTCCCAAGAGTATAATTGAGTTCGAAACTCAAAGAATAGGTGAGGCAAGTCCAAAATCCATGAGGAGAAGTGTGAGGCCAATCCAAACACTTGGTGAGCTCTTGAATGTCTTATATGATGTGTTCACATGCCAGCTTGCTTTTTAAATGTCCATGACTTCCATTTTCTCCATGCAGGCATTTGTAAAGCTTGCTTTGCACATATTATGTATGATTAAATGGGAGATGAGATATTGGGATTCTTTGAATCTCATCCCCTCCTCTCTAATGATCTAACATGCTAGGTGAACGAAGTGGATATGCTAATAGGAGCCAACAACACTAAAGGAAGGAGATTGACAATCATATGTTTAGTTTTTGCCACTTTAAGACCATGATTGTACCATATGATATATATGATGTTGTAAATGGCCTATGACCCTTGAGACATGTATAAATATGCTAGTATGTGATGTTTAGATGTATGAATATGATGTATGACCTCTAACATTTACTTTAAGTATGTAATGCCAAAGTGTGCAATGTGGAAGTTTAATGGAAATGTGCATAAGTGTGGGTTGAATGGCCAAAATGAGATGCATAATGTTTGGGACCATTTGGGCAGCTCACACAAGTCTTAAATGTGTTTTTAGACTTGCCCAAAAGGTGCCACAACTAAGGGAAAGCTATTAGGCAAATTTGGTACCCCATATGGAGCTAAATTTAACCATAATGGAACCCTATCTTACTTTTTAGCCAAATGAGTTAGTCTTGATATGAAATTTGGCATGAAATTAGGTCTCATTGAGAGCTTTTTGGAAATCTAAAGATCATAATTTTTGGAAGTCTATAGAATATTTGATTATTTTTCAAAGTTGGCCATTTTCATAGTTTCTGATTTGCTGCACTATTCATTTAGTCTGGAATTAAACTTTATCATACGAGGCTCAAATGATGTCCAATTACCATGATATTGTATACAAAGAAACTAGATAATCTCAGTGACTCGTGCCAACTAGAAGCACCTCATTTGGAGTCTAAATAAGGAGATATAAACTTTTAAAATTTCTATCCAATATCAGTAAAATTACCTGACCAGAAGTATTGTTCCATTAAATTTCAAAGTCTGGGCTTGATGAAATGATCTGGAGATATTTTTCCTCTCTAGTTAACATCTATAGCTTTCTAGATTAGTATCATTTGCATGGATTGGAGTTTTTTGGAATTAATTGGACATTTTCAAAGTTTTCTATAGAATTAATTTAGTCAGACCTTTGGACCATTTTGGATGTCAAAAGTCCTCTATGATGAATGTTATGGTCTGGGAATATTTGTAGTGTGAATTAGACATCTAAATCTTTCTAGAATGACCAAGATTATATGATTTTGATTTTTTTAGATTTAGTTATGATTTTCTAAAATTTGGTCATAAAATGGAGCAAATCTGGCTGAGAATGAACTTCCATATTCCACACCCCATTTTGGTTTCCATGAGTTGTGGGCATGATTTTGTGATGCAAATGAGTTGTTTTGATGTAATTAAATATGAGGGTATATATTATGAGCTCATATGGTTCATGTGACACTGAATGGAATTTTTAGATATAGTGCAATGCAAAATTATTCCTATTTTCCTTGCTTTTTCTATGGGAATTCTATATATTTCATGATATTATGTCATTTAAAAGTATAAGATGAGCTAGAATTTATGGTGTTACACCTTCCCTTTTTCCTCTATTATGCAAGTGTTAGCTATAATGGGTGTTCATTCCATTTGAGAGCATGTGATTCCTCAACCAATGGCTTTATTGGAACATATACTTTGGCTAATCTAATTTAAGGCTCCAAATTTAATTCTTTACGAATACTTTTGAGAGCCTTTAAATACTTCAAATACTCTATAAAATCTTCTTAGCTCTCTTCAATAAGAACTAAGGACCATATCGGAGGATTCCTCAAATGAGTGCTTGGAAGCACATTTTCTACTTCCATCTCATTGTAACATTTTTCTAATTCATTAAAAAGATCCCCTGCCAAGGCCACTTAAGAGGTTACCTCTTGGTCTTCTAATCTCATAATACTCTTTGCTACCTCTATTCTTTATGCATGTTCCCTATCACATTCATTAGAAACCTTTAGCAATTCTTTTTCAATCTTTAAGGTAATTTCATTATAATTTTTCTCATCTTCTTCTTAAGGAGTAGTTGCCATATCAATTAAAAAACTCTCTTGTGAACTATTATAGATGACATTAGCTAATTTTCTTATTTAGTTTTCCAATTTTCTAATTGTGTCATCTTGCTTAACCACAGTGATATCTTACTTAGCCATATAGTACTTAATTATTTCTTCCAAGATAGGATTCTGCCATGGAATGAGGATTTCAACTTGTAGTTGGAAATCGAGAAGTTAAAAAGGATATATTGCATTTGATGGAGAAATTTGACATTGATTCCAAGAAAAAATTTGTTTATGATTGTAACTAGGGATATATGTTTTATAAAAAAATTGTGTGTATTCTTATTGAAATAATCCTCCATCTATGCATTTTCTATATAATATAGGCATGGCTCTCTATAGTGATCTTTCCTACAATTATTGCAAGTTATGTACAAGTATTGAAAATCACTAACATGAGTAGCATAACCAGTATACATATAAGAGTTATCAAACCTCTTATCAAATCAGCTATTTGAGTTGTCAATTTGGTCATGATATTGAGTTTATACTCATTAGTTGTCCCATTGTCAGCCAAGGATAATCTATAATTAAAAGTAAAAATAACAAAACTAAAACTAAAAGCACAAATATCAATAACACCAACACAAAAACAAAATACAAACCAAAAAACTTAACTACTTACAACAAACAAAAACAAACTATTCAAGACTTTAAGTTTAGATCAAATGAGCTTGCTATTAATATTAACAAAAACTTTAAGAACAAATCCCTGACAAAGGGATCAAAAACTTGTTGCACTATAAAAATGTACACATAAGTATACACATTACACAAGTAATATAGTGATGAATAAAGCATCATTTCCATAAGGATTTGTCACTGGGATAATTGTTAAGTACTAAAATTTTGCACCTTAATCTAAGTCAAGCCAATAATAAAAGAATTTAGAATTCAAATTAAACTAAAATCATAAAAATGACAAAATAAAGGGATCAACATTTTAGGGTAAATTAGAAGATAAAGAATTAAAATCATGATTCCTCTTAAATTTCATAAGAATCAATTAACCTCTCTTTACCATACTCCAAATGATGATCTTTGCTAATCTAGAACTCTAAATTGCATATAAACATTTTTCAAATTACCTATAGGCATTTCCCTAACCAATTCACAATTCCTTATGCAATCAATTAAAAGACATAGTCAAGAATAGGTCCTAATGTGACTATGTGAGACTGATAGATATATTCCTATCCTATAAGCAAATCAATCTACTCAATATTGCAAATTTCATGAACCCATATTGCCTAATAAATGGTATAGTCCCAAAATCCCTTTCTCAAATTCATTTATGTTAGCTAAATCATCTAATAGTTTCTTAAGACTTAGAAACATGAAGAACAAAAAATATATAAGCAAATCATATAACTAATTCCAAAGAAAGAGGGTAATTACAATCTATTGCATATTAGGGTTCATCATAATTCTAAATCAAGAGTTCAGCTATACATAACACAAAAATTCAACACTAAAAGCAAAGTATCTAGTAGCAACATCAAGGAAATTGCAACAAAAAAGGAAAGGAAGATACAACTAGTTGTGGAGCTTATCTTCTTTTCAATCCCAAGCTTTCCTTTACCTCCAAGAGCTCTTCTTTAGCCCTTTTAATGTCTAACAAATCCAAAATAATAGCCAAAAGCAAATGAAATAGGTATATGAAGTAGAGCCTAGCCAAAATCAGCATAAAAAACAATTGCATATTGATAAGTGTAAATTGCACTACAAAGTAAAATTTTACGTCACAATGCAAATGCCTTTTGGAAGAATTTTTTTAACTTCCTTTGAATTACATCACGACATAATATTTTATGTCATGGTGCAATTCTTTAAATCTTTAAAACTCCTACTTTGATGGCTTTCAACTCTAGATTTCCAACACTCCCGCCCCAAGATGACTCAAACTCAATTTTTCTTGTATTTACTGTAACATCCGATTATCTGAAAATAAGAGAAAACATGAGAAACGTAACATACGATTTCTCCGTAAATGAATAAAATTCATCAGATACAAAAGAAAGTCCCCCGAAATGAGATAGTTAAGGTCCCAAAAAATTTGGGAAGCATTCTAGACTTCTAAAAATGAGAATCCTAAGCTCAGATGGAAAGAAAAATAGAGCTAGAATGAAGAAATAATTTCTTACGAAAAGTTTACAAAATGTAATGGCATTTTCGTAATTTTGAGCAAATTTTGGAATTTAATAGAAGGGCTTTTTAAATGAAAATTTTGAGTTCTTTAGGGTACTCAGAGGCCCTGAAAAATCATAGAAAGCCCCAAGACAGTTAAATCCCCTCCGGTGGATGTTTTTCAATGTCAGTGTATCCAAACTTTGACGGATTTGTTCAGGAAGATTTTAGCTCCGATTTGAGTGATTCCAAAAGCATTTTACTAAATTAGGAATCTAAATTTGATAATGGAAAAGATGATTCTAAAAAAGGAGCTAAAACGAATGAGAAACAAAAATGCCAAGAATGAAGGGCAAAATGAGAATTTTTGAAAAGTGTAACCCCCTCCCACCTATATATATGATGTGCCCTTTGTCTCCCTTCATTATGCACAACCATGTTCTTCCCAAAACCAGGGAAAAACCCTAGGGGATGAGGCACACAAGAGAAGGAAGAAAAGGAGGAGAAATTCAAGGTAGAAAGGTATGGATTTTCATGCTCTTGCTCTTCCAAACCTCTTCTCCTTCATTCTCCTTTATTTCCTATGATTATAATGAAGTATATAGATCTGTTTTAAAGGAGAAATTGAGGAAAAAATTCGGATTTGAAGAGAAGAGCTCAAAGAACACAAGATTCAAGTGAGAAAAAGTAAGAAAATAAGGTAATTTCTTTTCCTATGGTTGTCATCTTTGGTTCCCTCCTCCTCCATTTTGCCTAACATGAGAAAACCCTAGGAGGAATTGATTTTTAGGTAGAACCAAGGGTGATTCTAAGGAAAAAGGATGTGGAGATTAAGAATATGCAAAGGGAATTAACAAAAAACTATTAGATTTCAAGATGCAAGTTCTAGGGTTTCAATTGCACCTTGTAAAATTTGATTTTCTATGATGATTCTTAGGCCTAAATAAAAGTTTAAATGCATTCCTAATATCCCTAAAAGGCTTCCCATATGCTTCTTCCCTTGAGAAAACAAAGCAAACTACAAGGAGCTCCATTTCCTCCATAGCCTCGGCCAAGCAAGGATAGCATAGCTAGGGAGAGTTTTAAATTTTTTTAGACCCATTCTTGAGTCCTATATGATGAATAAAAATGAGGGGAGGCCTTGAAAAAAATATAAAACTCATAGAAAGTGAGTTAGTGCTTTAGGTTCCATATTATGACCTAAAAAAGCAATATGTAGTTAGGCTCTTTGCTTTAATTGTGTGATGACTCCAAAAGGCTTAAAAGGAGTCAAGAATCATATTTGAAATGAAAGAATGGAGGTTAGAATTTTTTTGAGGGGTGTTGCTTCATTAGGTGCATTTATGGACCATAATAGGATTTGTAGAGCAACCTAGTGTCTAAGCAAGTTGTGTAACCTTAGAGATTGTTTCATGAACCTAATTGGCTTCTATAAATTGTGTTTAGGCTAAGAGAAATCTTCCCCACACTTTTGTAGGTGTGTGGCCAAAGTAAGGGAGGGAATTTCAAGAGAAAAAGTGTGTGATTGTGTGCAAGGTAGCTCTCTCCACCTTTTCTCATGCATGAATGTGTATTTAGCTTATCTTAAAATGTGTGTGTGTGTATTTTCAAGCCATGAAAAGTATGCTAGCATGATTTTATATGTCATAATTTCATGATGACATATTATGTTTCATATGATATTTTGATGTGTGTTTGGTTTTGTTTGAGTGTGGTGAGGCCAAGAACCCTTAGCCATAGTAAGGATGAGCCAAGAACCCTTAAGATTAGTTGAGACAAAGCAAAAAGTCTCCCAAAAGCAAAGTGAGCTCCCAAGAGCATGGTTGAGTCTAAGAATGCATTAAAGAATGGGTGAGGCAAGTCTAATATCTACAAGAAATTGGATGAGTCCAATCCACTTGCTTGACAAGCCTTTGTATGCTATGTATGACATTTTCAAATGATGAAAATGCTGACAATGCTTCTTGAATGTTTGTACATGTCAACATGACCATGAATGCATTTATGAGACTTATTTGCATCCATTATGTATGATTGAATGAGAAATAAGCTATTAGGATTCTTTGAATTTCATTTCCTCCTCTCCAATGATCTAATGTGCTAGGTGGATCAAGTGGATAAGGTAATGGAAGCCAACCACCTTGAAGAAGAGAGCTTGACTAGCTAATGCATAGTTTTTAGTTCTTTAAGGCCATATTTGTATCAAAGCATATAAACCCATGGTGTATATGGTCTATGACCTCTTAAACATGTGTAATTATGATATTACGTCATGTATGAATGAGAAAATGTTATGTAGTCACTAGAATGTGAATTGAGTATATGATGACAAATTAGCTCCATGAATAGTTTGATAGAATTATGCACATGTGTGGATGAAATAGCCAAAATGAGATGCATGGAGTTTGGGACCATTTGGGTAGCTTACAAAAGTCTTAATCATGCTTTTAGACTTGCCCAAAAGGTGCCAAACCCTAAGGAAAGCCATTTGGTTACTTTGGTACCTTATATGAAGCCAAAATTGACCATAATTGAACCCTTTATCATTTTTTTAGCTAAATGAGTTCTTCTTGATCTTAGATTTAGCATGCAGTTAGAGCTTGTTGAGAGCGTTTTGGGAAGTTAAAGAAAAAAAATTTTGGAGGTCTACAGAATATTTTATGAATTTCCAAAATTGACAAATTTTTTGATTTTGGTATACTGCACTATTCATTTGATCCAAAAATAAAATCTATCACATAGGGCTCAAATGATGTCCAATTACCATAAAAATTTATACAGAGAAACTAAACATTCACAGCGACTTGTACAAACTAGAAGAACCTCATTTAGAGGTCTAGAGAGGGAGATATGAATTTTTAAAAATTATGTCTAGTATTAGGAGCTTCACCCGATCTCAGTTACTGTTCTATTGAATTTCGGGGTCTGGGAGTGCCTGAGTAGTCTAGAAATATTTTTCACCCTAGCTAACATCCACATCTTTCCAGATTGGTATCATTTTCATGGATTGGATTTTTGTGGAATTAATTGGACATTTTTGAAGTTTTCAGCAGAAATTTGTGACAACACCAGTGAGCAGTTGACCTCTGGACTTTTTCAGATGTCAAACATCCTCTGTGATGAGTGTTATGGTCTAGACATATTTTTAGTGTGAAGTAGACATCTATATATTTCTATAATGACCAAGAATGCATGATTTAAATTTTTCTAGATTTAATTATGATTTTCCAAAATTTGGTCAGAAAAGATCCAAATCTGGCCGAAAATGGATATGAATATTTCATGCTTCCCCTCGTGATTCTTGAGGTGTAGGCCACTTTTAATGATGAAAATGATTTTTATTCATGTAATTAAATATGAGGATGTGATGTTTGAGCTCATATGGTCTATATGACACTAAATGAAATTTTCATACGTGACGTAATGCTAAGAAATGCATTAAAACAATGTCATTTTCTTGTCTCTTGTATGAATTACTTGATGTGAGGCATAGATATAGTATGAAATAAGCTAGAAATATATGGTGTTACATTTATTGGTATCAGTGCAAAGTTCTCAGCTCTCTCGGATTAGATTTGGCTTGAGGATATAGCAATAGGGCTATGTAAAAGGCATGAATGGATAGGTAGAGCCTTGTATGAGACATGTTGGGTGTGTGAGGATAGGTTATGGCTTTGTTCATGATGTGTAAGTTGTAGGATAGTCTTAAAGTAACTAGTAGACACCGAGAAAGGGTGGCCTTTAGAGTAGCTTGAGCAGAGCTAAGTTTGAACAAAGCTAAGGGATCCGACAGCTAGAGTTTGATATGATGTGATAGCTCATCGAGATCAATGGCAAGCATTAGATATAAATGATGAGAAATGATCTTGTTGATGTGAAGAGGCTTGCTAGAGAGAGTATATGAAGCCTAATTCCCCTAGTAGTCATACTCAGGCCATTACAAGCTATCTCGCGTAATGCAGAGACAAATAGGTGTAGTGCAGTATGAGATAAGACTGCAACTGCACAAGACCAGTTTAGAGGAGAAAAGAGAAAGAGAATTGCCCCCTTGCCATAACACTCGAATGTCTAGATGAATTTCAGAGCCTAAAAAGCAAATTTCCTTAGGCTAGAGGTTGAGTTACGAGCTACACCCTAGAGCCCAACAGCCCTAAGATAATAATAAGTTCTCCCTGGATTGAGAATGGAAAGATGAGACATCCTCATGTCGGAAAAACCACCTAGTAGTGGTTAGTAAACTCGCCTAGATAGACCCCCCTGAGTCATAAAGTATAGTAATAAAGGAAGCAAGGAAGAGCTAAGAAACTAGCTACAGAAAAGATGCCCTCGCTTTAGTCATGATTAGATGAGTAAGCTAAGCCCAGAAAGGTAAATAGATAGGGGTTCGATAGTTAGTTAGATGAGCTCCATAATATGAGATTGATATAGGGTTAAGGCACGTGAGTGATTAAAGCACCCAGTAGAGCATAAGTTTTCAATAAGATAGAGTCCAAATATTGAGAGCATGTGTCTTGGATTGGGTTATCAAAACCCTAGAAATAGTATACTATGCTCCTGGGCATGAAATTAAAGAGGCTGAACAGAGATAAAGCCCAGCTCTGATCCGAACGTAGAAATAAACTGAAACAGATAGTTAGTACCTTAATACCCTCAAGGAAGTTCAAGGGAGCTAGAGACTGCCCCAAAAGGTAAGCCTCATTTTATGTAGAGAAAAAGTATAAGCCGAAAGCGCCATAGAATGAAATTCTTGGGATTATATGAGATAGAATCCTTCTTACCAAAGGATGGTCTAGCTAAGAGCATAGTAAGGGTATGAATGAAAAATAGACCCCCTTGATATTAGAGAGAGTAAATAAGTGGAGGAACCCTAGGAAAATACAAGTGCTCTTGAGCATAAAGAAATTTAAATTGACAATAGAGACAGTAAGTGGTAGAACATCCTTTTACCTAAGTAAGAGGATAAGAAAGGTAGAAAGAGAAATTATGACAGTGTTTAAGCTGAGAACATACTAGATTAAGAATAGATATTTAGCTAATGTGCTTGAGTGCTTAAGAAAGCACATTTGTCCTTGGCATAAATGCCCTTCTAGCATGATAGTGCCCAAAGTAAAAATAGCGGGCAATATAGAGAGATCTCAGGATAAAATAGGGGAAAAATCCAATTTTCCTTGAGCACGCTATGAGAATAGGGCAGATAGAGAAAAGTAACAGAGGAATACTTTAGATTATTAGGAAACTTGCAATATATAGGCGATAGTAGCTTTGAGCTCAATCATGAGGTGCCCGTGTATTAGTATTTGATGTTATGGTTTGCTTGTAACAGAGGCTACATGATATTAGGTCTGGCCAACCTAGTAGTAATATGGCTTAAATGCACAACAAACGATGACATCAATCACCAAAGTGTCTCGATAATCGAAAAGTATCCTAGTTAAAGAATGGGATGAGTCAAAAAACAAAGGTAAAGGGATTCTAGTAATATCATAATAGTAAGGAAAGCATGTAGAAAGAGATCCCTAGTAGAGGATGTTAAGATTCAGTATGCATAGCCTGAGTCCCTTATAGTATATATAAACGAAATAAATAAGGACCAGAGCAAAACCTCTCTCCTACCAAAGATGTTAGCCACACTCAGTGTGTGAGGTGCCCTAGTGCCAAGGCACTTAAAAGAAGAATGTGGGCATAGTTAGAAACTGTAGGATATAAAAGGAATGTTAGAACGAGCATATGTAAAGTAAGCAAGTCAATAGAGTAAGAAAAGGAAGCCTAAGTAAAGAAGGGTTGAAGTAGGAATCTGAGGATCCTATGAGGAGTGATGAATGAAAAGTTAAATGCTCCTCAGTATTTGTATGATAGGGTCTTAGAGAATGAGATGACACAAAGCCTGCTTCACACGAAGAGCACGATGTAGTTTTGAGTTTAGCCTCAGCTATTATGAGTGATGGTTACTAGATCTAGTGAGCATATATTTTATTGTAACATACAGTAATCTTAGGCCTTGATGTCTCCCAGAGATGGATCACAGTAGATCCTAGCATAGCACAATAGGTTACAGTAGACCCTAGCAGGGCTCTGAGAGGTCGTAGTAGACCCAAGGGTCATAATAGATCCCACAGAGTTATAAAGAGCCCTAGCCATAACATGATAGTTCTCTGGTGAAATGATGGCCTGAGATAGTTTTTACAAAGCAGTTAGTCTCAGAGACCAGTACAGTTTCAGTTAACTTTTGTCTCAGAGACTAGAGATCTCCTAAGTCTAGTAGACCGTTACCACAGAAATATGAAGGCTTTACTCAGACAGTTAAACCACTTACTAGCTCTCTTTAGAGATAAACATAGTGTATGAGATGAGAAAAGTAACAAAATTAGCTTTCCAAAGTTAAAGCTAAATGAACCTATGACGACCCTAACTTCTAATCATTGTAATTAAGGTTAGATACTTGATTAATAATCATAAATTAAAGTTACAAGACATTACAACTAATTACATTCAGAAAATATAAGAAAATTTGAACCTTAATGTTATTAGAGTCATCAACCATATAATTACAAGCACTCATGTACATTAGGAAAACAAACATTCATTTATAAGCCTTGGATTCTATTACCGATTAATTCCAACTCACAAGAATCTTCTATCAATGTTTCTAAGTTGTCTCTGAGATTACCATATGAAAAACCAAGATTTCTTGGTTAATATAAGGGTTTCAGGACATTCGTCGCAGCTAAATTCCCCTTAGGCACGACCAATTACTCTCGGGTTCACTCATGACTTCGTCACTGGTTTCATCGCGGTGATAGCTGTGGCGAGTTGGATCTTAACCACGGCTAACCTACATGGCATTGCGGCGAGGAAGCCTCTTGGAACCTACCTTGCTGTGGCTAACTCCTTTTTGGAACACCTGACAAATTCTTGCAAAAGTTTGCCATGACTAATTCCCATTTAGCTGCGGTGAATTACCCTCTGGACGACTCCTAGTTTTGCCTCTCATATTTTGCCATGGCTAATTTCACATTTTGCCATGGTGAATTGCTCTCTAGTACTCTCCCTTGGCAACTTCACCTCTATTGCCCGCGGTTAACAATATTTTGGCTACGGCGAAATTCCTTCTGATCCTACAATTTCTAAAATCTTGTCTCATACTCTCCACTCTCCCTCCAATAACATCCTAGGACCATTCTACCTTAATTTATGCAACTCTAATGGTATTTATGCACCTTATTTACCCAGCTATTCTACCATTACCAATTCAAAACTTAAGTATAAACTCCTACTCATCCAACTATCATATGTCAGCAAATTTATAGGTTAAAAATAGCAGAATTTCATAAGCTTCCAGTGATTATCATCCAAATATGCATTCCTTTAAAGATTTCATGCATCACTGATTCAAATCAACAATCTCATATATCCCATAATGACATTCCCAATAGTAAACCATATCATGAATTCAATAAAGTTCATACATCCAAAACCAAGTTATATTAAGACTTAACTCCTTAATAAATACATTCCATCTAATCAAAATATAAACACCTACACTTGGAAATATGATTACATGATGATGCTATATATATGAGATTAACAAAATTGCATCTACTCTACTTAGATTAGCCCAAGTGTAGCTTTCTCCACCCATGGCTAGAGCTCATGGATTTTCATCCACTTGCTTCCCCTTATCCTTACTCGAAGGGCTTTCACCTGAAAGTATAATCCCATGAAAAGGGGTGAGATGTAAATCTCAATAACCAAGGCAAATTCTATTCATGTATTCCAGTTTAATCAACATATATGCATGATTTCATATAAGCATCAGAAAACATACCAGTCATACCAGAAAATGAAACAATTAGGCTATCATGATTATTATCCCATACTAGTAATCATATTTCTACATATTAAAGGCCAATAAAATCGGGAGAGGCCCATCCACAGCACCTACTCCCCATTGAGTACAACCAGGCTCAGTGCATCTGGGGTTTGATCATAACTCGATACTTGATTGAAGCACGTGCACAGGTGGCAGCCGCACCACAACTCCATCATGAACTCACAAGGTCCAATCATAATACAATAGATAGCCAACCAATTCATTCAACATTTCAAATCATTCATGTACAGCAAATATGAAATTAAATCAAATATATGCATGGAATTAATATAGTCCCAATTACCTCACTTATAGCCAATCCTCTAAGAGCCAATTGAATGTTACTTCAACCTATGGACATAAAACCAAGCCATTACTATCCCTAATCATAATTTGTATAAGCAACCCATCACTTAAAAAAAGTTAAGATATATAGGACTATTCAAAAATACTTACCCAATCACTACTAAAACCAAATTCGGATTCAGTTGCTCCTACCCCAGAAACCTCAAAATAACACCTTAAATTCTGAGTAAATTCGCATAGAAATAATACTCATATTATAAATCAGCTATAGGAGTCTTAAACTAACAAAAAAAGCATTAAAATAGAGAGTTTATACTTACCTAATGTCAACCCTAGCCTTAACCTACGAATTTTCACCATGAAAACATTAAATGGCAAGTTTTAGATTTTGGGTATGGGTGAGAATACTCTAAATGAAAAACTAATCGGGCCAAAATGAAGAGAAAGAGAAGGGGATTGAGTTATATAACTATTACCTTAGCTAAATCTTGCTCTAGAAGTGGGAAATGATGGATTTCTTACCCCAAACCCTAGCCTCCCTTCAAACCTCCAAATTTCTCTTTTATGTTTCAGCAAAATGAGGAAGGGGCTGAAGTGTTTAGGGTTTTAGTTGGGTTTTTTATGGGTTATGAGCTGCTCCAAGTATCCAACTCCAAATGGGCTTCGGGTTTAAAGCTTTGTTAGGCCAGTTTCATATGTTGGGCTGCAGAATTTTAATTAGGCCATACCAAGTTTTAAGAGCTTAAAGGATTTGGGTCTACACAAAGGTTGTTGGGCCAATTATAAAAGCCTATAAAAGGTGGATCTTGGGCCTCTGACACATTGAATCAAATTGGGTTTACACCTAACTTATTAGGCCTCTATTAGTCTCTTATCATGATCTCCTACATTAATTTAAGCCTAAATGAAGTTTCTATTCTAATTAAATCTCAAACTCAGATTAAGAATTTATCTCTCCAAAATTTTCATTCACTTAACTTACCTAATTATTCCATAGTAATTATTTTTAATTAATCTAAATCCATGATTAACACCTTAATTAATTTTTAGGGTGTTACAGAACCACTACCTAACAGATAGTAAGCCCTAACCGAGGGATAGAGAGATCCCCGCATGCTAGCTTATGTATTTAGAAAGGGGTTAGGTGTAGTTTTTATATGAAGTAAGTGGTACAGTATATCTCCAATAAGCAAAATTATGAGAATAGCTAGCATCCTATCAGAGTCCAATAGTAGTCAGTGGTAGTAGCTCTTAGGTGATAGTATGAGACACGTATATTAGGCCTATTAGTATTGAAATGAGGAACTACAAAATGCCACTATAAGTGAGCAAAGGAAATTAGAAAAAGTCCCAGCTTGTAGAGACAGATGCATTAATAAATAGAAAAGTTGGGATCATTAAAAGCAGATTCTCCTCAAAGGAGTTGTAATCCCAATAAGTAATTGAGATGTGAGGCCTGTGACAAAAAGAATGTGAATGTTTTCCAATGTTAGTGTACCCAAACTTTGATGGATTCATTCAAGAAGGTTTTATCTCTGATTTGAGTGATTCCAAAGGTATTTTACTAAATTAGGAATCTAAATTTCATAATGGAAAGTATGATTCTCAAAAAGGAGATAAAACAAAGGAGAAACGAAAATGCCAAGAATGAAAGGCAAAATGGGAATTTTTGAAAAGTGTAACTCCTTCTCACCTATAAATATGATGTGCCCTTTGTCTCCCTTCATTATGCACAACTATGTTCTGCCTAAAACCAGAGTAAAACCCTAGGGATGAGGCGCATAAGAGGAGGAAGAAAAGGAGGAGAAATTCAAGGTAGAAAGGTATAGATTTTCATAGTTTTTCATGCTTTTTCTCTTCCAAACCTCTTCTCTTTCATTCTCCTTTATTTCCTATAATTATAATGAAGTATATGGATATGTTTTAAAGGAGAAATTGAGGGAAAAATTCGGATTTGAATAGAAGAGCTCAAAGAACACAAGATTCAAGTGAGAAAAAGTAAGAAAACAAGGTAATTTCTTTTCCTATGGTTGTCATCTTTGGTTCCCTCCTCTTCCATTTTGCCTAACATGAGAAAACCCTAGGAGGACTTGATTTTTAGGTAGAACCAAGGGTGACTCTAAGGAAAAAGGATGTGGAGATTAAGAATATGCAAAGGGAATCAACAAAAGACTATTAGATTTCAAGATGCAAGTTCTAGGGTTTCAATTGCACCTTGTAAAATCTGATTTTGTATGATGATTCCTAGGCCTAAATAAAAGTTTAAATAAGCTCCTAAGATCCCTAAGAGGCTTCCCATATGCTTCTTCCCTTGAGAAAATAAAGCAAACTACAAGGAGCTCCATTTCCTCCATAGCCTCGGCCAAGCAAGGATAGCATAGCTAGGGAGAGTTTTAAATTTTTTTTAAACCCATTCTTGAGTCATATATGATGAATAAAAATGAGGGGAGGCCTTGAAAAAAATTTAAAACTCATAGAAAGTGAGTTGGTGCTTTAAGTTCCATATTATGACCTAAAGAAGTAATATGTAGTTTGGCTCTTTGTTTTAATTGTATGATAACTACAAGAGGCTTAAAAGGAGTTAAGAATCATATTTGAAATGAAAGAATGGAGTTGATAATGCCTTAGTCGCTTAAGCACTCAATTAAACTAAGATTGAATTAATGCAGTATAGGTCAAACCTAGGTCATTCTTCCCAAGGAGCAATTTAGGGGTTAATTTGAATTGATTTTAGGTGATTATTTGATACTTGTTATTTGATGCAAATTCTAAAAAACTCTCTCTATGCTAAATGCAAAATTAATTTAACTAAATGCATGCAAATGGGGAGTTTTGAATTAAGAAATTAAATTTCAACTAAAAAAGAAAAAAAAAACTAAACAAGTAATTGAACTAGAATGCTCTAAATTGAAATTAAAATGATTGTAAAAATGCAAAGACAAATAGGAGGTAACCAAGGTTTTGCAAGGGGATTTTGGCTCTCATCACTACCAAAGATTGATTGAGACCAAGAGAAGTGATTAGATAATAGACTAATGTATTGAATTAACTTAATCCAAGGATAGGGAACCCTAAACTCAAATGCATATCACTTGACTTGACTAGGAAACCTTTAGCTAATTCAAGTAATTTGCAAGTAATTAAGCCAATTAAACCCATCAAATCTTTCAACAATTGGATTCAATTAATTCTGGAAATTTGATTTCAATTACCTAATTGAACAATTAAGCAATCATACTTCCCAATTCAACAATCAAGTAGCGCAAAAGACCAAGATATACAATTAAAATCATAACATTAATCAAATTAATGCAAGAGAACTCAAACATCAATCCAACCAACATTATAAGATCTAGAAAACCAAAATTCCAGCAACTACAAAACATAATTCAAATCCCAAATAACACCAATTCCGATTACAATCTAAGATAAAATCATTTGTCCAACCTAAAACTAGGTCTCAACATTTAATCCATATAGAAATTCCTAAAACTAAAAAATCTCTAAGTTCTTGAAATTAAAAGAGGAAAAGGTAGAAAAAATAAACTCCCCAATGGTCTTCAATCTATGTAAAATCAAGATGCTCAAGCCTTCCTCCTCCTTGCTTCACCTTGGTGCCACCCCTCTTTAATTAAGCTCCCATGGATTTTGTGGTTCTAAAATCCCTCAAGTTTTCTACCATGAAGAGATGATGAAGGAGAATAGCCTTTGTTAGATGAATGATGGTGGAGAGTATATGGAAGGCAATGTGCTAGATAGAGGAAGAAAATAGAGATGATGGTGGGTCCAGTGTGGGAGAAGAGTGGTTCGTCCAGTAAAGGAGAAAATGGAGAAATGTAATTCGTCCTCTCTGCTCTAGTACAAAGGCCAGAAGTCAAAGAAGAATGAAGCAATTTGTAACACCATAACTTCTAGCTCATACTCATCATGCCTTACATGCTCATATGAGGTATAGGAAGAAATAAGTGAGATCTTCCTCATTGGATTCATACACTTGCTTAACATTGCGGCATGGTTAAAAATTCATTTCCGACATGAACCGTGTGAGCTCATTCTATACATCCTCATATTGCATTACACTATTACCACTCATTTCAATCCCAATAACATGCTTTAAACCCATGGAAACTAAAAAGGGATATGAGACATGCACATTCACTTTCGGCCATACTTGGCCTCATTTCTGGGCAAATTTAGGAAATTCATAACTAAATCTAGAAAAATCGAAAACATGAACTCTTGGTTATTCTGGAAATCTTAGGATGTCTACTTCATACTACAGATATGTAGAAGTCTTAAAATCCCACACACAAAGCTTTTGATGCACGAAATCATCTAGAGGTCAGAGTGGATCCTGATACTATCACAGTTTACTGATATGAACTTCAAAAATGTCTAACTAATTCCAAAAAAATAAAATGCATGCAAATGATACCACTATGGAAATATGTGGATGTTAAATAGAGAGGAAAAATGTCTCTAGATCAGTTGATCGAGCCAAACTCTCAGAAATCGATGGAACAGTACCTCTGGTAAGGCAAGATGACTGATACTGGGCAAAAATTTCAAAAATGCATATCTTCCTTTGTAGACTCCAAATGAGATGATTCTAGTTGATACAAGTCACTGTGATTGTCTAGTTTTGGCCTATAAAATTTCATAGCCATTGGACCACGTTTGTTCCTCGGATGACACAATTTTACAACTAACCAAATGAACAGTGCTGATATGAATCTGAATTTCTGATACCAACTTTGAAAAATCATAGAAAATTCCATAGACCTCCAAATGACCCAATCTTTGGCTTCCCAAAAATCTCTAGACAATATCTAGTCACATGCCAAATTTCAAGACAAGAAGAGGTCGTTTGGTCAGACTTGGTCATCATGGGTAAATTGACCACTTTCTTGTGTTAAAAGAGGGCTAATGGGGTCCAACCTTGCTTCTCCTACCTCTAAGGCTCTATGAGCACATGGGAAAGCATCAATATAGGTTATCAAACATGGCTCAAGTGTCTAACAATCCAGATTTACAAAACTCACTCTCCCACACCAACACATACACCCATGTGGGCAATGCTAAGATCTTGCTATTCATTTCAAAACTTGCTACATAGGCTAAAATAGTTCTCATTCTCATACATATATGATAAATACATTTATTTACAAGTATTCATATATGCTACATCATGTACATCATTAAAGTACACCTCTTGACTTAACTACACAATAGTGACAACATGGCTTTTTTACAATTTCTTCACCAAATTCCCTGGCTTCAAGCTTGGTGGCTCCCATCTCTTGTCTCACTTGGTCCACCTACCATGTTAGGGTGGTGGAGAGGGGGAGTGAGATTCAAAGAATCTCAATAGCTCATCTCTCATTCAATCATACACAAAGCATGCAAACAAGTCTCACAAATGTATGCATTGACATATTAGCATGTGAAATCATAAGAAAAGAATTTTCAATATTTGAGTAGGCCATACATAACATACAAGAGCTTGCCAAGCAAATAGATTAGCCTCACCCTTTTACTTGTGGATTTTGGACTTGCCTCACCTATTCTTTAAGAGGTCCTTAAACTCAACCTTACTCTTGGCAGTCAACCTCACTTTTTTGGGAGACTCTTTACTTTGTCTCAACCAACCTTAGGGTTCTTGGCTCATCCTTATCATGGTTAAAGGGTTATTGGCTTTTCCATACTCAAGCAAACCATAGCAATCACATAAAATATCATTGAAATACATAAGGCATCATCATGCTAGCATACTTTTCATAGTTTAAAACATACATACACACATGCAAGACAATGGAAGCACACATCTATGCATGAGAGAAGGTGGAGAGAGCTACCTTATTAGCTAATCACAAGCTTTCCCTTTCAATTTGTCTCCTCCCTTGTTGATTTCACAATCACCACTAGATGGGAGTGCTTCTCTTGAGCCTAGATACACAAGGAGCATGGAATTACTCTCTTAACACTTTATTCATGAAGAGAAACTAGGGTTTCTCTCTCTAGAATTCCACTAACTCTTCTTCCTCTCTCAAGCTCTCAAGAAGGAAAGCAAGGAGGAAGGAGTGCAGAGAATGAGTTTTGATATGCTTCAAGAGGGGTTTTCCACTCTCCCTCTTCTAGACCAAACTCAAAACCTAGCTACTTCCACAACCAATTTCATAGGAAGAGAGAGCAAAGAGAGAAGAATAACATGCTAAGAAGAAAAACCATGCAAATCTTACCTTTCTCTTATTCTTCCTTCCTTTTCTAGGTTTCTCTCTCTATCCACGGCCCTTTTCTCTCCTTTGGTCGAAGCTTAGGTCAGTTTAAAGAGAAAGGAAGAGTTGAGGCACTTTAAGAAGTCAAATTCTCTTTTTTCACGCTTTTCCAGACTTACCCTTGCTATAGCGAAGAATAACCCTCGCTACGGCAAGCAAGTATCAATCCCAGACCCCTGTTTTCACTATGGCATGCGCTACGGCGAGAAACGCCCTGATTTTTGTATGGGGTGCCCGCACTCACTATAGCTAGAAGCATTTTCGCTATAGCGAGAAGGCACTCTCGCTATAGCTAGACCATTTCTTGCTATAGCGAACAGGTACATTCACTATAGCCAGGCTACAGCTAGCAAACTTAGAAAATTTTCAGCCATTTGAAAAGTTTTTAGCTTTTTCTCTTCTCCTTTTCTTCTTCTTTCTTTTCTTCTTTTCTTCTCTTTTCTTTTTCTGGTTATTACACAATTCAATTCATCCTCTCTAGCTTTTTGGCACCTCCTTCAACGTCCTATCCGAAAGCCAATCAAAATGAATAAGCAGCAATCCATTCTTCTCCAGGTGCTGGCATCCTTCGTGCAGTATAGAGGCAAAGAAAAGTCAAAGCAACCATTCCCTAATCACCTTCTGCCCCGTCAAGTTCGAAGAAAAGCCAAAGAAGAAGGAATCAATTCCTCTAGGCCCAGCATCCTTGCTGTTGATGCATGTGAAGTCTAGTA
Source organism: Erythrophleum ivorense (assembly GCA_026724425.1). NCBI lineage: Eukaryota > Viridiplantae > Streptophyta > Magnoliopsida > Fabales > Fabaceae > Erythrophleum > Erythrophleum ivorense. The sequence goes on along the minus strand of JAIUCV010000672.1, from coordinate 290,846 downwards.
AAATGAATTGAAGAAGCAGCAGTTTTCTTTTTCTCCACGTGAAGTCTCCTTCTCCAGGTGATGAATGAATGGAACAGCAGCTCCCTTCCTCCCCCTTACTTCTTTCGGCGACACTCCTCCCTTAGACAGATAAGAATAAATCCCCTCAAAACTCTCCCAGCTGTTGACTCTTCACCCTTAGAAACAAAATTAAACCTAATAACCATTTTCAAGTGTTTAATAAAAACAAAAATTTTGCTCCAATCTTGACCTTTGATTCATTTTAAATTTTCAATTTACTTGCCCAAAAATTCTGCACAAAATTAATAAATGTTTTAAAGATTTGAAGTATTCAACCCATCAAAGAAATATAGAAAATAAAATATTAGCAATTTAAATCCAAAAATTCTCCTAATGAATTCAAAATTATATTATTTTCCAAAATTGACCAAAAATTCAAATATTGAATAATAAATCCATTTAAGCTTAAATTAATCATTTAAAACAATAATAAATGTGGATAAAAATATATGAAAATTAGCATTTATCAATTCCCCCACACTTATCTCTTTACACTCATAGGCAAAGCAAACCAAAATCAAGGAAAAACAAAAGGAATAAAACAAAACTGCAAAAGGTGAACGTTCTAATCATAAGCCAAAAGTAAACCAAAACATTCAACATCTTTCTTATCCAAGTAATCATTACATGCATTAAGATTAAAGACATCATGGCAATTAACTTGACAAGGGAAAACCCAAGCTAGCAATCCCTTACCAAAGGTACTATGTATATCACTCTCACTCAAAAGTGTTTAGGCTTGTATGTGCACTCAAAACCAACCTATCCAAATCTCTTTCCAAAAGCTTGACAAAAATGTGAGCTCTCCACCACTAACAAGCAAATGCAAACATAAATCAAAAGAACTTTATTAGGTTGTACTGAGCTAAGGTTAAGAAAAAGAAAGGATCAAATGATAGGAAAAAAAATAAAATTGAATACCTTAGGAGAATGAAAAGCAATGCCAAATAAGATAATATGGAATGAAAGAAACAAAACAAACAAAACTTGGATATGGCCTTTATTCTTTTCTCTTTTCTTTTCTTTTTTCAAAATTATTACTACTTTTTCTTATTTATATTTCTTCCTTTTCTATTTTTTTTCTTTGAATATATACATTCATTCATTCTTTGATTTGTTTTGTATATACTTGCTTTCTTTCAACTTCTTCTTCTTTTTTCATTATGACCCAAATTCCAACTATTTACATGTTCTTTCATCCAAAACAAGCAAATTGACATGCTAATCAACTCCCAAGACATTCAACAAGGGTAGAAAAAATATTTATTTTTAATGGCTATGGGTTTGGGCTAAAAGAAAGAAAGAAAATAAAGGCTCAAAGGGTAAAACAAGGGATAAAATACATGAAAGTGTAGGTTTTTTTTTTAGCAAGATAAAAACAAAATGAATACCTTTATCATTTCTATGTATGCAAATCACTAAATGTGGTCTCAAACAAGATTTAAGCCAAGTTCTAGAGCAAGAAATGGATAGGTGGTATACACACCTGAAAAAGAACTATGCAATAGGCTCAAAAATCTCACTAGGTCATGATTACTAACCTAGATCTACCCAAGTCAGAACAATTGCCATTTAGCTTTATCTACTTAAAACATGATCAATTACTCTTCAAATCAAGAATGTATCATATCTAAGCACTTGAAGCTTGCAATTGTCACATTCAAAACAAATTTTTTTAAATTTCCAAAAAAAATTCTATATTTTTTTTCTTTTTTTCCAAAAATTTGCTTTTGACAACACCAAAAACTATACAAACCAAAAACTCAACAAAACTATTTACATGCAAAATTAAAGCATCCCTCCCCACACTTAAACAATGCATTATCCTCAATGCATAGAAAACAGAGCAAATCATAGACAAATAATATCCAGCACAGCCCAGCTCAGTAATATGACAATGTAAAGTAAAAAGAGTAAAGGGAAGGAATACGACTAGGGCTACGTGGCATCCTATAGTGGAGCAACCTCCACTGCTTAAGTGGGGTATCCCTCATAAAAAGGTTTCAAGCGATGCCCATTGACCATGAAGCATCTCCCGGTTAGCTCCTTCTGGATCTTTACAACTCCATAAGGAAAAACATTAGTGACAATAAAAGGCCCCTCCCATCTGTAGCGGAGCTTTCCAGGCATTAACTTCAATCTAGAAACATAAAGCAACACTTTTTGGCCCACTTGAAATTCTTTTCTCACTATAAACTTATCATGAATGGCCTTGGATCTCTCTTTGTAGATCCTAGAATTTTCATAAGCTTCTCTTCTTATCTCCTCAAGCTCTTGCAATTGCAATTTCCTTTCAACACCAGCACTGGCAAGATCTAGGTTGCACCTCTTAACTGCCCAATATGCCTTGTGCTCCACCTCTACCGGTAAATGACACACTTTTCCAAAGACTATTTGGTATGGAGACATTCTAATAGGGCTCTTATATGCTGTGCGATATGCCCACAGTGCATCATCTAACCTCTTGCTCCAATCTTTTCGGTTGGGTTGCATAGTCTTCTCTAAAATGAGCTTGACTTCTCTATTGGAGATCTCTGCTTGGCCATTCGTTTGAGGGTAATATGGAGTAGCCACCTTATGCATCACACCATACTTGCTAAGCAAGCTTTGCATACTCCGATTGTAAAAATGAATGCCTTGATCACTGATGATGGCTCTTGAAATCCCAAATCTATAAAAAAAATGTAAGACTTGACAAAAGAAACCACTACAGAAGAATCATTAGTACGAGTGGGGATTGCCTTAACCCACTTTGACACATAATCCACAGCTAACAGAATGTAAAAATAGCCAAATGGAATAGGGAAAGGCCCTATGAAATCTAAACCCCAAACATCAAAAACTTTACAGAACAAAAGGGCTTATTGAGGCATCTCTTGCTTCCTAGAAAGATTACGCACAAATTGACATCTTGAACAATTTTTACAAAACACATGGGCATCATGGAATAGGGTAGGCCAAAATAACCCGCTATCTAACACCTTCCTAGCAGTACATCTAGCACTAAAATGTCCCCCATATGCAAGAGTGTGATAAAAATGCAATATGGACTCATGCTCATGCTCTGGAACACATCACCTAATCACTTGATCACTACCTATATGCCATAAATTAGGATCATCCCAGATATAGTACCTAGCCTCTCTCTTAAATTTATCTAACTGGTTTTTATTCAATTGAGCAGGTAAAACAGATGCAGCTAGATAATTGGCTATATCAGCATACCAAGGAATAGACAAACCAACCACACAGAGCCTATCATTAGGAAAATCATCTAAGGGTAGAGAAGATGTTACCAAAGGTGTTTCAATCCTACTTAGGTGATCAGCTACCATATTCTCTACACTACTCTAATCACAGATCTCCACATTAAACTCTTGTATCAATACTACCCATCTAACCAAGCGGGGTTTGAAGTCTAGCTTCTTGAACAAGTACTTGATAGCTAAGTGATTTGTAAAGACTATCACCTTCGTGTGGATGATGTAAAATCAGAATTTCTCTAGCCCAAAGACAATTGCAAATAACTCCTTCTCTGTGGTGGTGTAATTAGCCTAAGTAGCATCCAATGTTTTTGAGGCATAGGCTATGACATGTTGTCGTTTCTCCACTCTTTGGGCAAGAACTGCACCTAGTGTATAATCTGAAGCATCACATAGGAGCTCAAATGAAAGGTTCCAATCAGATGACCAAATGATGGGAGGTGTAGTAAGTCTCTTTTTCAACTCATCCTAAGCACACTTGCAAGAATCATCAAAATTAAAACCCACATCTTTCTGCAGTAAATAAGATAATGGCAATGCTATCTTACTAAAATCCTTAATGAATCTCCTGTAAAATCCAGCATGCCCAAGAAAAGAATGCACATTTTTCACACAAGAAGGATATGGAAGAGATGAAATGATATCAATTTTAGCTTTATCTACTTCAATGCCATCATAAGAAATAACATGTCCTAAAACAATTCCTTTCCTAACCATGAAATGGCATTTCTCAAAATTCAGTACAAGATTATATTTAATGTATCTTTCCAAAACTTTATCCAAATCAGCTAAGCATGCATCAAAAGAATTACCATAGACAGTGAAATCATCCATAAAAATTTCCATGCAATGCTCAAGTAAATCAGAAAATATAGAAACCATGCAACACTGAAAAGTGCCTGATGCATTACACAGGCTAAATGACACGCGTCTATATGCAAATGTTCCAAATGGATATGTCAATATGGTCTTATCCTGATCCTCAGGTGCAATACAAATCTGAAAATATCTTAAAAAGCCATCTAAAAAGCAATAATAGGATATACCAGCAAGTCTCTCTAACATCTGATCAATAAAAAGGAGGGGGTAATGGTCCTTTCTAGTCACAGAATTCAATTTTCTATAGTCTATATATACCCTCCAACTATTCTAGACCATAGTAGGAACTAATTCACCCTTATCATTATGCATCATAGTAAGACCAATCTTTTTTGGGACTACCTGAACTGGGCTAACCCACTGACTATCAGAAATAGGGTAGATTATACCTGCAGAAAGAAGTTTAAAAACCTCTTTCTTTACCACATCAAGAATTAGTGGATTGAGTCGCCTCTGTGGCTGTCGCACAACTTTGGCACTATTATCTAGCAAAATCTGATACATGCATACATCAGGACTGATCCCAGGAATATTAGCTAGAGTCCATCCAATAGCTTTTATCCTTCACTTCAACACCTCAAGGAGGCAGAATTCCTCTTCCATGGCTATGTCACTAGCTACAATCACTGGTAACTTTTCACCTTCTTCCAAATAGACATATTTCAGTGAGTCAGGAAGTGGCTTTAACTCCAAAGAAAGAGCTTGCTCAGCTAAAGTTATGAGCGGCTTCAGATCAATGTCAACCAAACTAGAAACCTGCACTGATGACTCACAAACAGAAGAAAAGACTTTCCCAACTTGGGAACCATCAGTAGCAATAGTAATAGTAGAAAAATCATGACATACATCACAATCCACAGAGTCATCAACAGAAGTAGTGCCATCAGTAGCACTCAAATCCAAAACAGAATCAGAAACATGATCAAAACTAATTAACAATTCAGAATTAGGTGATGAACATATATCAACCTCATCTACAGCATCAATCACACTAAGTAACTGAGAAAATCCATCTGAATCAATGAAAGTGGTAGATAAATGGTCACTAGTATCACCACTACAATGAATAGGCACAGAAACATCATCATTAGCATGTCTAGCACTCTCAATAAAATCAGTGAAAATATCAATATCAGCAAGATCTATACCAGTGCAATTATCACAACCATCAATTTCAAGACATGAACAAGAGACAGAATCATCTAATCTAACAATATCACATGATATACTCAGCATGCTATCTTTAAAGTCCATAGCAATATCATCAACAAGCATATCAATAAGACTAACCCCTGTCTCAACATAATCATCCAAAGGGTGTCTCATAGAATCAAGTACATCAAATCTAATGATATTCCTAGTAAATTCCATAGTCAAAGTACCAGCATGTACATCTATCACTGCCTTAGCAGTTTTAAGGAAAGGCCTACCTAAAATCAAATGTCCCTTTTACCTAAACCTACTATCATCCATATCAAGAACATAGAAGTCTACAGGGAATATGAAATCTTTTACCTTAACCAAGACATCCTCTAAGACTCTTTCTGGGACTACACAATGTTTATCAACAAGGAAGGCAATCAGGCTAGTAGGCTTGAGATCTACTCCTTAAAGTTGAGAAAAGATTGATTTTAGCATAACATTGATTGCTACTCCTAGATCTGCCAAAGCATTTGAAAACTCAATGTCACCAATGGTACATGGTATGAGGAAACTACCAGGATCCTTACACTTCACTGGCATTGGCATCTGATAAAGAGAAGAGACAACTGCCCCTAAATTAACTTTATCATCATGCTTAAGCCTTCTTTTTGTGGTGCACAACTCCTTAAAAAACTTTGCATATTTAGGCACTTGTGCAACCAAATCAACTAATGGAACATTGATCACCACCTTTTTGAAAATATCATAGACTTCTTTAAACATCTCTGCTTCCTTCTTTTTCCTTTCGGTCTTAGCTACCCTAGTAGGAAAGGGTAAAACCTATCTGCTCAATTCCTCCTCTTTCTTCTTTTGCTCTTCCTATGGTGCCACTTGTGTTTTTGCTAAAGTGGGCTTATCCTGTGATGTAAAGGTGGAAGTAGAATCATGAATGATAGCATCCTTGTCCTTGAAAGCATAGGTGGCAATAGGATCTGCAAAAGTGACTGTCTTGCCACTTCTAAAAGAGATAGCGTTAACTCCACCATGATTAGGATTCTGTTAGGTCCTAACGTTAGGATTAACTACCACTTGGGATGGAAGCTTTCCTGAACCTTGACTCTGCATGTTACTAATTGTATTAGACAACTACCCAATCTGAGTCTAAAGAGTTTGAATCCCTTATCTATGTTGTAAATCCTTTTGTTGATGTTCCTTCTCTGTTTAGTCTAACCTATCCATTAAAAGCTTTATCATAGTATCCATCTTGTTTTCTAACCTTGAACTCTCTTCTTGAATAGGCACAGTTTGCCTAACTAGTTGGAACACCTGACTACTAGAGCCAGTACCCTGATTAAACCATGGTTGCTGAGGTTGGCCACTACCATATCTAAGGTTTGGGTGATCACGCCATCTAGGATTATATGTAGTAGAATATGGATCATACTTCTAGCCACCTTGATTCATAGGCTTAGAAGGATACACAGCATTGCAAGGCTCAGCTTTATCATTCAAGAATGGGCAAGCATCAGTAACATGAGTAGCTAATGAGCAAATAGAGCAAAGTAGGCCAACTAGAGCTGAAGAGCTTGGATGTGGGGTGAAAGAACTAGAAGATCCCATAGAATTGGCCATGTTGGAAGGATTATGCAATTGAAGCATAGCCATTTTCTCCATAACAGATGCAAGCTTATCTATTTTGCTCTCAAGACGAGACTCAGAAATTAAGGAATATGACCCAACTTCATTTACTCTAGCTTGTTGTCTAGTACCAAATTGTTGAGTATTCTCAGGTTTCTTTTCAATCAATTCCCAAGTAGCATTAACAGTCAAATGAAGAAGAGTACCTCCAGCAGCAGAATCTAATAAATCTCTTTCTAGAGGTAAAAGACCTTCATGAAAGTATTGTATCAACAAAGTATCTGAGATCTGGTGATAAGGGCAACTAGATAGCAACATCTTAAACTGCTCCCAACACTTATGCAAGGACTCCCTAGGCATTTGTCGACAACCACATATTTCCTTCCTAATAAAGGAAGTGTAAGATGCTGGGAAATATTTCTCCAAAAACATCTTCTTAAGCTGGTCCTATGTAGTTATGAATCCAGGGGATAGTCGAAGTAACCAGTTCTTAGCAGACCCCTCTAAAGAAAATGGGAAGGCATGCATCTTAATCTGATCCTCAAACACACCGTTAGGTCTCATAGCAGTGCAAATCATATGGAAAGTCTTCAAATGATTGTATGGATCTTCACCTGCAAGTCCATTAAATTTAGGAAGTAAGTGTATAAATCTAGGTTTCAACTTAAGATTAGTATTAATATCAGGATAATTATTGCACCAATTTTGAAAATGCAAATCAGGTGTAACTAACTCTTTAATGGTCCTAGCAGGAACATTATCAACATTGACATTAGCATGCTCTAAATGTGCCTGATTATTTACATTTCCCTTATTATCTTCTATTTTAGTTTCAAAATCAGAAGTAGAAGAATCAATAGATGACTTAACAAAACAAGATTTAGAAGAACTATTACCTATAAGACTGCTAACTTTAACTCTTCTTCGCTGATGAAATGTCCTCTCAATTTCAGGATCAAAGTCAAATAATTTTTCAAAAGAGAATCGAGTCATACAATATCAATAAAGTAGGATTAAAGTAGTAAATATAAAAATTTCAAAATATTCAAACTACCAAAGAAATAAATCTAAAACAACCTAAAAGACTCAATACACACTAGGGAAGTCAGAAAACACAAGAAAAATCACACAAAAATTCAAAAAGAAAATATGGAAAAATTAGAAAATTCAAGAAAAATTCACAAAAATCAAAGAAAATTCAGAAAAGTGGTCAAAACGATTGAATTTGCCCTAAAAACACCAAACCTAATGCATGTATTAGTCTTGCTCAAAACACCTAAAAACCTTGGAGTACTAAAGATCAGAATTTTCTGGGTAATGACAAACAAAATTCCAAAACAAAGCACTTAGAAAAATTCAACCAAAATGACAAAATCAAAATGAAGAACACAGGGGGAAAACACCTAAACTCAAACCTAAACCATTGCTTCTCGGCAACGGTGCCAAAATTGATGATGCCTTAGTCACTTAAGCACTCAATTAAACTAAGATTGAATTAATATAGTATAGGTCAACCCTAGGTCATTCTTCCCAATGAGCAATTTAGGGGTTAATTTAAATTGATTTTAGGTGATTATTTGATACTTGTTATTTAATACAAATTCTAGAAAACTCTCTCTATGCTAAATGCAAAATTAATTTAACTAAATGCATGCAAATAGGGGGTTTTGAATTAAGAAATTAAATTTCAACTAAAAAAGAAAAAAAAACTAAACAAGTAATTGAACTAGAATGCTCTAAATTGAAATTAAAATGATTGTGAAAATGCAAAGACAAACAGGAGGCAACCAAAGTTTTGCAAGGGGATTTTGGCTCTCATCACTCACCAAAGATTGATTGAGACTAAGAGAAGTGATTAGATAATAGACTAATGTATTTAATTAGCTTAATCTAAGGATAGGAAACCCTAAACTCAAATGCATATCACTTGACTTGACTAGGAAACCCTTAGCTAATTCAAGTAATTTGCAAGTAATTAAGCCAATTAAACCTATCAAATCTTTCAACAATTGGATTCAATTAATTCTGGAAACTTGATTTCAATTACCTAATTGAATAATTAAATAATCATACTACCCAATTCAACAATCAAGTAGCACAAAAGACTAAGATATGCAATTAAAATCATAACATTAATCAAATATATGCAAGAGAACTCAAACATCAATCCAACTAACATTATAAGGTCTAGAAAACTAAAATTCCAGCAACTACAAAACATAATTCAAATCCCAAATAACACCAATTCCAATTACAATCTAAGATAAAATCATTTGTCTAACCTAAAACTAGGTCTCAACATTTAATCTACATAGAAATTCCTAAAACTAAAAAATCTCTAAGTTCTTGATATTAAAAGAGGGAAAGGCAGGAAAAATAAACTCCCCAATGGTCTTCAATCCATGTAAAATCAAGATGCTCAAGCCTTCCTCCTCCTTGCTTCACCTTGGTGCCACCCCTCTTTAATTAAGCTCCCATGGATTTTGTACTTCTAAAATCCCTCAAGTTTTCTGCCATGAAGAGATGATGAAGGAGAATAGCCTTTGTTGGATGAATGATGGTGGAGAATATATGAAAGGCAACGTGCTGGACAAAGGAAGAAAATAGAGATGATGGTGGGTTCAGCGTGGGAGAAGAGTGGTCCGTCCAGTAAAGGAGAAAATGGAGAAATGTAATTCGTCCTCTCTGCTCCAGTACAAAGGCTAGAAGTTAAAGAAGAATAAAGCAATTCAATTCATCCTCTCTAGTTTTTTGACGCCTCCTTCAGCGTCCTATCCGAAAGCCAATCAAAATGAATAAGCAGCAATCCATTCTTCTCCAGGCGCTAGTGTCCTTCGTGTAATACAAAGGCAAAGAAAAGTTAAAGCAACCATTCCCCAATCACCTTCTGCCCCGTCAAGTCCGAAGAAAAGCCAAAGAAGAAGGAATCAATTCCTCCAGGCCTAGCGTCCTTGCTATTGATGCGTGTGAAGTCCAGTAAAATGAATTGAAGAAGCAACAATTTTCTATTTCTCTGCGTGAAGTCTCCTTCTCCAGGTGATGAATGAATGGAACAGCAGCTCCCTTCCTCCTCCTTGCTTCTGTCAGTGACACTCCTCCCTTAAACCGAAAAGAATGAATCCCCCCAAAACTCTCATAGTTGTTGACTCTTCACCCCTGGAAACAAAATTAAACCTAATAACTTATTTAAAAAAATTGCCATTTTCAAGTGTTTAATAAAAACAAAAATTATGCTCCAATCTTGACCCTTGATTCATTTTAAATTTTCAATTTACTTGCCTAAAATTCTACACAAAATTAATAAATGTTTTAAAGATTTGAAGTATTCAACCCATCAAAAAAATATGAAAAATAAAATATTAGCAATTTAAATCCAAAAATTCTCCTAATTAATTCAAAATTATATTATTTTTCAAAATTGACCAAAAATTTAAATATTGAATAATAAATCCATTTAAACTCAAATTAATCATTAAAAAAATAATAAATGTGGATAAAAATATATGAAAATTATCATTATCAGGAGCCTAGGATTTTGTTTGGGGTGTTGCTTCATTAGGTGCATTTATGGACCATAATAGGGTTTGTAGAACAACTTAGTGTCTAAGCAAGTTGTGTGACCTCTGAAATTGTTTCATGAACCTAATTGACTTCTACAAATTGTGTTTAGGCCAAGAGAAATCTTCCCCACACATTTGTGGGTGTGTGGCCAAAGCAAGGGAGAGAATTTCAATTGAAAAAGTGTGTGATTGTGTATAAGGTAGCTCTCTCCACCTTTTCTCATTCATGAATGTGTGTTTAGCTTGTCTTAAAATGTGTGTATTTGTGTTTTCAAGTCATGAAAAGTATGCTAGTATGATTTTATATGTCATGATTTCATGATGACATATTATGTTTCATATGATATTTTGATGTGTGTTTGGATTTGCTTGAGTGTGGTGAGGCTAAGAACCCTTAGCCATAGTGAAGATGAGCCAAGAATCCTTACGATTGGTTGAGATAAAACAAAGAGTCTCCCAAAAGCAAAGTGGGATCCTAAGAATGCATTAAAGAATGGGTGAGACAAGTCCAATATCCATAAGAAATTAGGTAAGGCCAATCCACTTGCTTGGCAAGCTTTTGTATGCTATGTATGACATTTTCAAATGATGAAAATGCTTTTTGAATGTTTGCACATGTCAACATGACCATACATGCATTTATGAGACTTGTTTGCATCCATTATGTATGATTAAATAGGAGATGAGCTATTGGGATTCTTTGAATCTTATTCCCTCCTCTCCAATGATCTAATGTGCTAGTTGGATCAAGTGGACAAGGTAATGGAAGCCAACTACCTTGAAGAAGAGAGCTTGATAACCTAATGCATAGTTTTTAGTTCTTTAAGGCCATATTTGTATCAAAGCATGTAACTTGTAATGTCCCACATCAAATGAAATAGTCCTTGGAACGGCCCATATAAGTAGGAGCGAAGCTCTCCCCATCAGCAGTGCACTCTTAGGCTAAAATGAGAGTAAGCCTAAGGGATAAAACCCCTCCCTTTTTTGGGTGAAATGAGAGTAGCCTGATGGGGGGCATAGGGGATAATACTGCTGGAGGCTTTGTGTGGAGTAGGTAACAAAGCCGGCCGTTCAAATGTGAAACCTGAGGATGAGTTGGCCCCAAGGGGGGTGGAATGTAATATCCCACATCGGATGGAATGGTCCTGGGAATGGCCCATATAAGTGGGAGCAAGGAAATGAGAGTAGCCTGATGGGGGGCATATCCACACAGAGCCTCCAGTAATATTGTCCCCTACACCCCCCATTAGGCTACTCTCATTTCACTTTGAAAGGGAGGGGTTTTGTCCCTTGGGCTTACTCTTATTTCAACCCAAGAGTGCGCCACTGATGGGAAGAGCTTTGCTCCCACTTATATAAGTCGTTCCTAAGACCATTCTATCCGATGTGGGACATTACAAAACCCATGGTATATATGATCTATGACTTCTTAAACATGTGTAATTATGGTATTGCGCCATGTATGAATGAGAAAATATGTTATGTAGTCACTAGAATGTGAATTGAGTATATGATAGCAAATTAGCTCCATGAATGGTTTGATAGAATCATGTACATGTGTGGATGAAATAGCCAAAATGAGATGCATGGAATTTGAAACCATTTGGGCAGTTTACACAAGTCTTAATCATGCTTTTAGACTTACCCAAAAGGTGCCAAACCTTAAGGAAAGCCATTTGGTTACTTTGGTACCTTATATGGAGCCAAAATTGACCATAATTGAATCCTATGTCACTTTTTGGCTAAATGAGTTCTTCTTGATCTGAGATTTGGCATGCAATTAGAGCTTTTTGGGAAGTTAAAGAACAAAATTTTTGAAGGTCTACAGAATATTTGATAAATTTCAAAGTTTGGAAAATTTTTTGATTTTGGTCTATTGCACTATTCATTTGGTCCAAAAATGAAATCTATCACATAGGGCTCAAATAATGTCCAATTTCCATGAAAATTTATACATAGTTACTAGACATTCATAGTGGCTTGTGACAACTAGAAGCACCTCATTTATAGTCTAGAGATGGAGATATAAATTTTTAAAGATTCTGTCCAATATCAAGAGCTTCACCCCACCTTAGTTATTGTTCTATTAAATTTTAAGGTCTGGACGTGCTGAGTGTAAAGTCCCACATCGGCTAGGAAGGTCCTGGGGCTAGTGCATATAAGTGGGGGCAAAGCTTCCCCTTCCAACGAGGCCTTTTCCTGGGAGCTAATGGGAGAAGCCATCTTCTAGGAGGAACAAAACCCTGGCTACAGAACCCAGTTTCGGACATGGCCGGACCAAGGACAATATCGTTGGGAGCTCTGTGTGACCTGCTCTAATGTAACAGCCAAGAAAAAGAAAAGAGGAAAGAAAAGGAAGGAGAAAAGAGAAAGCTGAAATTTTCAAAGGGGCTGAAAATTCTAAGTCTTCTCGCCACAGCCCGGCTATAGCGAATTCAGCTTCTCGCCGTAGCAAGAAATGGCTTAGCTATAGCGAGAATGCCTTCTCGCAATAGCGAAAATGCTCCTAGCTATAGCGAGTGCGAGTATTCCATACAAAAACTAGGGAGTTGCTCGTCGTAGCGACGCCATAGTGAAGGCAGAGGTCTGGACCAGACACGAGCTCGCCGTAGCGAGGGCAATGTCTCGCTATAGCGAGTGTAGTCCGGAAAAGCAAGAAAAAGAGAATTTAACTTTTTAAAAGCTTCCAAATCCCCTCTTTCTTCTTCTAACCGACTCAGGCTCACTTTAAGAGAGAGAAAAGGGCAGAGGAGAGAGAGAGAAGCTTAGGAGAAGAAGAAAGGACAAGAAAGGTAAGGATTCTCATGGCTTTTCTCTTCACATGTTACCCTTCTCCCCTTCCCCTCTCTTTCTACGGTTTTGATAGCAAAGATAGTTAGGTTCTGGGCTTGGTTCAGAAGAGAGAGAGTGGGAAACCACTCTTGAGAGAGGTTAGAAGTTATGTAGTCTTCTCTTTCTTACTTTCCCTTCTTAGGAGCTTGAGAGTTTGAGAAAAGAGAGAGGATAGTTAATGGATTCTAGAGAGAGAAAGAAACCTAGTTTAAGAAGCTCAGTAGGGTTGATTAGAAAGAGATCCCTAGCTTAAGAATCAAGTGTTAAGGAATTAATTCCATGCTTCTTGTGTGGTTAGGCTTAAGAGAAGTTCCCCCATCTAGAAGTGGTAGTGAAATCCACAAGGGAGGAAACAAGTGAAAGAGGAAGCTGTCAATAGCTAATAAGGTAGCTCTCTCCACCTTCCTTCATGTATAATTGTGTGTTTACATTGTCTTACTTGTATGTATGTATGATATGAGCTATGAGAAGTGTGTTAGCATGATGATACATTATGAATTGAAATGATGATTTATGTGGTTGTTTTGGTTTGCTTAAGGAATGGAAAGGCCAATAACCCTTTAGCCATGGTGAGGATGAGCCAAACCCTTAAGTTGGTCGAGACAAGTAAAGAGTCTCCCAAAAGTGAGGTTGACTCCCAAAGAGTGAGGGTTGAGTCTAAGAACCTCTTAAGTATGGGTGAGGCAAGTCCAAAAGCCACAAGTGAGTGGGTGAGGCTAATCCATGTACTTGGCAAGCTTTTAAATGTTATGTATGGCCTACTCACCTGTTGAGAATGTCTTTCTTTTATGCATGGCCAATTCACATGTTTCAAATGCTTTTAGTATGATTTTATATGCTAACATGCCATACATGCACCATGACACTTGTTTGCATGCGATATATGTATGATTGAATGAGAGTTAAGCTACTGAGATTCTTTGAATCTCACCCTCCTTCTCCACCATCCAAACATGCTAGGTGGACCAAGTGAAGCTAGAGATGGGAGCCACCAAACTTGAAGTTAGGGAAAGTAATAAAGACTTGTAAAAGAGCATTTTTGGTTACTATGTTGTGTATGAGATATGAAATGTAAATTGATAATGTATATGATGTAGTCCCTAAGAGAATTTGTAAGACAATGTATGTATGATGATGTATATATGAGAATGGGACCCATTTTGAATGAAGAAGTAAGTCTTGAATGTGAAAAGCTCCATGCTAGCATAGGCCACATGAGTGCATAAGTGGGCGTGGGGTAGTGAGTCTCTCCAATCTGGGTTGTTAGACACATGAGCCATGATTGATGACCCTTATAGATGCTTTCTCATGTGCTCAAGGAGTCATAGAGGTAGAAGAACCAAGATTGGACCCCATGAGCCCCACTTTTGGCCAAGAAAAGGCCTTTTTGCAATTGATGTCAAGAGTTAACCAAATGACCTCTTCTTGCTTTGAAACTTGACATGTGACTAGATCTTGTTTAGAACTTTTTGGGAAGCTAAAGATCAAGTTATTTGGAGGTCTATAGAATTTTCTATAATTTTTCAAAGTTGACATCAGAAATTCAGATTTCAGAAAACACTGTTCATTTGGTCAGTTTGAGAATCGGGTCATCCAAGGGGCAAACGTAGTCCAATGGCTACGAAATTTTATACACAGAAACTAGATAGTCACAGTGACTTGTAGAAACTGGAAGCACCTCATTTAGAGGTCTAGAGAGGAAGATATGCAATTTCGAAGTTCCAGCCCAGAATCAGTCATCCTACCAGACCCGAGGTACTGTTTCATCGGTTTCCGGGAGTTTGGTTCGATGAATTAATCTGGAAACATTTTTTCTCTCTATTTAACATCCACATATTTCCATAGAGATATCATTTACATGCAGTGGATTTTTGTGGAATTAGTTGGACATTTTCAAAGTCCATATCAGTAAACTGTGACAGTAACAGAACCTCCTCTGACCAGTGGACGATTTCGGATGTCAAACGCATGATATGTGAGATATTGAGACTTCTACATATTTTTACATGAAGTAGATGTCTTAAGATTTCTAGAATGACTGAGATCATGAGCTTTAGATTTTTCTGTATTTAGTTATGAATTTTCAAAATCAGCCCAGAAATGAAGCCAAATCTGCCAAATACGAATTTGCATGTCTCATGTCCCTTTTGCTTTCCATGAGTTTAAAGCATATTTTTGGGATTGAAATAAGTCTTAGTAGTTCAACTAAGCATGAGGATGTGTAGAAAGAGCTTACCCGGCCCATGTGACATTAAAGTGGATATCTACCCATGTATAATGCCATAGAGAAAGAACATGAACCAAGAGCAATGATCTCCCTTTTATGCTTCCCATATGCACATGAGTATGTTGGGCATGATGGGTATGAGTTAGAAAGTAAGGTGTTACACTGAGCTAGTCTGGAAATATTTTTTCCCTCTAGCTAACATCCATATATTTCTAGATTGGTATCATTTGCATGGATTAGAGTTTTTTATAATTAATTGGATATTTTTGAAGTTTTCTACAAAAAAATTGTGATAGCACTAGTGAGCAGTTGACCTCTGAACGTTTTCGGATATCAAACGTTCTCTGTGATGGATGTTATGGTCTGGACATATTTTTAGTGTGAAGTAGACATACATATCTTTCTATAATGACTAAGAATGCATGATTTATATTTTTTCAGAATTAATTATGATTTTCCAAAATTTGGTCAGAAAAGAGCCAAATCTGGCCGAAAATGGATATGAATATTTCATGCTTCCCTTCGTGATTCTTGAGGTGTAGGCCACTTTTACTGATGCAAATAGGTTGTATTCATGTAATTAAATATGGGGATGTGATGTTTGAGATCATATGGTCCACGTGACACTAAATGAAATTTTCATATGTGACGTAACGTTAAGAAATGCATTAAAACAATACCATTTTCTTGCCTCTTGTATGAATTACTTGATGTGAGGCATAGATATAGTATGAAATGAGCTAGAAATATATGGTGCTACATTTACACCCCATAAAAGGAGTCAAGTATAAGTAATTTGCAATTTGACCATAATTAAGACATAATATGTCACGTATAACATAAAAGCTTATGTATGGAGCTATATATCTTATTTGTGCACATTTTTCTTATAGTTAGCCATATTTACCATAAAATTAGAACATTAAGGTTAAACCTACTATATATTAATCACTGGGTACAATGGGATGTCCATTTAGATATCATTCATTACAAAACTTTTAGCAATGAAAATTTGGCTACTATATATCCTAAATGGACTTCCAATACTAAAAAATAGTATTCTTGTCTATTTAAGTTCATAACTCACATACGCATATCTGGTTTCACCCATTGGATCATGTGTGAAAATGCTATATGTAAAGCCCCACATTAGATAGAAGGATCTTGGGCTAAGGCCTTATAAGTTGGAGCGAAGCTCTCCCTACCAACGGCGTACCTCATTTCCCATGTGGTGGGGTTTTGTCCCAAAAGCACCACTGGTGGGGGAGAGATACACTCCCACTATAATGCCTTAGCCAGGATCCTCCTATTCGATGTGGGACTTTATATTCCACCCCCTTATAGCCAACCAATCCTCGGGTTGCACATGTGGCTAGGCTGGCTCTGCTACCAATTCCACACAGAGCCTCCAACGGTATTGTCCCCATTACGGCAGCCTGTGGTACTCTCATTTCCCACGTGGTGGGGTTTTGTCCTAAAAGTGTGCTGCTGGTGGGGAGAGTTGCACTCCCACTTATAAGGCCTTAGCCTAGGATCCTCCTATCTGATGTGGGACTTTACACCATATGTATAAAGAAACTAATTTGACCATTTGTCATATAACCACATATTGCAACCTAAATCTAAAAAATTTATAACTTAGGCTACACCATTTTGATTAATACAAATTAGGTGTCTATGACTTATGATATGAACTTTCTACTATAAAAATTTCAAATTGAAATGAATCCATTTACTTTTTCAAAAACCATGAAAATCAAAGTTCTACTAGACAAAACAGTAACAGTGCATGACAACTTTTTGAGGCTAATTTTAAAAATTTGACAAATATTTTGTAGAGCTCTAAAAAAATACAAACTTTGGCTTTATAAAAGACTCCAAATGTTCTCTAATTACTAACCAAATTTTAGCCCTAAATTTAGTAATTTTGGCTATCAATGGTAAGGATGCATTTTAGGGCTCATTTAGACCAACTTTTAGTTTTAAACTGGCCTAATTAGCTCTAATATGCAATCCCTTACCTTGGACAACTTTCAATCTACAAATACATCATCTACATATGATTCAACATATGAAAATTAGATCATTCCATTGATAATACATATCAATATAGATCATTCCATATCAAAATATGTTCTAATTACTTATATATGCATTAAATAGTCTTACATTTTAAGTATAATGCTTTTGCATGAGTTTCTATTACCCTTTATCATAATACATATCAATATATATATATATATATATATGTCATACATGCATAATGTAAAAATCCTAACCACTACTTGCTTCAAGCCATAGCCTCTTTTTCTTTTCTTTTTTCCTTGATAACTTTACCTGACATGGTTAGTGGGAGATAAAGAGTAAGATTTGTGGGAGAATCTCAGTAGCAATACTCAATCCAATCCAATGCACACAATAGATAATTCAAGCATAAAATGTAAGCATGTAATGTTATATGCACACAAAACAACTTAAGCATGGAATTGACACAACTTTTATTCTCATCTAGTCATGGTATGAAAACATACTTGTTAGACTCATTCTAGACTAGGAAAAAGCTACTGCATTAAGTTCCTCATTACACTTGCTAAGAGCCAAAGCATAACTCATGTATACATAAAACTCATGCTAAAAGGCCACTTCAAACATAACTCAAGCAATCATAAAAGAACTAATACACACAATGCATATAAACTCAAATGCATGCAAGGAGGGAAGAGTAAGCTACCTGTTTAACCTAGGAACCTTGGCCCCATACTAACTCACTTGCTTTCTTCCTTTCGTCTTGTTTCCTCTACTTAGCACACACACAAGGGTGAGGTCACTCTATCTAAGTTTAAACACATAATTTGGGATACAAAGCAACAAATTAGAACTTATTCTATCTCATTCCATCACTACAAATACCTATTAAAACTTAAAGCATAACTTGGGTTACTTTAAGTGCCTTAAGGGATAACTCTTAAAATTCAACTTCTAAGCCTCAAAATCTTACCATATATGATCTTTATGATTCCAATAGATCTCATTAAGGCCATCAAAATCATATTTAAGTATGCCTAGAGTCATATGGTCCCTTTAGGCATTCTTGAACCCTAACTTTTCAATTATAAAAAAAGAGTTTCTAAATTTATTCCAATGCTTCTATTAGTATTTATATTTCATACCTAGACCATCTAAAACCTTAGAATTAAATAAACAACTCCTTAGGCATTCCAATTCTCCCTTGGTTGAGACACACACACTTTTAATCTAGCCATGGGATTTTATTTGCTTAATAAGGAAAATGGTGACTTTAGGATATCCCTAACTTATTTCTAATTCAACTATGGCCTTAAAGGGTTCAAATCATATTCTTGAGGTTTTGTGTAATATCTAACTTTTTTGGAAACTAAATTGAAATTGATATTGCGATATAAGAGGACCCTAAAGCAAAGAGAATTAAGGCCAATTAAGGGTAAGATGCTAATTAAAGCATCTAAATATGTGAATAGGAAATTGAGAATAGCCCAAAATCGGTACCAAAATAGTAAAATAGAGGAATTGAAAAATGTAGTGGCAAAATTATAATTTTGGATAACTTTTTGGAAACTCAGAGGAAGGAGATTTAAGTGGCAAAATTAAGTTTCTTGGGGTTTTTAGAGGCCCTAAAAACTATAGAAACCCTTTGAATGGTTAAAACTCTTCCATTATGCGATTTTGGCCATCAGCTGATCAAAAATTTGACTGAACAATTCGATAAGATTCTAAATCCAATTTAGATGAAACCAAAGGTATTTTATGAATTAGAGGACTAAATTTTATGATGGAAAACACAGTTATTAAAAAGGAGTTGAAATGAGCTCAAATGGAGAAAATCAAGATGAGGAGCTAAATTGGAATTTTAACAAATTTCATAATGAAGCCTCCCTTTCTTATATATCATGTCCGATGTCTCCCATACCTCTTAACTGACTTCCTTCTTGTCCAAAAAAAAATTTAGGGTAGCTCTAAGTGGCATACCAAAGGAGGAAGAAACCAAGGCTTGAAAGTGTAAGAAATCATCACTTTTCCATGATTCTCCCTTCACCAAACTTCTTCCCCTATTTCTTCTTTTTCTTCTCATAGTTTTGGTGACTTAATTGGTATTGTTTTGTAGCTGGTTTAGTAGAGGGAAGAGAGGAATTGGGGAAATTCTTGGAAGCCTAAGAAAGTGCATCTTGTGAGCTTTGAAACAAGCTAATTTCTCCATGGCTAAACTTATTCTTCTTGGCTCTCTTCCCCCTCCATCAATTTGGCCAGAACTATGGTCATGTATAGGGAGTTTTATTTTAGTCTAAACTTGATAGGAATTGGGGATTTAAAGCATGGAGAATCACATGGAACAATTAGAATTCAAAAAGAAGCATTTAGTAACAAGTTATGGCAATTAGGATTTTGATTGCACCTAGGGAAATTTGAAGCATTCTAATGATATTCTAGGTTCGGTAAGAGTATGTTTGAGTTTATTAGAGACCTAGGAATCTTCATAAGTGGTAAATTCCCTAAGAAAATGAATAAAACCACATAGGCACTTCATTAGATAGGGTTGGCCAAAAAGCATTCCTTGCACTTAAGGAGAGTTTTATTTGATTTCAATGATAGAAATGATCTAAATATTAATTATAGACACTAAAGGAACCATTAGTTTGAATTTAGAAGCCATAGTTTGAAAGTTGAAAGTTTTAGGTTCCAATAGGCATAAAAAAGTAACTTGGTATTTGTCTCCTTAAATTGAGTTTTTGATGACTCTAATAAGTTTAAATGGAGCCATGTAACTTAGATTAAGTGAGAAATTGAGGCCAAGATGATAAATTATATGAGTTGCTTCATTATGCTCTTGTATGGAACGATATGCATGCCATAAGTAAGCAGTAGCTTATGTAGAGTTTATGTAAGGCTAGAGATGGTTCTATTAAGATGTTTGTGTCTTATTTGATATGTCTAAACCAAGCAAACCAAGCCTTTTCCAAATGTATGTGTGAGGCTGAACCAAGAGGCAAAGGGAATCAAAAGAAAAGTTATGCTTCTTGACCCAAGGTAGCTCTTCATCCAAGTGTATGTTTGGTTCTTGGAAGTGTTTAATGCATATTTTCTCTCTTTGATATAATAACATGCCATATATGCATTCTTGAAAGGATGAATGAGTTATTAGGATTCTTTGAATCTCACTCTCCTCTACTTTATATCTAACCATGTATAGGTGATACTCATGGAACCAAGAATGGAAGTCAAGAAGCTTGAGACATGTTACTTTGACAATAGAATAAGATTTTGTGTAAATTGATGTCAAAGTATGAATGTATATGCTATTTATAAGATAAAAACCCTCAATCATATGTAAAAGCATATAAATATGTTGTATGAACCATAGTTGGGACCAATTGTATAATAATTTGAATTTTTGACATACTTATGCTATGGGTGCATGTGCATTTGATCATGTAAGGAAGTGGTTTTGAGTTCCATGATGATTTGGGTCTCTTGTGATGATTCTATATGCTACATTTAGAGTGTTGGATGTGCTCAAATGGTCAGTTGCATAAGGAGGTACTATTTTGGACTATTTGAAGCTATGATGATACTATAATGAGCCATATTCTTTCCCTAAACCAAAACTAAATCAATGGACAAATTTTGAGATGATATTTTACAAACATTTAGATCTCATTTAGAGCTTTTTACAAAATTTAACACAATTTCTGGAGCTTTGTAGAATTTATTATGATTTTTCAAAATTGGATGAAATTTGTCGAAAATGCCAGTGCACTATTCATTTGGTTAGTTTGGTTTTTGGTTTATTTGAAGAGCCAAATGAATTCCAATACTTATGAAATTTTGTAGACATATAGTTCGCATCATAAACTTTCCATAGCCACTAAGATCACTTAATTTGGAGATTTGTAGAGTGAGATATGAATTTTTAAAATTTCAGGTCTTGTATCAGTTTGAAATCCTATCCCAGCAGCTACTATTCCATTAAGATTTAGTGGGGCAAATGATATTATTTTGATTTGAACTTTTTATAGTAGTTAAATGATATCTGGAACTTTCCAAAGAGTTCTAGTTTGCATGATTTGTAATTTTCTAAATCATGTTATGAATTTCTAAAATGTGTGATAGAATATGAAATGCCATGAAAACTTACGAAATTAGCTAGTCTTGGTTTGTACACTCCAAATCCGAATTCCATGCTTCATTTTGTGATGTTTCTATATGAGTGAGTGTAACAAGGGTGGAAGATGAGTTTGGAGAATTGATATGATCCATTTAATCAAAATTGAAAAAATTTGACATTCAACATCAATAAATTTCGCTATTAAAAGTCTTGAATTTATTAAAATGGATTCTATAGGCACTTTGTGATATAAATTAAGTGCTATCTACCCATGGTATTACATTTTGAAATTTCCATGGCTTATCTAAAACCCTAGTGACACTAGCTTAAGTTCTATAGCTTCCTATATAATTTTATTTACATAATCTAACTCCTTTTCCTTCCAAACCTTTGTTTCTATTAAGTTTTCCTCAAGTTCAAGCCTTTTCCTCCATCTCTCTCTCTTGGCTAAACTATCTCAAGGTTTAGGTTTCAAAGAATAGCAATTCACATGGCTTGATACATACCTTACTTAAAAGCTCTTTAGTCGTAATTTCTTGTTGTTTATTTAGCTTTTTTAAATCACCTCTTTTGCTCAAGGGGTCAACCATAAATTTTACCTTTTTAAGAAACTAATTTGCCTTCCTTCTTTTTCTGTCTCTTCCTCCTTTTCACACCTCCATGGATTTATTTTAAGTTGCTAAAAGTTGATGCCATATGAGGGGGAAGAAGGGTATGACCTCAAGAAGAAAATCTAAGATATTTTTAACAAATTTAAAAAATACTAATTACATTTCTTTGATTTATTTCCTTTATTTGAGCTCATTTTTCATTCTTTTCAAAAATCATCTATTCCATACGAAATTTTAGGTTCTCTTCTTTACCAAAAATATCTACTCAGAGGTTTTAAAGGTTTAAAATAGTTTGGAAAAGTCTAGTCTAAAATATAGATATTAGAAACCTTAATTTGCACACCGTCAGGGATTTAATTAAACTGGTTTCATCTAATTAATCTATGAGCCATATGTTATCATATTACGATGAGAGATATTTTTTTCTCATATTAATTCTCACTATATTTAAATTCCTAATACTTTTTGCTTTACAATACTACCACTATTTATCTGTTCTTGCACTATTTAAAGATTTAGGCCAAACTAGGATGCCCTTTTTATTTTAGGCTGATGAGAATTATCCTTATATCTATCTATTATTAATTTAAAATAAAACCCTAGTTTTCTGTATCATTTTAGTCAAAATTACAATTTTGCCATTACATTTATTTCACTCTGATTCTAAGCCAAAAACTTAATCTTTCTAGATAATTATACGGCATAGGATATTTCAAGATCCTTTGTACTCAAATAATCATTCTTTAGGTTTGAAGTGGCTTAAAATAGTTTAAAATAGCTCAAGCTACACTTGTGCCACTAGTTACCTTAGTTTGCATGTAATTAAGGTTTTGACCAATTTTATCAGTTCTATTTAAGTAGGTTGCCTCATTTAGTTATATTATAATAAAAAATATCTTACTCTTTTAATATACTATAAAATATTTAAACTTCTAATTTTCTCCTATTGCATTGTCAGACTCGTTACTGTTGCCTTTTTTAGGCCTAAAACTCAACCTTTTAGCCCATTTCTTTTCTTATATTAGGCTTCTACTCTTTTTCTTTGTCTGATTTACTCCTATTTGGGGATTTCACTTAGTATAAGAATACTAACTATTTTATTTAGTCCAATGTTGAAACACCGAATATTACACTAAGCACCTATTTCTGAACAAAAGTGTGCAAAATAACATGAATGATTAGGAGTTAACAATCCCTTGAATCTTGTGTGGACATGGGCATTAACCATGGAAAATTTCATATTAGCAAGGTAAAATCACCATGGCATTCACTTGGGCATTCATATTAGAAGAAACTACTAATGCACTAGAAACTACCAAAAGGGAAAAGTAAATTTAAATTTAGCACTAGGAACTAACTATTTTATTTTCCCCTTTGGTAGTTTCTAGTGCAATTAAATTTAAATTCAAGATTGGTGGCTAGTTCAATAAGTGGAGGAGAGAAATTGGAAGAGCCCTTCGAAGCATAACAAAGTACTCTTGAAAGGCTTCCTAACAAAGTAATTTTTCATGCCTATCATGCATCCCTTTGGCTCTTCTCCTTTTCCTATTTTTTGGCCA
Source organism: Erythrophleum ivorense (assembly GCA_026724425.1). Lineage (NCBI taxonomy): Eukaryota > Viridiplantae > Streptophyta > Magnoliopsida > Fabales > Fabaceae > Erythrophleum > Erythrophleum ivorense. The sequence continues at coordinate 266,935 of JAIUCV010000672.1, read as the reverse complement.
AATTAGGGATCATGTGATAGGGGCCTATTTATGATTTATACTTGATAGTAAGTGAGACTTTGAGGCATAGGAAATCAAATGAAACAATTAGGATGCAAAAAGAACCATTAGAGAACAAAGTATGGTAATTAGGGATTTGGATGCACTTTGGCAAATTTGAAACTTTCTAACGGTGATTTAAGTTGTCTAAGAGTGTGCTTAAGATCCCAAGACATTTAGAAATCTTTATGGATAGCAAGTTCCCTAGTAAAATCAAGAAAATTCCATAGGCTCCAAGTATGGTGTGCATCTTGACCTAAATGGAGAAGTGACACATAAGGAGATTTTTCTTTGATTCCAAGGATAGAAATGGTCTATATATGATTAATAAACACTAAAAAAGCCATTGGTTTGAATTTAGAAACCATTTTTTGAAAGTTGAAAGTTAGGTTCCCTTTTTAGGTATAAAGAAGTAACTTGATATTTGGCTCCTTGGATTGAATTTGTGATAGCTCTAATGACTTTTAATGGAGTAATGTGACTTAGAATGAGTGAGAAATGGGAGCCAATACCTTGAATTATATAGGTTGCTTCATTAAGCCCTTGTATGAAACCATAATGGTGTCATAAGCTAGATACAGCTCGTATGTTTATGTGAGGCTAGAGTTAGTTCATGTGTTTGTGTCTTGTTTAATGTAACACCATATATTCATACATCTCAATTTATGTAATTGAAGGCATCTACCATGGTTTTATCACATATGCACTTGCAAGGCAACGGGAGAGTGAACAAACGATAACTGAAATTGTCCAACTTTTAGTATATGAGTCATTTAATCCTTCCTTAACTCAAATATATTCTTAACATATCATAGTAACTCAGATTCATCACAAAATCTGACAAGAAACATGAATTTCAAGCTCTTCCCATGGTTTTCAACAATTAGCCTCAAGTTCCAGAACTAAGTTTCTGTCATCACATTTGAAAATTCATAATTAATTATAAAGAAATTGAAACCCAACAAACCATAGCTTTTTGGAAATCCCTAAATGTTAAATTCATGTTAAAATTAGTTCTAGACTATGAAAATAGCATTTAGACTATGATTGACAACAAGAAAGGAATATAGGTTTGGCTATCTTAGAGTTCTAATATAGTTTACTAATATGAAATTCGAAAATTCATAACTAATTTCAAAAAAATCCAATTCAGGAAAACTATACAAATTTAGAAATCTAAAAATATCTACTTTAAGGAAAAAATAACTATAGACCAAGAAAATAACAATAAGCTAATGAAAATTGATGGAATAGTACTTAAACTCAGCTAGCACTACTAGTACTAATATAAAAATTCACAAAATCATTTCTCTCTCTAAAAATTTCTAAATGAGGTGCTTCTAGTTGCTACAAGTCACTATAAATGTCTAGTTTCTCTATATAAAATTTTAGAACCATTGGACGTCATTTGTCTCTTGGATGACACAAAAACATTCTAACCAAATGAACAATAACTCATACCAATATACAAAATTTGCTAAACTTTGAAAAATCATAATAAATTCTATAGACCTCCAAGTCATGCAGTTCTTAGACCAACAAAAAGCTCTATATGAGATCTATATGTGAACAAAATCTCAGCCTCAAAATCATTCATTTGGTCAGGTTAGGGTTCAACTCACAAATTTGGTCATTTTGGTCTTAAAATGGTTCAATTTGGTGCCAAATGGTCTTCCCCTTGAACTAAGACCACTTGGACACATCTAAAAGCTCTATAATATCCTAAGTATGCATGCCAATTGATTTAAGAAGCCATGAAACTCAAATTCACTATGCCACAAGCCATATTACACATGATCTTACAACCACATCAATGCATTTCAATGTCAAAAACATCCATTCTCATTCATATGCTTTCAATTTCCATACATGCATCATATATACATGTATATACATATGTTTAAGTGGCTATACATCATTTACAACATGAGATTACATCATTTGCCAACAATATGATTACAAATGGCTAGATAACTCAACTCTTTTGTCATTTTCTCATCTTCAAGTGTGGTAGCTTCCATCTCTTTGCTCACTTGGACCACCTAGATATGTTGAGTTGGGAGAGGGAAAGGGGTGAGATTCAAAAAATCTCAATAGCCTTTTACATTTTCAATCATATATAATGGATGCATTTTCATGCAAAGGGATGCCATGCTTGATCCATGAACTACATATGCATATCAAGAACATAATTTCCATTTCACAAAATCTCAAACACATCAAAATAGACTCTCAAGACCTCAGTTAGCCTCACACACTTCTCTTAGGACTTTGGACTTACCTCACCCATTTTACTTTGGCACTTTTGACAAAACCTTACTCGTCTTGAGACTTTTGGCTTGTATCACCCATGCTAAGGGGCTTTTGTCTCATCCTCACCCTTATCAAGGGACTTTTGGCATCACCAAATCTATTCAAGTCTTATGCACACATAAAAACAATTTAGGACACATAAGTGGCACCACACATATCCCTACTAGCTAAGCATACTTTTCATAGTTCAAATATACAAACAAGCATTCAAAGCAAGAAAACATCTACACACATATATGAGAGAAAGGTTAGAAGGTTACCTTTGAAGCAAAATTCACAACTTCTATTTGCCTTTCTCTTGCTCCCTCTCAACCAAGTACACACAAGAAGTGAGTTCTTGCCTCTCTTGGCCTAGACACAATAAACATGACACAAATTAGGCTTAGGAACCCATTCTAGCTTCAAAGAAGGCTAGGCTAGCTTACTTGGCTTTAAGTTACACATAATGCTCATTTAGAACACTATGAAGCAACTACTTTAAATCTTGATCTTGGCTCCTCATTTCTTTTCTTTTTAGACCTCTTGGCTCCACATAAACTCATTGAAGCCTTCATAAACTTATTTTAAGGAGCCCTAGCTCATGTTGCTTCATTATGCCTAAATTGAGACCTTAAGATATCAACTCTCATACTAAGCCTACTAAATTTAAACCATTGGTTCCCTTAACTCTTATAATTCATATCCAGGCCTCTAAATTCTTTAGAACACAAAAATTCACTCTCTAAGTATGAAAACCCCAAAGTGGTCAAACCATACACTCACACGTGAACCCATGAAATTTGCTTGCTTTCTTGCATCGATTGGTTTATGGGAAGCTTCCTAGATATCTCAAGACCTTGTTTATACTCTTACATAAACATAATTAACCTTAGGAAGTTTCAGATTTCCATTTACCTATCAACTTCCCTAATTGGCACAATTTGATTTCTATGGCTTGTTCTTGCATTTTATTACTTTCTTTAGGTTCCTTAGGCTTCAAAACTCCTTCCTCTATCATGTTTGAATCAGAACTAAACCTCTTACATGGATCCTTAAATCTGGCCGAAATTCAAGAGAAAAGGAGAAGCAAAAGGAAATAAAATCACACCATGTCACATACCTTGGTTTCAAGCTTTCTAAGAGCTCTTTCTCATGCTCCCAAGAGCTCTCCCAAATCTTCTCCTCTCTCCACTAACTCAACCATAAAGCAGCACCATATCACTTAACAAAACCATAGAAAGAGAGAGAAGAAAGAGGGGAACATGTTTAATGAAGCAAAGGATATGAAAAACTAGAAATTCTTACCCTTTTGAATCTTTCTTCTCTTCCCTCATGGTACATCTATTTGGGTCACTTCAACTTTGTTTTAGATCAGAAATACATAAGTGGAGAGAAGGAGAAAGGGGCTAGACATTATTTATGAGGCAAAAAGCAACTTTTAGCAAATTTTTCTTTTTGCATTTTAGTCCCTATTTTCCACTTTCACCATTTTCGCTCATTTCAACTCCTTTTTGAAATCCATCTTTTCCATCATATTCCTTGCTCTTAATCATAACAATTGCCTTTGAAATCACTTAAAAGGGATCTGAAACCATTATGAACCGTTGGGTCAAAATTTTAGTTAACCTTTTGCTAACTCGCTCATCGGAGGAGTTTCAACTACTCTGGAGGTTCCCATAGTTTTAAGAGCCTTTAAGAATCCTAAAAAACTCAAATTTTTTATTTAAAAAACCCTCCTATGAGTTTTCAAAATTTTCTAAAAATTACAAAAATGCCTCTTCTTTTTTCGGTAAATTTTTTGAGCTCCCCTGACTCTGGTTTTTGGGCATCTGAAGCCTCAAATCCTCATTTTTCATTATTTAGAATTTTATTCTAACTTTACTTGGTATCAAACCCCTCTATCTAGGGGACTTTCTGTAACACCTTAACCTCTAGCTCATACCCAAGATGCCCTCTTACTCATATGCACGTGCGGAACTCACAAGGGAGATAATTTACTCTACCTTATGCTTCTTTCCCTATGGCACTATGTGTGGGTAGAGATCCACTTAGAAGTAATATGGACCGGTTGAGCTCTCTCTACTCATCCTCATGCTCAATTGCACTATTGAGACTTGTTTCAATCCCCACAATATGCTTTAAACTCATGGAAAGCAAAAAGGGATTGGAGACATGCATTTTCGTTATGGGCAGATTTTGCTTCATTTCTGGGCTAAGTTTGAAAATCCATAACTAAATGCAGAAAAATCGTAACTGCATGATCTGGATCATTCTAGAAATCTTGAGACGTCTACTTCATGGTAAAAATAAGTAGAAGTCTCAATATCTCACATACTCTACGTTTGACATCGAAATCATTCACTGGTCAGAGGGGGCTTCTTTGCTGTCACAGTTTACTGATATGGACTTTGAAATTGTCTAACTAATTCCACAAAAATCTAATGCTCATAAACTATATCTCTATGGAAAGATGTGGATGTTAGCTAGAGGAGATAAATTATTTCCAGATCAGTTCACCTAGCCAAATTCCCGGAAACCGATGAAACAGTACCTCGGGTCTGGTTGGGTGTCTGATTCTGGGCAGGAACTTCGAAATTGCATAACTTCCTCTATAGACCTCTAAATGAGGTGCTTCCAGTTCCTACAAGTCACTGTGACCATCTAGTTTCTTTGTATAAAATTTCGTAGCCATTGGACTACGTTTGCCACTCGGATGACATGATTTCTAAACTGACCAAATGAACAGTGATTTTCTGAAATCCGAATTTCTGATGTCAACTTTGATAAATCATAGAAAATGCTATAGACCTCTAAATGACATGAACTCTAGCTTCCCAGAAAGCTCTAAACATAATCTAGCTACATGTCAAATCTCATAGCTAGAAGAGGTCATATGGCTATTCTATGACATCATGTGCAAAAGGCCCTTTCTTGGCCAAAAGTGTGGCTAATGGGGTCCAATCTTAAGTTTTCTACTTCTATGACTCCTTGAGCACATGAGAAAGCATCTTTAGGAGCTATCAATCATGCCTCAAGTGTCTAATAACTTAGATTGGGGAAACTCACTATCCCATGCCCACTTATGCACCCATATATTCTAGGCTATCATGGATTCTTTCTCATTCAACCATGCTCTTTCATTCATCATAAACCTCATTCTCATACATTCATCGTTAATACATACATTGTCTTACAATATTTATCATTGCTACATCATATACAACATTTACATCTTACATCTCATGTACAATGTATTACAAAACTTTACACTTTTCTTCATCTCTATCCCTAGCTTCATGCTTGTTGGTGGTTGCTCCCATCCCTAATCTCACTTGGGCCACCTGACATGGTTGGATGGTGGAGAGGGAGGGTGAGATTCATGGAATCTCAGTAGTTCAACTCTCATTCAAACATACATATATTGCATGCAACAAGTCTCATTATGTATGTATGGCATGTTAGCATATAAAACATGATGAAAACATTTAAAACATGTGAAATGGCCATGGATAACATTCAAGAGCTCGCTGAGTACTTGGATCAGCCTCACCCCTTCCCTTATGGCTTTTGGATTTGCCTTCCCATACTTTAGAGGTACTTAGACTCACCCTTACTCTTTGGGAGTCAACCTCACTTTTGGGAGACCTGGCTCAACCAACTTAGGGCTTCGGCTCATCCTCACCTTGGCTATAGGGTTATTGGCTTTTCCATTTCCTCAAGCAAACCAACAATCATTTAAAACATCATCTCAATCATAACACATAATCATGCTAACACACTTCTCATAGCTCATATCATTCATACACACAAGCAAGACAATGTAAACACACAATTATGCATGAAAGAAAGTCGAGAGAACTACCTTTGTTGGCTATTCTCAACTTGCTCTGTCAATTGTCTCCTCCCTTGTTGGATTTCACAACAACTCCTAGATGGGAGAGTTCCTCTTGAGCCTAACCACACAAAAGCATGGAATTAATACCTTAATACTTGATTCTTAAGCTAGGGATCTCTTTCTAACAACCCTACTAAGCATGTCAAGCTAGGGTTCTTTCTCTCACTAGAATTCATTAACTATTCTTTCTCTTCTCTCAAGCTCTCAACTCTTAAGAAGAGAAAGCAAGGAAGAGAAGGCTACATGACTTCTAACCTCCCTTAAGAGTGGTTTTCCACTCTCCCTCCTCTGAACCAAGCTCAAAACATGACTACTTTAACTATTAAAACCGTGGGAAGAGAGGATAAGGGGAGAAGAGTAACATACTAAGAGAAAAGCCATGGAATTCCTTACCTTTCTTGTTCTTCCTTCCTCTCCTAAGCTTCTCTCTCTCTCCTCCGCCCCTTTTCTCTCTCTTAAAGTGAGCTTAAGTCGGTTACAGAGTAAAAGGATGAGTTGGGATGGTTTAAAAAGTCAAATTCTCTATTTTCACGCTTTTCCGGACTAACCCTCGCTATAGCGAGCCATAACCCTCGCTACGGCGAGCTCGAATAAGTCCCAGAACTCTGCCTTCGCTATGGAGTTGCTACAGCGAGCAACTCCCTGGATTTTGTATGGGGTGCCCGAACTCGCTATAGCTAGAAGCTTTCTCGCTATAGCTAGAAGGCAATCTCGCTATAGCTAGACCATTTCTCGCTATAGCGAGTAGGTACATTCGCTATAGCTAGGCTGTAGCTAGCAGACTTAGAAAATTTTCAACTTCCAAAAATTTTCAGCTTTTCTTTTCTTTCCCTTTTCTTTTCTCATTTCTTTTCTATTTTCTTTTTCTTTTCTTTTTCTTGGCTGTTACACTTTCTTTGAGAACTTACTCATTTTCATTATGTTTTTAAAAAATCAAACATTACATTTGATGTGTCTAGGCCAAGTAGATCAAGTTCCTCCTAGGTGTGGGTGTTAGGCCAAGCCAAAGACATAAGAAAGCAAGGAAAATTTTGTGCTTCTTGCACTAAGGTAGCTTTCCATCCTTTCTTGTATGCATTTCTTAGTTGAATGATTGTCATTGGATGCTTGTATGTGTATTTGAATCATGAGACATGCCATTTGTTATTGATTTATGATTATAGTACCATTATGCTTCTTGATTTTCCTTTGAAATGTGAAATTGGTTTTTATCAGTGAATTTGTGCCAAAAGTCCTTAAGAATGGGTGAGGCAAGGTCAAAAGTCTTAAAAATGAGTAAGACTAAGTCAATAGTCCCTAAAAGGTCGGTGTAGCTAAACCAAAAGTTCCAAAAATAGGGTGAGACTAGACCAAAAGTCCCTAGAGTTTGTTCTTGGCTTTGACATGTGTGTATGGTATGGAAATTAGGATTTGAATGATTCTTGGAAGTGTTTATGGCATGCTTGCATTATTTGACATGATTATATGCCCAATTTGCTTACTTGAAAGGGTGAAAGAGCTATTAAGATTCTTTGAATCTCACTCTCCCCTATTTTCTATCTAACCATGTGTAGGTGAAGCCCAAGGAAGCAAAAATGGGCTTCAAGGAGTATAAATAGCTATACTTTGACAATAGAATAGTTTTTAATGTAATTTAATGTCAAAGTATATAGATATATGGGATATTTTTTAGATGTAAACCCTTGAGCAATTGTAAAATCATGTAAATGTTGTGTATGAATGGAATTTGGAACTAAATGTAAGCTTATGTGAATTTTTGACATCCTTATACCTTGGTGTGAAGGTGCATATGTGCAACAAGAATGGTTGTTTTGAGATGTATGATAAATTGGACCATTTGCAAAGCTTATATATGTTGTGTTTATGTTATGAGACATGCTCAAATGGTTATGGATGGTGTGGGAGGCCATTTGGTGCATTTTGACCCCATTATAGTATCAAAGGGTGACATAATCTTGAGATGAACTCCAAACTAACCAAATGAATAACTTTGTGCATGAAATTTTGCATGAGTATATGTCTCATCTAAAGCTTTTTACAAAGATAAATAGCATCCAATTTGGATCGCTAAAGAATTTATTATGAATTTTCAAAATTGGCCAAATTATTTAAAATTGTCTAAATTACTGTTCATATAGTCAGTTTTCTTCTCTATGTCATTTGTGGGTAAAATGAAATCCAATACTCATGAAAATTTATAGATATAAAATGGACATCATAAGCCTTCTATAGCCACTAAGAGCACTCCATTTGGATTTGTATTAAGGGAGATATGAATTTTTGAAGTTCTGATTCAGTTGTATGATGCCACCCAGACTAGTATTACTGTTCCATCAGCTTTTATGGGGCAACCCTAGTTGTTTTAATGTAAATTTGTTATGGCAATTAGGAGATTTCCTAAGCCTTCTAAAATGGTATAGTTTGCATGATTTCAATTTTTTTAAATTTAGTTATGAATTTTTGAATTTCATATCAAAATATGGGAGTCAAAAAAATCTGTAACTTGGAAAGTGAATTTTTAAAGCTTGCCTTAAACCCGAAATGCAAGATTGGAATTATGATGTTTGTGGTCCATTAGGTGTGTTATGAATGGAAGATGATATTGGTAAGCTATATGGCCCATTTAACCAAAATTGAATTATTTAGGCTTATAATAACAGTTATTTTCACGGCTAAATGTGGTAATTTAAAAAAAAAGTGGATGTTTTATATCAATTGAGATGTAATTTGAGAAGTATCTTGATACGATGTGACATTTTTTTTGTGTTATATATATTTAAAATTACTCTTAAGTTCTATCAACAAATTTATGAAACAAAACAATCACTTGTTAAAGTATTCAAACTTGTAAAAAGCCTTGGAATTTTAATGGTATAGTTACTTCTCGAAGGAGTAATTTTTATTAGACAACAACGCTTATGAACTCGATCTAACAATTTTCTACATATAGGGATATCTTACTTTAAATTACCAGACTCTTAATCCATGAAGCTATTTTCTATTAAAAAAATGATTAAAAAATTAGTAATCAATCCCTTACTATACTTATTTGGAGCAATAAAAAATATATACATATATATATATATATAACATCAAAGCAACCCCTCCTATAACTAAACCTTTGCCTTGAGGTTTCACTAGCCACTGATCATGTAAGAAATTTTGGAAAAATGAGCAATCAATAATTAAAAGTCAAAACAAAGAAAAAAAAAACAAGAAAGGGTGAAAAAGATGTCTATATAGTTCTTAGTAGCTCTAAAATTTGAAACTCTCTTTGCCAGGGCATGCATCCTGGGAAGTGTTGACCTTGATGTCAATTTTAGCATGCATATCTAAAATGTCTATATAACATTCAATGTCACAAGAAGCTATTGAGGGGAAGTGTCAAGCAAAGTGCGTCCTCCACTTTGTCCTTGCAACAATCTCCATCACCATTTAGGGGCTTATTTTCAATAAGAAACAACCAATATGAAGGAATAGAAATTAGTTTCAAGCTAAATTTGAAGAATAAAGAAAACAATTATTCCTTGAGAAAATTAAATAATGCACTAACCTCATATTTTTTAACTAAATACAAATGTAAAAATCAAGTATCACCATCCTCATCAAAGTATTTAGTTCAAACATATTCTACAAGGCTAGCAAGTAAACCATTTAAAAACTTAAAGAAGCTTATTACAAAACATATAATCAAACATTTTCAACACAATCATCTAAAATTTAATACATTGATTACTATCTTCATTTAAATCTTGACAAAGTGAGGTAAACAAAAGTAAGCAACCAAAAAGTGTCCCAAATACGTGAAACTAAATGAATGATGGTGTAGTGAACAAGTAGCACATCAAAACCAACAATGATCATCTTTAAGCCTAAAGGAATTTTGAACCTTGAGGTGTCTCAGGCTTAAGTTGAAAGGGTAAAGGTCAAGGCTCCTTCTAAAATCCCTAATCCATTTGTTAGCATCAAAGTTTCAAATCACAATGTTGTTTGTAATGCATAATGGAGTAAAACAAGCTAGAAGATAATTAATCATTGAAACGAGTATCCAAGAGCATCGATTGCAATTTGAGGAATTAAAAACCCATAGTTAAATTATATGAGGTTCATAGTGGTCAATGCAATAAAATATAGCCCTTATGTCACTAGTCTACATTTGGCATTGTATGGAAGATTAGGTATCTCGATCATATTAAAGGTATAGTTTAAGAAATTATATAGTGATGACTCTACGGTGTCAATACCTTCATTTTTACATTCTAAGATCTAGGCTACCAAGATATCAAGGGTTAAAGTATTACTAAAAAGCCTATTAGAATTCGCAAGACAAAGCTCAAAAAGCTACCATCTCATCTCTTTAAGATAACACATGGTCTTATATAGGTCACTATGCACATCCTATAGTCTTATGAAAAGTATAAGAATGAAGTAGTTATTATGCACAAGGTTGAAGGAAAATGTACATAAGTTTATCTTTTAAAAAAATTAAGGAAGCCAAAGAAGATAAGCAATAAGGGAACAAAAGTCATGAGTCTAAAGATAAAAACTAGAAGTAAATGAATGAATTATTTACCTAGTTTTAGTTTCTTTGTAGAATCAATAAGCCTATATGTGTCATTTGTTAGTGGATTGAAGATCTTGAAGAATGTAGAGTAATCAACCTAGCAATCTTAAAACAAACCAAATTATTGGCTAAGCTAACAAATATTATGAAAAATTCTTCTTATGGCCTTAAAGGAATGTTTGACTTAATCATATCTAAGTTGGTTCTATCAAGTTTGTATATTTGAGGAGATGTGCCAGCTACTCTAGCACACTTAATATTCAGTAGTAATGACAAAACATGAGCCATAATAATGTACATGCAGCAAGCACCTTTAAAAGGCATCAATAATTAGTAGCATGAAATTGTAGCATGGCACAAGAAACATGGTGTTATGGAGGTGAAAATTCTATAATTCTAAATTTATAAGAAGATGTAAAGGGAAAATGAAGGTAATGAACATAGAAGTTACAATATAAGTAAATTTGCTAGACAACTCTTGCAAGAGATGTCTTTTCTATATTGCCTATGCGTTATATTCCTTGTAAGCATACATCACTCAACCCTATTTATAAAATTGAATTCACTTTTTTTAAAATCTTTGACTTGATTTTGCAATAATAGTTAGTATTATTTACAAATAGGATATAAAGAATTTAGGGAGGAAGCACTCAAAATGAGAATTAAACATATTAAAAAAAGAATCTCCATCCCTTTGACTTTCTATTAATCATAATCTCAAATTTTAATTAAAAAGATATATCAATTAAATAGATTCAAGGCTTAGTATATGTTGCACTAAAAGAAAAAAAAAAGGCTTAATATATGATTATATAGGCTATGACATTGAAATGAGAATTGACAAACTACAATGGGGATGTCCAATCTAAAAGCATTATGTAGGACTACATACTTGGTTTCTTATTAAAGAATCCCTAAGGTTGAAATTTTAGAACATCTCCTAGATCAAAAAAATGAGTATCACATATCATAACAAAATAATAGGGAACAATTTATATTCTACATGTGTCATGCTTCATATATTAATTCTTCTAATGGAAGATCCTCCTACACCAATGAAGGAGGATATGGTAAAGGAGATATACAATAACACATTCAGGAAGACATGACTCAGGACATTGCTTCAAATGGAAAAAAGGTCACTTCAAAGGTATTAGTAAGTTTTTGTTAAAGATTTTTTTGAGCAACCCTCTTTTGAGATCACATATGTTCAAGATAAGTATTAGTAAAACAAAGGGACATATAACAATTCAAAAACACTATAATAGCAAAATATTTAAACTAGGATAAAATTTCATTTTGCAAATGCAAAAATATTTAGACCAAGTGAGGTAGAGACATTAGTGAGATGGAACATTTTTGGTGTTATAAAACTTGATGAATAAGTTATATGAGTTAAAGGAATTAGTTCCATCTAGGAGCAATTTACTCTAATTGGAGACCTTTTATTATTATGGAAGTAGGTATTACATATCTTCAAGGGATTAATGTTCTAACACTTCTAAAGTACTGTAAATGATTCATACTCAAACTAATCAGAAGGGATTTTCATAAAATCACCACTAAAACATTCCTACTCTTAACTAATTCCATGTTTTTAGTTGAATAAGAATCATGTGAAAATAAAACTAAAATTAGAGCCAATAAGTAGAAAGAATTGAAGAATATTACATACTTGATGAACACAACAGTCAAACAAAACTAAGCTCCTCAAAAGGGATGGGTGTTGCATAAATTGGGAAGACCAAATATGTTGAGAAATGCACAACTTGTAAAGCAAGATGTGAAAGTGAATAAAAGATAACACTAGGGGATTGAAGATGTAATATCTGATTTTCTTAAATTGAATTAGAACAAATGAGATATAAAAGAAAGTCCCTAGAATAAAATAAATTAAGATTAATCAAGGATAGAACAATAATCTAAGCATCCAAAAATGAGGATGCAAGGTTAAGGCGGGACCAAAACCAAAACCAGAATGGTTAAATAAATTTTATCATATTTGCAGTGGCAATTTCATAATTTTGAGAAAATTTTTAGAAACTTAAAGAAGAAAGTTTTAAATGATAAAATTGAGTTTTCAATAGTTCTCAAACACCCTAAAAACTATAGGAACTCTTAAAATGGCCAAAACTCTTCCTATGTACATTTTAGGACATTAGTTGATCTAAATTTAACAAGATGATTCGTGATGACTCCAAACCTTATAAAATTGAAATTAAATTTTTTTAAGAAACTAGAGAACCTAAATTTTTATATGTAAAAGACGGTTCAAAAAAGGGAGCTAAAATGGCCAAAAATGGGGAAATAGAAATTGAAAGACATAATGGGAATTTAGGAAAATGTCTAAAACACCTCATTTTCTTCTTAAATCAGGCTAGCCACATCCATAGTCTCATAATTGACTTTCATAGGTTTTGAACCAAAACCAAGAGGTGCACTAGAGAGAGGAGGAAGAAGAAGGAAAGAAAGCCAAAGAAAGGTTAAAAAAATGGCCTTGTTTTTATGCTTTTGTCTTCACCAACCTGGTTCTCCTCCTTAAGCTCTTTCTTTGATGGTTTTGGTTTTTAGAAAGAAGCATTTTTATGGTTGGAAAAAGGAGACAGTGTGAAGAAAATAAGCTAAACATCAAACATCTCTCTTAAAAGGCATTAAAACAAGGTATGTTTCATGGTAGAAAGTTTGCTCTACCTTACCTTCTCCCTCTCTATAGTCTTGACCAGACTTATAACCATATGGAGGAGGATGAATTTCAGCCATAGCAAGGTTGACCCAAGGGTTTTGACGCATAAGAAATAAGAATATGCAATTAGAACCAAAAGAAAAACTTTAGAATTCAAGATATGGAAATTAGTGTTTCAATTGCACCTTAGGAGTTTTGGGATCATTGAAGGATATTTTGAGCCATATGAAACTATGATTAAATAGAAGAGAAGTTAAGGAACATGGGTATGTATCAAACTCCTAGTAAGAAACAACAAAATTCCATATTGCTTTCCTTGAATGGGTGGTTTGGCCAAGCTATGGAAGAGGCACCTAAGGAGTGTTTCTTTGAGTTCTAATGAATCTAGAGACTTAGATATGATAAATAAATAATTATGGAAGCATTGGATTGAATTTAGGAGTCCTAAAATCAAAGTTAAAATTTTAAGAGACTAAATGAGGTAAATGAAACAAGTTGGTCTTAAAACCCTTTAACGAAGTATTTGATGATCCAAATAAGTTTCTCTAGAGTTATATGGCTCATAGAAAGTAAGAGTTTAGAGCCTAAAAAAGAAATTCTAAGAGTTTCCCCTTATAACATCTAACGTGACTTTAATGGAAACCTAAGTCTTACTATATTTTGATGAAGGTAATATGAGTCCATATGGATCTTAATGGGTCATTCTATGTTGTAATTGTCATATGTAGGTCAACCTAAAGAAAGTGAAGGAAAAGGAAACCAACAAGTGGGTTAGTGGTAGATTCAAGTCTCTAAAATCACAAGGTAACTTTATCTCCCTTTCTTGCATATATTTGAATGCTTGAATGAGTTGAAATGCTTATTTGTATTGTTACTTGATACATTAATGAGATATGTTTTAGTATAATTTCTATTATGAGTTTTATGTATAACATGCTTTTTGGCTCCTAACTCCCTTAAGGTATGGAATTAAGCCTAATAACTCTTCCTTAGCTTTGGGTTGAAAATAATTGAGCCTAGCAAACTTATGATGAAGCCATGACTAGAGAATGAATGAATCCTTATGCTTTATCATGCACTTGAGTTATATGATACATATGCATAGCATTCTTGTACCACATACATGGCATTTAATCATGATATTCTTGTATATATTGAATTTGTTGTGATTAGCTACTAGGATTCTCCCCAAATCTCACCCCCATGCTCCTGCTAACAGTTTCAAGTCACCAAGCCAAAGCTAAGACCATGAGAAGGCATAGATGCTATAAAGGAATGTGTTAGTGTTCTTTTTTGTACTAAATTTTGTATGTATGTATCTATATGACACTTTACATGTAATATTATGGACTTATGATGTATTTGATGATAATACTTCATGTTCTATGATGGAACCATATGTGAAAGCATAAGATTATGAATGTTTGACAAATTTATGGTGATGCATAGGCTTTATGGAAGTACATGACATATTATGGAATATGATGCATGTGTGTAAATTTAGGTGTCAAGAGATCAAATTTTAATTCAATCCTTTTGGCATGTTATGAAATAGTTAGAAATGTCATTTAAGGTGAAAGAAATGTACTCAAAGTAAAAGAAAACCAATTGGACACCAAATAGTCCAAATGGAATCTAAGAATGGTCTTGTACTTGCCATAAACAACTCCCATGTCAGTTACCTAGTTTGAGTCTAAGATTTGACATGTATTTAGACCCTCATTAGAGCTTTCTAATGAGCTAAGAACCAGAATTTTTAGAATTGTACACAATATTTATGAATTTTTGAAATTCTACAGAAATTTCAAATTGGTTCTATTATTGTTCACCTAGTGCATATATGGTTTTTCATGTCTTTGAGAGGTCAAATGAACTCCAGTACTTATAAAATTTTATAAGCATATATTTAGCATTATAAGCTTTACGTGGCCACTAAATCACCTAAATTGAAGTTATGTAGCCAAATATACGTATTTCTAAAATTTAGGTCTGTTATATGCCTTCCATTATGACCCAAATTAATGTTCCATTGCACTTCATAGGGCAAATGAATTCAATTTTATCTAAAATTCTACAACATATATTTCACATCCTAAGCTTCTTATAGACACTTAATTTGCATGAATCGGAGTTATATAGCCCAAGTTATGAATTTTCAAAATTAGTATAGAATTTTGGCCACTATGTCATTTTAGGTTGTAGACCTTTTTAGGGTGTCCTACAAGCTAAACATGATAAAATGAATATGAACAAATTTTTTTATGATGAAAATGAATAAAGAAAAAGAAATAAATAAATTTGGGCCCTTATAGCTACATATAACCCATAAATGAGTCAAATTCGGGGTTGAAATACCAATAAATGGATGTGAACCTTGTCTTATACTCCGTGCTTTGTATGAATGAGTTGGATAAAGCTAGGTATGATAGAAGATGTTTAACACTATGGGTATTCATTGTGTTATGGTTAGAGATAATAGAGAGTGGAGTGGGGAGCAACAGCTTCACGGGCAAAGGAAAATGAAGCTAAAAGTTTAAGAGCAAGGGTTTCTGAATGAGAGGAAAGGGAAATTTGTTATGATAACAAGATTTAGAGACAGAATTAGAGATAAAAATGAACTTCTATCTCTGAATTTTATAAGAATGATGTTGTCTCATTCCTTATATTTAGATAAGGAATTTGATACACATTATTCCATCTCTAATAAAATGTTGAATGGTGTCATTTCACCAAACACATAGGGACTTTCAAATGGAAATTTTCATCTCTAATAAAAAATTTCTAGGACAAGGTCATTTCATTTGTTAAGAGACAGAATTAGGGATGAAACTTTCCATCTCTATTTCCCTTCAAAAAATAAGACATTTTTCCTTACCATCAATCAACAATAAAATTTCTAAATTTACCAAATATCTATAGCCTAAATTAATTTATACTTAAAAAGAAACTATAAGTAATAGATTCTTAAGAGATACATTTTATGTTACAATCCTTCTATCTTTCTTCTTAGGTTCTCTAACGAATTAAGGAAGAAGTGATTGAAACAAATAGCATAGTTCATTAGTTCACATATCCCTAGAAAAAGTTAGTTCCTATGTTAACCCCTTCTAGTAAGATAATCTTAAACCTATTCACATTTTCAAAAAGCCTACGAATAAATATCCTTAATCAGTCACTCAAATTAATGTAGAGGATTAAAGAATTAATTAATTGCACTCCTTTGTATATAGAGAAAAAATTAGGTTAGAAAGCAAAGTCGAAATGATGAATTTAATGGTAAGTAGTAAACTAGGCTATTAATATTCATAGAAGTGACAAAAACACCAACATCTTACCTTAATTTTTAGAAAAGCATTTTGAGTTAATCTTTTGTTCTTATAAACTACATTTTCACAAGACAAACCCTTTTTTATCTTTCCCACCAATTTATAAACAATCCATAGCCCTGAATATTTTGAGGTGACAATATTACATCGCTAAATCTATTACTACTCTTTAATTTATAAAAACACACATTAAATACAAAACTAAAGAGAGAAAAGTTTTTCTCTAATTTCAAATAACCTAATATGAGGAGGATTAAAGATGAAAATTTTCATCTCCAATTTATAGCTCATTTTTCTAAACAATTATTCAAAGATTGATTAAAGATGACATTAAAGATAAAAAAGTTTGAAGTAGAAAATTTCCATCCCTGAATCCATCTCCAATATCAATTGATTATTCTAAAATTAATTTCCACTTTGAGACATATTTTGTAACCGATAATTTTGTCTTTGAATTTTCATGAATAATAATTTTCCTACTTTTGATTATTGTAATAGAATATAGATGGAATTAGAGATGGTTAATTTCGAAAGGTCTTACTTTGTCTCTAATTTCATCTCTAAAATTTTCTTTTTTTCTCTTTTTAAAACTCATCTTTCAAAGATAGAGTTGAGACAAATTTGCCTTGGATTTGAGACAAAAATTACATTTATTAGCCTCTAACTCCCATCTCTATTTCTCAATTTTCATGTAGTGGTATATACTTATATTTATTCTTCTTATGATTGAGACCTTCCTTAACCATAGATTTCAATCATAGGGTTTCTTAAAGGGAAAATGACACTTAAAGACACTAATTTTGTAAAATTGACATTGAAGGATATTAAAAACTAAAATTTTTTCAAAGGCCAAATGGACCTAAAATTTGCCTTGCAAAGATGAAAATACCCTCAATGTAACTTTAGGAAGTACAAGTGGTAATTGTTAGAACAATGAGTTATAACTTTGAGAAGCACAAGTGGTAACTAAATGGTAGCAATTTTTGTATTTCCATCTAGTGGTTGTGACAAACCAAAAACACCTTTGTAACTTTAGGAAGACAATTTTGTAACTTCACAAAGACTGTTGTAACTTTAGAAAACAAGAATAGTAACTATATAGATGGAATGGTAACTTTAGGAAGTATAAGTGAAAGTAATAGTAATTTTTGCATTTCTATCCAATAATTATAACAAACAAACAAAGAAAACCTTGTGACTTTAGGAAGGCCTCCGTGTTGTAACTTTAAGAAGTAAGAGTGATAACTTTGGTAAGCAAGGTGGTGACTTTAGGAAGTTTTGGGGGCATCTTCATCATTGCAAGGCAAATTTTAGGTCCTTTGGGAATTCTAAAGAATTTTAACTTTTAAGATCCTTCAGTATCAATTTTACAAAGTTAGGTTGCTTAAATGTCAGTTTCCCTTAAAAGGAATTCATAAAAAATTTAAGGACCAAAAAGTGGCAAGATAAATTGTTTTGTCCATGTGTTTCTTGGTCAACCTGTATCCAATATTTACTTTTTCATATAGCCAAATGGAATTAAGAATCATGTGATCATGAATGTTATTCACATGATTATGATTGTTCTCCATTCCTTAAAAAAAAAACAAGAACAAAAGGTTTTCTTTTTCACGGGGTTACTAGGGAAAAAATAAAACAAAAAGTAGAGAAATTTATACTCATTGTATTATGAAATATTATTTTTAAAGAATTATTATATGATGAGTAAATTTTAGTGTTATAAAATATAAGTATTTTGTAATAAAAACAATTTATTTCAACTAAACAATCTTATTCTCCTTGTCTATATACTAGTTCAAAGTCTAATGTCTGATACCCAAGTAAATAATTTGGATCTCTAATTGTACCTGCCCAATTAGAGATAGAGAGAGAGAGAGAGAGAGAGAGATGTAAGCTCTACCTTGTTTCTTTTTCTCCAATTGTACAATATATACTACTACAAAAGATTCATTTGATCCAAGTAGAAGATTCTAAAAAACTCATTCCTAGTCTCTTACTTGGATGGCAACACTCTCTTTGCCTTAGGAATATCTTGAATAGTTCACCAATTGTCAATGGTTTCAAGGTTAGAACCTCAAACCCTCATAACCAAATCTTTTTTATGAGATTACAAATCCATTTTCCTAACTTCTGTTGTCCAATTGTTTCATTTGATAAAAACAAACAATTATACATTTGGTCCTTATAGTTTGCTTGAGTTTCTAATTTGGTCCTCATGATCTTTTTTCCCCAAATCATTCTTACATTTTGATATTATTTTCAATATGGTCCTTATGGTTAAGATTTGTTATAACATTGCGACATGCAAATAATTTGTTAGTCAACTCAGCTTTAGATTCATTGTGTTATAATGGATTTTAATAGTAGGGACCAAATTGAAAGCAACATCAAAGTGGAGGGAGTGGTTTGAAAAGAAAATAACCTATAAAGACTAATATTAAAACTCAAGCAAACTATGAGACCAAATATATATTGTTTCTAATAAAAATAAGAAGAAAACATAGTTACTAACCTTGATCTTTACCTAGAATTGTATATCCTTCCTAATCTAAAAAGAAATTAAAATGACTCTCTGATTTATTAATTTCCTTACAATAAGCCACTTATCATCTAAATTTAGAAACTTTAACCACCTAAAATTATTAAAATACTCTTCTTATAATATAATCAATATCCTTTCACCCTCCTTTTGATCTTCTCCCATGTCAGTGTTGCTCCTCAATTCCCTGTATAATCTTGGCATGCAGAATCGCTTATACAATTAGATATTGTGAACTTTATAATTGAGCAACCTTTAAAATGTAATGAGATCATCTAATTTGCATAGCTTGAATGGGTCACTATAGAGTTGTATACAAGATCATTGCCATAAATAATTAGTCGTTTTATAAGTGATTTAAGTATCAAGGTAATATCACTTTCATGTCCAGTTCAAAGCTTTTCAGGCTGCTTGAATGGCTTTTCAAATAATAATTCTCAAGCTCTAGATTTGTCTTTAAGCTCTAAGGTTTGAGGAGAAGAATCTATCTGAAAGTACCCATACTTAACTTTTGGACAAAGAGGAGCAAAAAAGAAATATTAATCAAATTATAAGAAATGTATTTTAGTAATTATGTATAGCTAAAGTCTCTAAATTTAGATAAGGAGATATATATATATATATATATTGCAATCGGACTAATCTAGTAATCTATTAAGGGGTTGAGTGTGATTTCTTTAAAAGAAATTAAAAAGACATTATAATTGAAAGGAAAAATTAATGTGAATATGTGTAATTTTTAAAAAAAAATAATTAAACTAAAATTCTTTTTTCCTTTTAAATAAATAAAGGGGTCATAAAACCCAAAATAGAAAGAAATAACTACAAACAAATACTAACCGAGTTAGGATCTTTCTATTTCTTTTCTCTTTATTTTTTTTTTCAATTTTACAAGGAAAGACACACAGAGTACGTGAAACTTATTACTTAAGTGGATTCCACACATTTAAATGGGACTTACTATATAAGTAGATCTCATACATTTTATATCTATCTTTCTTTAAAATTGATTTAAAAAGAAAAAATAGAGAGAGATTTAAATTCACACTAGCAATGCAACGAGTAATGTCCGAACACAAAATCCAGCAAGAGAATCGGGTAGGCCATAAGGTGAATCCTGGATCCAATCGAAGGCTTAATAGCCATAAACTGTGATCTTCAGTGACCTATATATTGGGCCTACAAATCCATCTTAGGCCCTTAAAATGACAAAGAGTAAGATCAGCCCAAGTACTTGTGAAGCCACTAGGGGTGTACATGGGCAGGGCCAAGCCGGATATCTAATTGGCCCGAAACCCTGCCCGATTAAGGAATCAAGCTTGTTTTTATGCTCGTAACCCGACCTTACTTGAAGTAGCCTGATTTTAGGGCGCGTTAGGGTAGGCCCAACCAACCTTAATAAGCCTAAAAAATTTTTCCCAACAAACAGCAAATCAATTATTCAAAGACCAAAAACCAATTCTAATAAAAAATAATGATATTCAAAATAAAAGTTAATGCTCCTAAGTATATATTTATCAAAGCCACTCATCAACCATTTAATGATCCAATTCCAAACTAAAATCCAAAAACAAATTACTAAGAATATTATAAAAACTAAGAACAATAACATACCTCAAAATAGAAAGTAATCTTCTACTATTGCTTTGCCAAAGTTACGATCCTTTCTAAAGTGTACATTCTTAACATTTCCTGTAAAAAGCAAATCATCAATTAAAGAATCTAAAGTATTAAAGCTACTAAAATAAAAAGGATTTAAAAAACAAAATATAATGAAAATATTAACTAACCTCACAAGACTAATAATTATTTACGATTGTATTGGCAATAACCATCTCCATTTAAATGCTAACTATAATCAATTTCAACAATCACTAAATTAACCAATTAAGAATCAAATAAAGGAAAGAAATTCTTGAACACATAGTCAAAATAAAAGAAAAAGATCCTTTTACACATCAATATTCAAATCCTTGTGATAACAAGTGGACAACTAATAGCAAACAACAATCAAATAAAACCATATAATATCTCATATATATCGCACTAAGAGTCATAAAATAAAAGCTACAAGGCATAAATTACAAACTAGAAAAATAAATAAATGCATGTCAATCTTTGGTGACATTTGTTCCTCCTGAAATCTCTGTAAAAATTAAAATAACAAAAAATTAGAAAGTTGATCTCATAAGCAAAAAATGCACAATACTTAATTTATTCTCAAAATATAAAGTTTACCTGATTCAATCATATTCTCAAACTCTTCGTATTGATCAAAGTCATGATCATTAAAATTGAACACATGAGGAGATAGCCAATTTTAGGTACAAATAAGTGCTTCAGTCATTTTTGGTGATAATGAACTCCTAAATACATCAAGGACACGTCCACTAGTGCTAAAAGCAAATTTAGAAGCCACAGTGGACACTGGCACAACCAACACATCACATGCAATCATAGAAAGTACTTTATACTTTCAAGCATTATCTTTTCACCATGCTAAGATATCAAAAGACCCCCCTCATCTACTAAGTCAGCTGTAAGATATTTATCTAACTCTGTTTTTTGGTCACAAGTAAATTTTAATTTTTTTGATGCAAGCCATTTGTTTTTCGAATCAATATATGTTGGTATTCTCTCCATTAAATCCCTTCCATCGGATCCACTGCGATCATCATTTTTTTCACTTGATTCATTAACAACCCCCACAGAATATTGTTCGTATAAGCGATACAAAGCATCTTTGATCTTTTTTTTCATCGTCACATACATATCAGGATCAAGATATATATCATCGAAAGCCGTGTTCATATATGCAAGTTTATACCTAGGGTCTAATACCACCCCTATTACCAACAAGGGGTTCATATTTTCTCGCTTTCCCTAATATTTGTCATACTTCCTTTGCATATTCTGAGCCATATCTCTAACTAGAGCATCTATAGATGTAGCACTTGCCTACAGTATGGTCAGAATATGAGCAATTTCATAAAAGCATATATTTGAAGTCACATATAATAATCCACTGAACTTTAATGTAATATTATAAAAGACTTTTAAAAAGTCAATAAACATAGAAGCGTCACTCCAATCATATGCCATAGAAGGACCAATTCGATTATTATCTTCTTTAAAATAAGTATTATAGGCCTCATCTTCATCTTCCATTCTATCAAATACTTTTTGAAACCTTATAGCATGCTCCAACATCATGTAGGTAGAATTCCACCTAGTCATAATATCCAAACACAAAAGACTTTTGGACTTTATCTTTTCTTTTTCAATAAAACTCTTAAATTTTTGTAACCTTGCAGGGGAATATCTAGCATATCTAATAGCATTCTGAATGGCAGAGATAGAGTCATGCAAATCCCTTAACCCATCATTCACTACTAAGTTCATAATATGAGCACAACACCTCACATGGAGATAATCCCTATCACACACTAACCCATTCCAATTTTTTAACCTCTTTTTCAAGTATGCCACTGCAGTGTCATTAGAGCTTGCATTATCAACGGTTAAAGTGAATACTTTTTCAATACCCCATTCCAATAAACACTTCTCAATTGTCTTTCCTATGGTGTCACCCTTATGGTTTTCAACTATACAAAAGTTTAAAATCTGCTTTTGTAATCTCCATTCTTCATCAATGAAATGTGTAACACCATATATTTCTAGCATGCTTCTTATTATTTGTAAGTCTCACATGATGAATTGTACGAAAGGTAATGGAAAATGGCATTAAAATAATGCCTTGTTTCGCGTTGCGTTGCGTATGAAAATTCTATTCAATGTCATGCGGACCATATGAGCTCATATATCGCATTCTTATATTTCATTACATCAATACAACTTATTTTCATCACCAAAATTGGCCCACAACTCGTGGAAGTCAAAGGGGAGCATCAAACTCACACTATTATTTTTGGTCAGAAATTTAGTTTTTCTGTCACAACTTCGGAAATTCATAACTAAATCCACAAAATTTGAAACCTAACAAACTTTACCATTCTGGAAATCTCTAGATGTCTACCCCATGATAAAAATAATTTTAGCTCATGAATCATTAAGGAGAGAACACTTGACATCCGAAAATCCACTGAGGTCACTGCTGTCTGGGAGACTGGTTCAGTTTATTGATATGAAGTTTCAAAATTCATAAATAATTCTAAAAAAATGGAAATCATGCATTCTTGGCCATTATGGAAATATAAACATGTCTAATTTATGTCCAAAATGTGTACAGGCCATGAAACATAACACATAAAGCGTTTGACACGCGAAAAGGGACAAAGGTTCAGACAGCTACTGGTACTAATGCAAGTGTCTGCTATGAACTCGAAAATGTCCAATTAATTCCACAAAAATCCAATCCATGTAAATGATACCAATTTGGAAAGCTATGAATGTTAAATTTATGTTAAAAATAGACTCAGACCAGAGCAAGCACATTTACTGAAATTCAATGGAACAGTAACTCAGGTCGTGCTGCGCTATTGTTGCTATTCCAGAAATTCAAAAATTCATATCTCTTAGCTCAGATCTCCAAATGAGGTGCTTCCAGTTGCTAAAAGTCACTATAAATTCCTAGTTTCTGCATATAAACTTTAGTAGCCATTGGACCACGTTTGCCCCTCGGATGACACAATTTCACAACTGACCAAATGAACAGTACTAGTGCAAATCCGAAATTCTGATACCAACTTTGAAAAATCATAGAAAATTTTATAGACCTCCAAATGACCTGATCTTTAGTTTCAAAAAAAGCTCTAGGCAAGATCTACTTGCATGCAAAATTTCAAGTCAAGAAAAGGTCATTTGGTCAGACTTTGCCATAGCTCAAAAATATGGTAATTTTGGTCCCAACAAGAGGCAAATTTAGTTCAAATAAGTCATCCATGGTTCCACACACATTTGAGTAACTTAGAAAGCATAAATAGAGCATAAATAAGTTCCTCATAAGGTATGAACCCTCATGAAACTCAAATTCACCATGCCACTTCCATAAACATACATACACAAGTGGGCTCCCAAGTGGTCAAAATGCACAATTCTATTCATTAAACTCTATTCTTGATACATGCATTAACTTTACATAGTTTTACACTTGTTCAAAGTGTCATGGCTCAAAAATAACATTTACATATCTACTTTAACATTCTAGACATCATAGTACATAAAAAATGGAAGGATTTGCCAAGAGATGGGGATTTATGCTCCTTAGCTTCCATCCTTTGGATCTTGAACTCTACCTAGATCATATGAGATGAGAGAAAGGAGGGGATGAGATTCATTGAATCTCAATAGCTTATACACCTATTCAAGCATATTTTCAAGGCATACAATATGTCAAAGGTACAAGTATGCAACTACTCAATTGATGAAGCATTCAATTCCCACATTTTTATGTGACAAACACATGTCAAGAATAAGAATGAGCTCTAGGGACTTTTGGTTTGGCCTCACCCCATTTCTAGGACTTTTGGATTGCCTCACTCTTGGTTTTTGGGACTTTTGACTTAGCCTCACCCATCTAAGAGACTTTTGGCCTTGCCTCACCCATGCCATGAGACTTTTGGCATCTCCTTACCTATATTAAGGAACTTTTGGCACTACCTCACCCTTATGAGCCATTTCCATCATTCAAAGACATTCAAGAAAGCATATTGGTACCCAAATAGCAACATAACATCAAGTGGCATGTCTCAAACATATAAACATACACACAAGCACACAATGACATATATGCAACAAGAAAATGCAATAAGAAAAGGTGGAGAGCTACCTTGGTGCAAATTCAAGCTTTACTTTGCTTGTTTCTTCTCCTTTTTGGTTCCACAAACACAAGGAGGTGGGGTTGGATTTCCTTGGCCTATTCACAATAAACAACACTTAATTATACTCTTGAAGCAAATTATGACATCCAACTCACTCTTAAGACTACACTTTGTTCTATTTGTCACAATATGGTTCCATTAAGGACCTAATGAAGCAACTACCATAATTAACATTCTTGGTTCCATTCTCTTGCCATATTTAGACCTCCTGACCTCATGTAAGGTCCTTGAAGCCATCACACACTCACTTTCATAAACCTAGGTCCATGTTGCTTCATAAGGTTACATTATGGAAGCCATTGCCTCATCTCCCAATCTAAGGCTTCTAAATTTTTTCCAAGGGTTTCTCCTATCTTCTTTTATCATATAAAATCTTAAATCAAGCTTGGAACCATTTAAAATACCCCCTAGCTATCTCTATGGGTTTTGACCTAGTTATGCTTCCATTAAAGACCCATGGAGTTTGGGATTTTTCCTTAATGGATGGGGCACTTGGGAGGCTCCCTAGGAGTCCTAGAAACTCAAACAAACACTCACATATGATGGAAAAGTCTTGAATCTACCCAGATTTTAAACTATGTTCAAGCACCCTACACTTTTCTAACTTGAGTTTTACTAGTTTTCCATGCCTTTCTTTGGTATAATCCATCTTCTCATGGCTTAGTTTGATGGATTCTTTTGGATTATAAAATAGAAACTCTTCCCTCTTCATGGTTTTGTTTGAGACATCCCACCATGGAAGAGGAGAAGGAGAAAAAAAAGCAACAAAGGGAGAGAAGCTACCTTGCAATCAAGCTTCCTTCAAGAGCCTTCCCTCTTCCCTTTTTCTCCTCCTTAAATTTTGAATTTCCCTCCTCTGATCTGGACCCAAATCAGCACCAAAAATTACATTAAAACCATGGAAAGATGAAGCAAGAAGGGGAGGATGAAGTTTCAAGAGGAAAGAGCATGAAAACCTTACACTTTCTCACCATTTCTTTGGCTTTTCTTCCTCCAAAATTTCCTCCCTTTGTGCGCCTAAGATAGCAGCTCCTTTTCTGAGTTTTGGGCAGATGAAAGTCGGTTTAGAGAGGGGGGAGCTAAACGTGGGTTAAAAAGAGACTTTGGAAGCTTCCTTTGTGCAATTTGTTTCCATTTTTGCTCTTTCATAATGGCATTTCCGGTTTAGCTTCATTTTAGCTTCTTTTTGAGAACCATCTTTTCCATCATAAAATTAAGCTTTCCAATTTAATAAAAATGCCTTTGGAATCACTCAAATCGGAGCTAAAACCTTCCCGAATGAACTGGTCAAAGTTTAGGTTAACTGACATTGGAAAGAGTACACCGGAGGGGCTTTACCAATCCCGGGGTTTCCCATAGTTTTTGGGGCCTCTGATAACCCTGGGCAACTCAAAATTTTCATTTAAAAAGCCCTCCTAGGTGTTTTTCCAAAATTACACTTATTTACGAAAATGCCACTGGCCTTTCGGCAAATTTTTCGAATCACTTCGACCCTGGTTTCTAGGCAACTCAAGGCTCAAATCCTCATTTTCTATTATTTAAAATTTTATTCAAATTTTATTTGGCCTTGAATCACTCATCTCAGGAGACTTGCTTTTCAAACTGACCCATTCCGATGAGTGTACAATATATTGGGCGTTACAAAATGAGCTATTAGGCACATGTAGTTAAAATTTTGTCTTGATGACCAAGTATCTGTAGTAAGACACATGCGGGCACATGATTTTTTTAACAAATCTTTCAGCTTCTTAGATTCTTCCTTATAGAGCTTTAGACAATCCCTAGTAACCATCACTCTTGATGGAATTGGAAATCTAGGTTCCAACTGTTTCAATAACTCTTGAAACCCATTTCCTTCCATAAACCGAAATTGCATTTCATCACCTATTACAAACTTAGCTAAAGCCTTTTGACATTCATCTAGACTATATGTGTGTGAGGGGCTAAAGTTCCTGCAATCCCGCTAGCATTGTCTCCCCCAAAAGGCTGGGTTTATGCTAAAATGGGTTATCTTTTTATCTTTTTATCCTCTGTGGGTTCTTCATACATGTTTTCAGGTGCCTATTCAATGAATTTGTTCCATATTTTGTTGGGTGACAAGCATAGGAAGCCTCATAGCATTTACATACAGTTCTATATTCCCCTCCAGTTTCATCCAGTGGAAGTTTTTTGAAATGCTCTCAAACACTAGATTTATTTATAGGGGGTTTTCTCTTTCCACCTACATTTGTAAAAGGTGTAGCAGCAGAGGCTGTAGTAGTAGCAACATCTGAAGCTAGAGAGTGTTGGGTGGGAAGAGTATCACTAGGTTGGAGTTAAGGGTGGGATTGGGATTGACCATGAGTTTGTTCAATACTCTGGTCTGCCATTGATGTTTTTTTCCCTACAATAGTAATTCAAAATTTCAAATTCATATGATAATTGAATAATTCAAGTAAATAACAAACATATTTGGAGAAGAAAAGAGCTACTCTAGCATAGCATTTCAAAGTTTAATTGTTCTAGCTTAAGTAAAACTTAAGTTACATTAATTGAACATGCTCATATTAGACACAAAGTGGAGGTAATGATTCTGATCATGAAAGTCACTTCCTTAATTTACTACCATCACTTATGGAATTGGAAATGTTGCCCTTTGCTTTCAACATATTTACTTTGAGGGGGAAAAAGTATAAAAGACCCAAGATAATAAAATATAGCAATCAAAAATTATATTAGAATAGACTAGCACCAAACTTGAAAGAGCACATGATATTAAGTGGCATTAACAGGAATGTAAGAACAAAAATAGAAAAAGAGTTTCATATTAAATGTCAATTGCTTCATATCTAATATATTAACTAAATAGAATAATACAAATAATAATAGTATAGTATAGCTTCAAAAATAGGTGAATGATATTATATAAAACACATCATGTTACTTTATATATAAAACCTTGTATCACCTTCTCCTTCCCTCCAGCTCATGAAGTTGATTCAATTTATTAGTTTAGAAATGATAGGAGTCCAATACAAGCACATAACACCACAAGCAATAATCTAGATTACAAGGAATTTACATGGTTAATTGAATGGTTATGTGGTCTAGTTTTTATTATATTTCTGTTCTTATATGTTTACCGTAAATAATTGATTCACAAAACAGAATAGCCAAAATAAACCCAAGGGAGAGCATTGTTTATGTAACCATTCAGTACTCCAATCCATTATAGCTAAGAAAAAGCATATATCACAGGCCATGGGGGGAAGAGGATCTCACACAGAGCAACAGGAGGAAGGCTTGTTGAAGACGGAGTAAGCTTCGAGCTTGAGGGCTATGTGAGAAGTCAGTGAGAAAAGATCAAAAATTGACGTGGACTGTGCTACACGTGGCAGTCTGGAAGAAGTAAAATGCTATAGATATTGGCCGGCGTAGCTCGATCTTAGTGGCAACAAGCAGCAGCTGATGGGTGAACAGAGATGAGAGAATAGTGGAGTATGGATCTGAAGACAAAGAGGAATGCCACCGTGGCTCAATCTTAGTGGTAGTAAGCAACAGCTGAGGCGAGTGTGGATCTGAAGACAAAGAGGAATGCGTGACTCGTCATGAGAGGGGCTGAAGTTGGATGCAGAGAAGAGAGTTAAGAGACACAGCGCAGGGAACGCATGTGTGACTCGTTGTGAGACTGAGAAAGAGGGGCTGAAGTTGGAATAAGCTGGATGCAGAAAGTAAAGTTGAGAGATGCAGCACAGCAGATGATGATGAAGCTGCTAAATGGGCTGCGCTGTTGATCATTGGACTAGAAGTAACGTTTTGTAATAACCAGAAAAGAGTAGATGGAGCAAGCAACTTAATTTTTTTTTAATGTATGTATACCGGGCCGGGCTGAGCAGGAATGGTTTAAAGGCTTTGCTCGTGGCCCGGCCCGGCCCAATATTCAGACATTATTCTTTTTAAGTTTTGCCCGCTTTATTTTTGGCCCGACCCGATTACTTTGGGCCATATTAGGCCTCTCGGGCTACCGAGCCTATGTACACCCCTAGAAGCCACCCTTAACAAACCGCCTGACCCTACCTGATCTATAATCAATTTATTCAATATTTAAAAGGTATATATATAGCCTTTGATGTGTTTGGATTCAATTCATGTCTCATCCATTCTCCTATTCTCAGCTCCCAAAGTTTAATCTTTTTTTAGAATAAAAAAAATGTATATATTCTTGTAAAGAAAAAAAATTTTGAATATTGTAAATGTATATCTTTAATATTATTAAATTTATTAATAAATTCAGAATAAATGGATAATTCTACTTGCTTGATTTTTCAATTGATTTTTTTTATTACAAAGGACATCTTAGGATCAAAGAAAATAGGCAAAATAGCAATCAAAGCCATTTACACAAGGATTCTCAAAACTTGTAATTAGAATATGAAACTGGATTATTTTAATTAACATATTACTTTATAATTAAAATCTCATTCAACTTTAACTTGTAAGGATAAATCACATATAAAAAAATATGAATTAAATATTGAATTTAAAATTTTTAATAAATTTTGATAATGTATTTAAAATTATTTATCTCATCCGGTGAAAAATTACAACTTGCTATCAACCTCTTATATAATTATTAAAAACTAATAATTTATATTAATAGATAGGATAATTAACAATATTTCAAAATTAAAATAGTAGTCCACCAGAATTCTCTCCTTTTAGTCTCAATCCCAATTATAAAATTTAATAAATACCACAGCCATATGAAGCCCTGTTACCATTTTAAAATATTCAGCCAACAAACGTCGCGTTTTGGTTCAACTAGACTCAGTGGACTTCCACCTCCAACCATATGGTTATATTTGAATAAGGGATGAAATAGTAAGATAGAGTAAAATAAAGTAATTAATTTTGTTTAAATCCTTGTTAAAAAATTTTTATAAGATGAAATAAAATAACAAAAGAAAATTTTATAGAGTCCTTTTTTGTCACTCAACTCTAAAATTTGTGTTCCTCCAAATTTTAAGGTTTGAAAGCAACAAAATGGACTAGCGAAAATTTTTTAAACAAATTATAATACAATTATAATTATACATTCTTTAATTTATTATTTTTAATTATTTTTGAAAAATGTTAAAATATAAATTTATAAATCATTCCATTTCATCATTTTTGTCGTAGTTTATAAACAATGATGAAAGTACTCTTTATGTTTCTGTGATTAAACTTCCAAATAATAAAATATTACATCACTTTCCATTATATTTCTTACTTTTCCATTAGAAGTAATTAGGGTTAGCTTTAAATGGTTAACCCACAATTAAAGCTAAATTGTGGTTAAGCCTAATCCTAACCGCAACTAGATTTTAACTATAAAGTCTAACCATGGTCTGGACACGATTAGAGTCACACCATAGTTAGGCTTTGTCCTAACCATGGTTAGGTTCTAATTGTGGTTAGGCCATTTAAAGTCTTAACCATGGTTAGCCATTAATAGTGGTTAAGGTAAGGCCTAACCACGGTTAAGCTCTAACAATGGTTAGGCCATTTAAAGCCTTAACCACAGTTAGCCACTAACTATGGTTAAAATAACTGTTGTTAGTATGTATCTTAACTACAATTCACATAGCCATAGTTAAGATACAATCAATAAAATCTCTTTTTGTAGTGTTCTCAACATTCTTGGTGAGCTAGTTAGTTGCCTTGTTCAAAAGCTATAGGATCCAATTAAGAGAGAAAGTAGTGAGAGACTCAATTGAGAAATATCTTCCATAATAAATAAGCTTGTCCAATCAGAATAGTTATGCTTGCTCACAATAGAGGAAACCAATGCTTCATTATCAAATTCAAATGCCATCTGAATACCTCTTCTTAGTTCCAAAGATTATGCCATAAAGGTCAAAGATAGGAACAGACCTAGAATTGAACAATTAGGGGGAGAAAATTAAATAAAAATTAACATGCTCAATGTTTATAAAAATTACATATGTAACATATATTTTTTTCTTTTTTGTAATTTATCTAAGCTAAGCATGATGTGCTTTCATGTCATAAAATTTGTTGATAATTGAGTCTGTGTCAAACTTTTAAGCAATCTTTGTTTCAATATAAGAAACCATGTAGTTTGCATAAAAATTATCTTTTATCTCATTCCTAAATTTCTTTTTTATGATATTCATAGTTAAAAATGACATTTTGCTTATTATAGTTGAAACTAGAAAAGTCAATCATTCGTAAAGCAAACAACCAATCAAATAATAAGTATCAAGTTCTCTTGATATCTATAATACTTGGCATAATTGGGAGATTATTAACAAATTTTTGGAATCGAGATGTTGAGGAACATCAAGCACATAATGAACCCTATAACCATTTCTTATATCTAAAGCTGAACTAAGAGTCAATAACTTCATTGTGGTCGTATTAAAATATGTTGTTCATCTCTAACAACTGAGTATTTATGATAGCAATAAAAAAAGTAACATAATAATGGTGTTCAATTGAAACATATTCAACATTTGAACAACTTTTACATCTTCCAAGAATGTGAATAGCACTCATTTTAGGAACATCAATATCATGCTTTTCACAAAAGATGTAACTTCCTTTATAAAAATCTCCTATCTAGATTCTCTCATTCTTTTAATCAACATTTTAGTAGTAGACACCAAATTCATAATAATTAAAATATCTTTTATCTATATGTTGTAATGCTTGACACAATCATGACTAATTAGCAAAATATCTCTCATGAGATGCAATATGAAAATGAAGTCAAATAACTTTATAGCATTAAAAACAACTTCAACATCACCATAAACAAAATAGTTACCTTCTTTTGTATTTTTCTTGAAAAACTTCACAAGTAAGCACAAACCTAGAAAATAAAATTTGAAGAGAATTTAAATGTGAATCCTATCTAGTATATCTAACTTGTTGCAAAATACTTATTTAGACTATGTCCACTACCTATTTAAATCTCATTATTAGCAATTTGACTTATAAAATAAGTGAATTGAGCAACTCTTAGCTAGTCATGTGTAATACCATAATTTCTTAGCTCATTCCATGCTATTTTTATACCTCATATCAATCAATTCATATGAGAGGCAAGAAAATGGCATTAAAGTAGTGATTATTTTTACGTTGCGTCGCGTAAAAAAATTCCATTCGGTATCACGTGGACCGTGTGAACTCATACTATAATTTCCCCATATTTAATTACATGTATAAAACTCATTTGCATCATAAAATCATGCCTACAACTCATGGAAACCGAAATGGAACCTAGAATATGGAGGTTTATTTTCGGCCAGATTTGGCCCCTTTTCCTGGCCCAAATTTGAAAAATCATAACTAATTCAAGAAAGATTGAAATCACACATTCTTGGTCATTTTAGAAAGCTACAGATGTCTAATTCACACTAAAAATATTCACAGACTATAACACCTATCATAGAGGGTGTTTAACATCTGAAAAGGTCCAGAGGTCAAACTACCTCCTGATGTTGTCACAGATTCTGCAGCAAACTTTGAAAATGTCCAAGTTAATTCCAAAAAAATCCAATCCATGCAAATGATACCAATATGGAAAGCTGTGGATGTTAACTAGAGCCAAAAAATAATTCCAGACTAGTTTAGATAGCCCAAATCTCAAAATTTAATAGAACAGTAACTCAGGTCGGGCAAGGGTCCTGATACTAGACAGAAAATTCACATCTCCCTCTCCAGACCTCCAATGAGTTGCTTCTAGTTGGCACAAGTCACTGGGGAATGTCTAGTTTCTTTGTATAAAATTTTGTGGCAATTGGACATCATTTGTCTCATGAGTGACAAAATTTAATTTCAGACCAATGTTACAGTACCAAGGACCAAAACTAGAAAAATTTTTAATTTTAACAATTAGCCAAATATTCCACAGACCTCCAAAAATTACCAACTCTAGCTTCTCAAAATTCTTTCAATAAGGTCTAGATATATGCCAAATTTTAGACCAACAGGCTCATTTGGATAAAAGTGATATTGCCCCATGAAATGGTCATTTTTACTTCCTATCAAGAGTCACTTTGGTCTAAATGGCCTCATCTTGAGTTTGGCATCTCTTGGGTAATTTTAAAAGCACAAATATGACTTGTAGAGACTGCCCAAGTGATCCCCAAACCTCATACATCTCATTTTGGTCTCTCAACATCTATTTATGCATAGTTACGCTCAAGCCATCCAAGAGCCAATTTGCACAATGCCATGATTTAGTATCATATAAAGTCTACATCATATTCATACATCATTTTACACTTGTCCATGGTCTATACATACAAAAATATTATATACATCATTACTTTGACATTTAACCACCACTTAAAGTACATAATACACCAAAATAAATATGTTTCAATGTCCTTGGCTTGCATCTCCTTGACTTGGAACACCACCTTGATAATTCAAGGATAAGGGGGAAAGGGGAGTGAGATTCCAAGAATCTCAATAGCTCACGCACCCATTCACACCACATTCAAGGCATACATACATCAAATTCATAACTATACAAGCATAAAGTGTGGCAATAAATTTCATTCCATGCCACAATCACATGTCAAGATCACTTTCATACTTTAGAGACTTTTGGTTTAGTCTCACCCCATTTCTAAGACTTTTGGATTTGCCTCACTCTTGGTCTAGGGACTTTTGACTTTGCCTCACCCATTCAATGGGCTTTTGGCCTTGTCTCACCCATGCCATGAGACTTTTGGCTTCTCCTCACCTTCATCAAGAGACTTTTGGCATCACCTCACCCTTATGAGCTCTTTCCACAACCATAGTCATTCAAGACAACATTGGTACCAATGCACAACAAGGATCAAGTGGCATGTTATCAAGCATCAAGAATGCATGCAAGCACACTAAGACATACATATGCACACAAGAATGCAAAGAGAATGAGGTGGAGAGCTACCCTTTTATTTATGCAAGCTCACTTTGCAATTTCCTTCCCCTCCTTGGTTTCACAAGAGCACTTAGGTGGAGTAGGGTTCTCTTGGCCTAGACATTACAAATGTCACACAATTACACACTTGAAGCAAGCTAAGACATTAAACTAAAGCTTATTACACACTTGGTTCCATAATGGACATATTGGTTCCATAAATGGCCTATTGAAGCAACTCATATCATTCAAGTACTAGGCTCCATTCTCTTGTTATTTCTAGACTTCTTGGACTCATTTACGGTCCTTGGAGCCATCATCAATTCAATTGCACCATTGGAAGACCAAGTTACTTCATAAAGCACCATTATGGACACCATTGTCCTATCTCCCAATCCATGGCTCCTAAATTTTTTCCAATGATTTTTCCCATATCCTAATACCATATGGAGTCCCAAATCAAGGATAGAACAAATTAAAACACTCCCTAGCCCATTAAACCCCTCTTGGTCGAAACAAGCATGAATTTGGGCTTCTTAGAGTTTCAAAATTTTTCTTGATGGGAGAGCCACTTGGGAAGGTTTCTAGGGGTCTTAGGAGCTCAAGGAAACATTTAAATAGCCAAGAAATTACTCACACAAAATTAGATTTCACAAAACCTCCAAAAACCCTACACTTTTCTAACTTGATTTCCTTTAGTTTTTCTTGGAATTTCTTGCCATATTCTTAATCCTTGCACTCTTTTCCCTAGGTTTCTCCCTTGATTCTGCCTAAAATCCAACCCCTCCTACCCTATCCTAGGTTGGCCAAAACATACAAGAAGAAGGGACAAGAAGAGGCTACCATAGGAATGATATTTTACCTTGTTTTTCCTTAATTTCTTGGATGTTTCTTCCCTTGGTTGGCTTCTCCTCTCCAAACACGAAATTTCCATCCTTGGTCTGACCTCAAAATAGAACCAAATCATTCAAAAAATCCATGGAAAGAAAGGAAGAAGAGAGGAGAATAAGATTGGAGGAAGATAGAGCAAGAAAATCCATGAAATTACCTAGTTTCTTCTTGGCTTTCTTCCTCTTTTTCTCCTCCCTTTGGTGCACCTAAGAGAGTTGAAGATTTTCTGTATTTTGGGCAAAAAGGGTCGTGCTCATTAAAGAGGCGAAGGGAGAAAAGTGTGGAACTCTTTAGAACATTCAAGAATCCATTATTTCCAATTTTGTCCTTCCGTAATGGCAATTTCGTTTCGGCTTTGTTTTAGCTCCTTTTTTAGAATCGTCTTTTCTATCATAAAATTTAGGTTCCCAATTTAATAAAATGCCTATGGAATATTTGGAGCTAAAACCTTACCGAACGAACCGGTCAAAGTTCGAGTTAATTAACATTGAAAAACATACACCGGAGGGGCTTCACCGGTCTCGGGGCTTCCCATAGTTTTTGGGGCCTCTGAGAACCTTGGGCAACTCAAAACTTTCATTTAAAAAGCCCTCCTATGTGGTTTTCCAAAAGTTACACCTATTTACAAATATGTCATTATGTTTCGTCAATTTCTGTCGTAAATTATTTCTCTATCCTAACTCCATTTTTCTTTCCGTCTGAGCCTAGAATTATCATTTTTAAGAGTCTAGGACTACCCAAATTTTTTTTGGGACATTAGCTAGGTCATTTCAAAGGACTTACTTTTGTATGACTCATTTCGTCACTTTATGAAAATTACGTTCGTTACATCATGCACTTAGGATAAACTATCATATAATTGACAATCAACGGTAGCTGTCAGAAAAAAAAATGACGAACAATACTAACTTCTCCAGTTGCACCAACTAATGCTAATAGCAAACAATGAGCAAGGCAATGAATATAATATGTATAACAATAACCTTTTAAAAATAAAGCTTGTAAAACATTCCATTCACCACACATATTGCTTACTTTATCATACCCTTAACCACAAAGATTATGTAGACTAAGATTATGGTGAGAACATTTGCTATTTCATTTTCCAATATCAACGATGAGAACAAGATCTAAAAATCTTTATTTAACTTACCAATTTTTGTCCATAAATATCAAAACTATAGCTATTTGTTATCTTCTTGAGTCATCCCTTGCTACATCAATAATGAGACAAAATTTAGAATTATTAATCTTTTTATAAATTACTACATGTAGCCTTCAAGCAAAGATATATAAGATTTCTTTTTGAATGCTGGATAAAATATATTGAGCATTTTCAAAAGCATTTTCTAAAACAATGTTAGTAGCATTTGGATTGTGAGATGCTAAAAGCTTTATCAACTCAATAAAGTTTTCATTATTGAATGAGCTAATTCTTTCATCATTACCTTTTAATACATATGCTTGGAAAGTGTGTCATTGAATTACATAAATAGAAGCTTTTAGTCTTAAACAATTTTTTGTAATCGCTAGAGAATTCTATCTATGAAAAACTTTCTTCACATGTTAGCATTAAGCCATCAAAGCATCACAACATTGTACACAACTATTAAGTAATGAATTAGGAGTTGTTCCAACATACAAAAAAAAAATGCACAATTAACTCCATTGATTTTCTTCTAAATCAAAACCCATAAATTATAAATGCATCTTTCCCATCATTTTAAGAACTATCTCTAAACAAGTAACATGGTAAGCAAAAAGCTATATCTAATGTAGGTGAATATTCTAACTGACTTGGAAACTTCTTAAAACAAGAAACTTGACAACAACAGGGATATCATCCACTAGAAGCTAGAAATTTAGTAATAGGAGGCTAATATGATCCTGATTTAATATAAGCATAGCAAATCTTTTCACATTGATTAATTGGATACTCCTAAATTAGACTACACTTTCTTGGATTTTTTTTCATAAAGAAATATCAATTTTTTTGATATTGCCTATTATTAGCTAACTCAGTGGGAAGCATAAGAGGATAAGATGGTTCACCAACTTCAAGATTTTGAGAGCCTTTTCTTTTAAAAAATTTATCAATAATTATAGACTTCTCCATGGTATAAACTTTTCCTATATTATCATAAAAATATAATATGTAACGCCCGGTACGTTGTACAATCACTGGAACGGGCAGGTTTGAAAAGCAAGGCCCCTGAGATGAGTGATTCAAGGCCAAATAAAATTTGAATAAAATTTTAAATAATAGAAAATGAGAATTTGAGCCTTGAGTTGCCTAGAAACCGGGGTCAAAGTCACTTGAAAAATTTTTCGAAAGGCCAGTGGCATTTTCGTAAATAAGTGTAATTTTAGAAAAACACCTAGGAGGGCTTTTTAAATGGAAATTTTGAGTTTCCCAGGGTTCTCAGAGGCCCCAAAACCATGGGAAGCCCCAGGATCGATAAAGCCCCTCCGATATACTCTTTTCGACGTCGGTTGACCTAAACTTTGACCGATTCTTTCGGGAAGGTTTTAGCTCCGATTTGAGTGATTCCAAAGGCATTTTATTAAATTGGGAATCTTAATTTTATGATGAAAAAGACAGTTCTCAAAAAGGAGTTAAAACGAATCCAAACCAGAAATGCCATTATGGAAGGGCAAAAATGGAAACAAAGTACACAAAAGAAGCTTCCAAACTCCCTTTTTAAGTCACGTTCAGCTCCCCCCTCTCTAAACCGACTTTCTTCTGCCCAAAACTCAGAAATGGAGCTGCTGTCTTAGGCGCACAAAGGGAGGAAATTTTGGAGGAAGAAAAGCCAAAGAAAGGGTGAGAAAGTGTAAGGTTTTCATGCTCTTTCCTCTTGAAACTTCATCCTCCCCTTCTTGCTTCATCTTTCCATGGTTTTAATATAATTTTTGGTGCTGATTTGGGTCCAGATCAGAGGAGGGAAATTCAAAATTTAAGGAGGAGAAAGAGGGAAGAGGAAGGGCTCTTGAAGGAAGCTTGATTACAAGGTAGTTTCTCTCCCTTTGATATTTCTTTTTCTCCTTCTCCTCTTCCATGGTAGGATGTCTCAAACAGAACCATGAAGAGGGAAGAGTTTCTGTTTTATAATCCAAAAGAATCCATCAAACTAAGCCATGGGAAGATGGATTATATCAAAGAAATGCATGAAAAACTAGTAAAACTCAAGTTAGAAAAGTGTAGGGTGCTTGAACATAAGTTAAAATCTGGGTTGATTCAAGACTTCCCCATTATATGTGAGTATTTGTTTGAGTTTCTAAGACTCCTAGGGAGCCTCCCAAGTGCTCCATCCATTAAGGAAAAATCCCAAACTTCATGAGTCTTTAATGAAAGCATAACTAGGTCAAGACCCTTAGAGATAGCTAGGGAATGTTTGAAATGGTTCCAAGCTTGATTTGGGACTTTATATGATAAAAGAAGATAGGAGAAACTCTTGGAAAAAAATTTAGAAGCCTTAGGTTGGGAGATGAGGCAATGGCTTCCATAATGTAACCTTATGAAGCAACATGGACCTAGGTTTGTGAAAGTGAGTGTGTGATGGCTTCAAAAACCTTAAATGAGGTTAAGAGGTCTAAATATGGCAAGAGAATGGAACCAAGAATATTAATTATGGTAGTTGCTTCATTAGGTCCTTAATGGAACCATATTGTGACAAATAGACCAAAGTATAGTCTTAAGAGTGAGTTGGATGTCATAATTTGTTCCAAGAGTATAATTTAGTGTTGTTTATTGTGAATAGGCCAAAGAAATCTAACCCCACCTCCTTGTGTTTGTGGAACCGAAAAGGAGAAGAAACAAGCAAAGTAAAGCTTGAATTTGCACCAAGGTAGCTCTCCACCTTTTTTTGTTGCATTTTCTTATTGCATATGATGTCATTGTATACTTGTGTGTATGTTTATATGTTTGAGACATGCCACTTGATGCTATGTTGCTATTTTGGTACCAATATGCTTTCTTGAATGTTTTTGAATGATGAAAATGGCTCATAAGGGTGAGGTAGTGCCACAAGTCCCTTAATGTGGGTAAGGAGATGCCAAAAGTCTCATGGCATGGGTGAGACAAGGCCAAAAGTCCCTTGGATGGGTGAGGCTAAGTCAAAAGTCCCAAGAACCAAGAGTGAGGCAATCCAAAAGTCCTAGAAATGGGGTGAGGCCAACCCAAAAGTCCCTAGAGCTCATTCTTATTCTTGACATGTGTTTGTGACATAAAAATGTGGAAATTGAATGCTTCATCGATTGAGTAGTTGCATACTTGTACCCTTGACATGTTATATGCCTTGAAAATGTGCTTGTATAGGTGTATGAGCTATTGAGATTCAATGAATCTCACCCCCCCTGCTTTCTCTCATCTCATATGATCTAGGTGGAATTCAAGATCCAAAGGATGGAAGCCAAGGAGCTTAAATCTCTATCTCTTAGTAAATCTTTCTATTTTGATGTACTATGATGACTAGAATGTAAAAGTAAATATGTAAATGTTATTTTTGAGCCATGACACTTTGAACAAGTGTAAAACTATGTAAAGTTAATGTATGTATCAAGAATAGAGTGTAATGAATAGAATTGTGTATTTTGACCACTTGGGAGCCTGCTTGTGTATGTATGTTTATGGAAGTGGCATGGTGAATTTGAGTTGCATGAGGGTTCAGACCTTATGAGGGACTTATTTATGTATATTTATGCTTTCTAAGTTACTCAAATGTGTGTGGAATAATGGATGGCTCATTTGCACCAAATTTGCCTCTTGTTGGGACCAAAATTGCCATAAGCTTGAGCTATGGCAAAGTCTAACCAAATGACCTCTTCTTGACTTGAAATTTTGTATGCAAGTAGATCTTGCCTAGATATTTTTAGGAAGATAAAGATTAGGTCATTTTGAGGTCTGTGGAATTTTCTATGATTTTGCAAAGTTGGTATCAGAATTTCGGATTTGCACTGGTACTGTTCATTTGGTCAGTTGTGAAATTGTGTCATCTGAGGGGAAAACGTGGTCCAATGGCTACGAAATTTTATATTTAGAAACTAGGCATTCACAGTGACTTGTAGCAACTGGAAGAACCTTATTTGGAGGTCTGAGCTGAGAGATATGAATTTTTAAATTTTTGGGACAGTAGCAGTAGCTCAGCACAACCTGAGTCACTATTCCATTGAAATTGGGTAGCTAAACGTACTTTCTCTGCTCTTAATCTATTTTTACCATAAATTTAACGTTCATATATTTCCAAATTGGTATTATTTGCATGGATTGGATTTTTTGGAATTAATTGGACATTTTCGAAGTTCATAGCAGACACTTGCATCAGTACCAGTAGCTGTCCGAACCTTTACCCCCCTTTTCTCGTGTCAAACGCTTTCTGTATTTTGTTTAATGGCCTGAAATATTTTTGGAATACATTAGACATGAGTATCTTTCCAGAATGGCCAAGAATGAATGATTTTAATTTTTCTAGAATTAGTTATGAAGTTTGAAACTTCCTATCAGTAAACTGAACCAGTGGCCCAGACAGCAACAACCCCAATGGCTTTTCAGGTGTCAAATGTTTTTCCCCTTAATGATTCATGAGCTGAACTATTTTTATCATGGGTTAGACATCTATAGCTTTCTGGAATGGTAAATTTTTTTGGATTTCGAATTTTTGGATTTAGTTATGAATTTCCGAAGTTGTGACAGAAAAACTGAGAATTTGGCCGAAAATAATAGTGTGAGTTGATGCTCCCCTTTGAATTCCATGAGTTGTGGGCCAACTTTGGTTATGCAAATGAGTTGTATGTATGTAATTAAATATGAGAACGGGTTGTATGAGCTCATATGATCCATGTGACACCGAATAGAATTTTTATACGCGACGTAACGCGAAATAAGGCAGTATTTTAATATCATTTTCCGTTTCCTTTTGTTCAATTGATCACGTGAGACTTAGAAATGATCGGAAGCATGCTAAAAATATATGGTGTTACATAATACAAGTAATCAAGTAATAAAAAAATACTCAATATATTGCATTAAAATCATCCAAAAACAAAGAGTTGACCCAAAAATAAAAAGAAAGAAAAAAATCCAAAACTATAAATAGAAACTAAAGTGCAGTATTAAAAATTTTAAAAAGGAAATTTATTTGGCATTTTTATCAACAATAAATCACTAAAATTGTATATATGAAATTGGGCTCTACTACTCTTGCCTCACCTCCCTTCTCATTTGGCATTATCTCTTCCTTCCAAGTTGGAACTTGGTTTGTGCATCTACTTCAATTTCACAACATAAGACAAACCATGCAAATGAAGATTAGGGGATAACTTTTTTTTCTTTATATATATATAAATACAGGAACACATTTGTTGCATGTTAAAAGGTATAAAGCTAGGCCAAAGAGTGAGTTGGGTGGGGGGCCATTCCACTTTTTATTTTAGTTTTATATAACAAGTTGGGCCACTTCCTACTTTGTAAATTGTATCCATACATTTGATACAACAAGCAACACCCTATAAAAAATTACATATAATATATATATAATTGAAAAACCAAAAAGTTAGGGGGCAAACACCACCTAGGGCCCCCCTGGACCTTCCTTAGCTAAGGCAACCTTGCAAAGTAAGCTACAACATTCTATTACCATTCCAACATGATTTCCAGAAATGATCCCTAAACCAACCCTACCCAACCAAAGCATTAAAGTAACCATTAACATTCACCTCAACTTGGCCATGACTAGAAGGCTTCTATCCCTTCACCAAAATATTTAAATCAGCATTTAGAACAAATGGTATGCAACAACCAACCATTACCACACCAAAATCTCTAATAGCATCAAATGCATTGACACTAGTAACAATAAGATCCAGTTAAAAAACATTTGCACATCCAGACTTCCAAATATATCAACAAATCATAGCAACTAGTGCTTTATCAAAATCATCTAACTTTATATCTAAAAAAAATTCAACACAACCAAGCATTAATTCTACAAACATGACTATTGTCTAATTTGAAAGCAATTTTACTTCCAAACCATACCTTTCTTGACCATTCATAAAGTAGAATCATATGTTCAATAGTTTCTACCTCTAATAAGTAACATGGGCATATAGGAGACAAGCAGCACTTTTTTTTCAAAGATTCCACTTAAATGGAATAAAAATAGTACAAATTCTCTAAAGAAAGTTTCTTAACTTTGGAGGAGCCTTCAACTTCATAGGTTTTTTCTATAGAGTAGAATGGATAGTATAAGAAAAGTCATATTTATCCACTTGAACTTGACTATATATAATATCTAGCAACATGTGTACCCAATCCTCATAAAATATTGCCCATTCTTCCCTTTTGAACAAATCAGCTTGTCATCTTTATTACCATTTGAAATAGGAATGTTGGAAATTGCCATTACTTTCAAGAAAGACAACCAAGCATCAATGTTTGACAAATCCCACTTTCCATTAACTATAAATTTAACCACCTTACTATCCTCAAAGATTTAATTAGGCACCTTAAATTCAACTTTGAAAATTTCAAATCTTGGTATCCAAGGGTCTTTTAAAAAGGAAATACTTCTAGAATTACCCACACTCCAACAAAAGTCTTTAACCAATAGCTTCCTTCCTTCTAAGATACCAGACCATGCCTATAAAGCTTAAGCACCCTTTCTAGCATTTAAGTTTGAATTGAAACAATAGATACCTTTTCAAATTTTGACTCATAAGTCATTTGGAGAAGAAATGATCCTCCAGCTTTGTTTAGCAAGCAAAGCTAAATTGAAATTATTAAGGCCTTTGAATCCCAATCCTTTTGCTATGAAAGCATACACACAAGTATATGTACTGTACAAGTAATATAATAATGAATAAAGCATTGATCCAACAAGGATTTGTCACTGAGATAATTACAAAGTACCAAAATTCTGCACCTTAATTTAAATTAAACAGAAAACAAAGGTGATGGGAAATTAAAATAAACTAAAGATATAAAAATGACAAAACAAAGGAGAGACACCATTCTAATTTAAATTGGAAAGCAAATGGTTTGGAATGATGATTTCTCTTAACATTTTATATGAACTAATTATATAGGCTCTCAAGGGTATTGGTCTAGCCTCACCCACTTTCTTAGGATTTTTTTATTTGCCTCACCCATTGTCAGAGGACTTTTGACTAAGCCTTACTCTTCTTGAGACTTTTGGCTTTGTCTCACCTAATCCTAGGGACTTTTGGCTCATCTTCACTCTTGTTGAGAGACTTTTGGCATCACCAAATCCATTCAAGCCAAAACATATTCATAAATACATTTCAATAGCATCATGGTACCATAACAAGTAGACAATAGCTAGAAATATTTCTCATGACATAAACATACATACAAGCACTCAAAGACAAGCAAACATCCAAGGCATGCATGAGAGAAAGGTTAGAGAGCTACCTTGAAGCCAATGCCACACACTTTTTCCTTGAGTTTGTTATAACACCATCATTTCTAGCTCATACCCATCATGCCTTACATGCTCATATGAGATATGGGAAGGATAAGGGGAGATCTTCCTTCCTTAGATGCTTACACTTTCTTTACATTGTGGCATAGGGTTAAAATGCATTTTAGTGTCACGTGGACCATGTGAGCTTATTCTATGCTTCCTCATATTTATTTACACCATTACAACTCATTTCAATCCCAAAAACATGCTTTAAACCCATGGAAAGCAAAAAGGTATATGAGACATACACATTCATTTTCGGCAGATTTGGCCTCAATTCTGGGCAAAGTTTGGAAATTCACAACTAAATCCAGAAAAATCGAAAACATATGATCTTAGTCCTTCTAGAAATATTAGGACGTCTACTTAATACTAAAAATATGTAGAAGTATTAAAATCTCACATACAATGCGTTTGACACAAAAATCTGCAGGTCGGAGGGGTTCCTGATACTGTCACAATTTGCTGATATGGACTTCAAAAATGTCTAACTAATTCCACAAAAATCCAATGCTTGCAAACGATATCACTATGGAAAGATGTGGATGTTAGCTAGAGAGAAAAAATATCTCCAGATCAGTTAATAGAGCCAAACTCCCGGAAACTGATGGAACAGTACCTCGGGTCTGGCAAGGAGACTGATACTGGGCAGGAACTTCGAAATTGCATATCTTCCTCTCTAGACTCAAAATTGGGTGCTTCCAATTCCTATAAGTCACTATGACTATCTAGGTTTTTCCTATAAAATTTCGTAGCCATTGGACTACGTTTGCCCCTCGGACGACACAATTCTCCAACTGACCAAATGAACAGTGTTTATGGAAATCTGAAATTCTGATACCAACTTTGAAAAATCATAGAAAATTCTACAGACCTCCAAATGACTTTATCTTTAGCTTACCAAAAATCTCTAAACAATATCTAGTCACATGTCAAATTTCAAGGCAAAGAGAGGTCATTTGGTCAGATTTTGACATAAGGGGGCAAAGTGCCACTTTCTTGTGTTAAAAGATGGTTCCAAGGACTTGAATTGGCTTCTCCTACTTCTAGGGCTCTATGAGCACATGGGATAGCATCAATATAGGCTATCAAACATAACTCATGTGTCTAATAACCCAGATTTGCAAAACTCACTCTCCCACACCAACACATGCACTCATGGGAGAATGCTAGATCTTACCATTCATTGCAAAACTTGCTACATCATGCACCA
Source organism: Erythrophleum ivorense (assembly GCA_026724425.1). Lineage (NCBI taxonomy): Eukaryota > Viridiplantae > Streptophyta > Magnoliopsida > Fabales > Fabaceae > Erythrophleum > Erythrophleum ivorense. The sequence continues at coordinate 222,268 of JAIUCV010000672.1, read as the reverse complement.
TGAATTCAATTCTCATATATATACACATTGAATACATTCATTTACAAGTATTCATAGGTGCTACATCATGTACATCACATCATTAGATTACATCTCTTGACTTAATCACAAAATAAAGACAAAAAGGGCTCTTTTACAATTTCTTCACCATAATCCCTTAGCTTCAAGCTTGGTGGCTCCCATCTCTTGCTTCACTTGGTCCATCTAGCATGTTTGGATGGTGGAGAGGGGGAGTGAGATTCAAAGAATCTCAATAGCTCATCTCTCATTCAATCATACACACAAAGCATGTAAACAAGTCTCACAATGTATGCATGAGCATATTAGCATATGAAATCATAAGAAAAGCATTTTCAACATATGAGTAGGCCATACATAACATGCAAGAGCTTGCCAAGCAAATGGACTAGCCTCACCCACTCACTTATGGATTTTGGACTTGTCTCACCCATTCTTTAAGAGGTTCTTGGACTCAACCCTTACTCGTGGGAGTCAACCTCACTTTTGGGAGACTTTTTACTTTGTCTCAACCAACTTTAGGGTTCTTGGCTCATCCTCACCATGGCTAGAGGGTTATTGGTTTTTCCATACTCAAGCAAACTCAAGAAATCACATAAAACATCATTGAAATACATGAGGCATCATCATGCTAGCATACTTTTTATGGTTCAAAACATACATACACACAAGCAAGATAATGTAAGCACACATCTTATGCATGAAAGAAGGTGGAGAGAGCTACCTTATTGGTTATTCACAAACTTTCCCTTTCAATTTGTCTCCTCCCTTGTTGGTTTCACAATCACCTCTAGATGGGAGTGCTTCTCTTGAGCCTAACCACATAAGAAGCATAGAATTATTCTCTTAACACTTTAATCATAAAGCTAGGGATTTCTTCCTAGCAACCCTACTAAGCATATAAAGCTAGGGGTTCTTTCTCTCACTAGAAAGTCACCTACTATCCTTCCTCTCTCAAGCTCTCAAGAAAGGAAAGCAAGAGAAAGAAGTAAGGATATGTGAGTCTTGGTCTTCTCTAGTCTCCCTCTTCTGAACCAAACTCAAAACTTAACTATCTCAATAATCAAAACCATAGGAAGAGATGGCAAGGAGAGAAGAACAATATTCTAAGGAGAGAAATCATGTAAATCTTACCTTTTCTTGTTCTTCCTTCGTCCTCTAAGTTTCTCTCTCTCTCCTCCACCCTTTTCTCTGTCTTAGAGGGAGCTTAAGTCGGTTACAGAGTGAAAGAAGGAGTTGGGATGCTTTAAAAAGTTAAATTCTCTTTCTTCACATTTTTTTGGACTAACCCTCACTATAGCAAGTCATAACCCTCGCTACGGCGAGCTCATATTAGTCCCAGACCCCTGTTTTCACTATGGCACGCTCTACGGTGAGAAATGCCCTGGATTTTGTATGGGGTGCCCGCACTCGCTATAACTAGAGGCACTCTCGCTATAGCTAGACCATTTCTCGCTATAGTGAACAGGTACATTTGCTATAGCCGGGTTATAGCTAGTAGACTTAGAAAATTTTCAGCCCTTCGAAAATTTTTTAGCTTTTTCTCTTCTTCTTTTCTTCTTCTTTCTTTTCTTCTTTTCTTCTCTTTTTTTTTCTGGTTGTTACATTTATCATCCCCTTTATGGCCACACCCTTGAAACTTGGAGGCACTAAGGTCTCTTGGCCTAAACACATCAAAAGAGACATGCATCACTCATAAGAATAAGCTCTAGCCTTATGTAATTACTATGGAAGCATACTTTTTTCTAAGATACAATTATAGTTTCATAAAGGACCTAATGAAGCAACTATGGGAATCCATGCTCTTAGCTCTATTTTCTCCTTCCATGTAAGTCTCTTAACTCCATTTAGACTCCTTGGAGTCACCACAATTTCATTTTAATTAGCCTAACTATAAGTTACTTCTTTATGTGTCATTATGGAACCTACACCTTCATTTCACAAGATATGGTTACTAAATTTATTCCAAGGCTTCCTTTGGTGTTCTCCTATCTTAACTAGTCTCGTTCTAGCTTTAAAAAAATTTAAAACACTCTCTAGGTGCTCCAAGCCTCCTTGGTTAAGACATAGTAAGTGTATGGAGCCCATGGACTTTGCTTCATTTCTTTTAGGGAATCAACACTTATAAGACTTCCTTGGTGTCTTAAGAATTGATGTAAACTCTTAGATAGCTTAAATTATCACTAGGAAGTTTCATACATAACAAGGTGCAAGAGAATCCCTAAGCTTTGTAACTTTGTTCCTAATACATCTTAATTAGATTTCTTTGCATATACTTATTCCTTACACTCCAAAATCTATGATTCTCCCTTGCTAGGACTATAATTCATCCTCTCTTGGGCTCTATGTTGAACGAAACACTCATGGAGGAGAACATCAAGAAAGTGCAAAAAGGGCCATAGTTCTTACCTTGTTTCAATGCTTTTCCAAGGGTTCTTTCCATTGTCCAAGCTCCTCCTTGAAATTCTAAGCTCTCTCCCATGGACCAGTCCCAAAATAGCCCCATATCATTCATGGAAACCATAGAAAGAAAGGGGAGAAGGAGGAGAATAAAGTTTGTGAAGGAGGAACCATGAAAATCCAAAAATTTCTCACCTTTTTACAAGCTCTTTTCCTCCTTCTTTGCTCCTCCCCTGGACACCTCTTGAAGCTGGTCTCTCCTCTATTTTAAGGTAGAGCATATGTCAGTTACGTGAGGGAAGAGAGAAGGACAACTCATATAAGAGCAAGTTTCTTAAAATTGTTCTTTAAAATTTCCATCCATGTCCCTTTTCTTGACTTTTCTGTTTTAGGCTCATTTTAAATCCTTTTTAAAAACTATCATTTCCATCATAAAATTTAGGTTCTTTAACATATAAAATGTCTTTGGAATCACTCAAATTGGATCTAAAACCTTCCTAAATGAATTGGTCAAAGTTCAGGTCAACCAACATTGTAAAACATCAACCAAAGGGCTTTTAACTGTTCTGAGGGTTCCCATGGTTTTTAGGGCCTCTAAGAACTCTAAGAAACTCATTTTTTCCATTTAAAAATCCCTCCTTTGAGTTTTTTAAAAAGATTCTGAAATTACAAAAATGCCAATATGCTTTCAACAATTTTATTGAACCACTATGGCTTTAATTTTTGAGCAACTCAAATCTCAAATCTTCATTTTCCATTATTTAAAATTTTATTCTAATTTTATTTGGCCTTAAATCATTCATTTTAGGGGACTTGCTTTTATATCTGGTAAGTTTCATACATTTACGGAGAAACTGGATGTTACATCTAATACCACCTTCATATAGAGCCTCTAGTGATATTGTTCCTGGTTCAGCCATGTTTAAAGCTGAGTTCTATAACTGGGGTATTATTCCTCCCTTCTACAGGAAAACGCACCACTGGTGGGGAGAGTACTACTCCCACTTATATGGCCTTAGCCCAAAACCTTCCTCTCCGATGTAGGACTTTACAACTAGCGTAACAGGTGGACTCTAAATAGAACTTGTATGGAATTGCAAACTAAAAATCCATCTTAATGTCATGTTAAGCAAAATCAATGAGACAACAATCATCCTTTCCATCCAGCATTGGTCACAAAATAGAGTTAGAAAACAAGATTAAGAAACATACATTTACACAGTAAGGCCATTACTGTGAAACAATAGTAGTGAATAGGATTTGAAATGAAAGGAATAGAAAATACAGTGGAGTAGGAGAGGCTTTACCTACTTAGTAACTTCAGGTTCTTGCTCTGTATTCATTCTCTCCCTCAATCTATTTTTATCCTTCTTCTCTTTTTTGTGTCCTTCCTTCTTTTCTAAATTGTGCTCCTTGTCACCTCTCTTTTCAACCTCTCTTCCCCTCACACTTAGCCTTTCCCCCTCTCAGATCTCTCTAAACTAAAGCCAATTCAGAAAGCCCTCCCTGGTCTCTCCTTGATTCTCCCCTCTTATAAAGAATCCTAGAGTGCTTCTAACATTTCTTCTCTTAATTCTCCCTTCTCAGTCTCTCTTCCCCTATGATGCTTTCTTTTCTTCCTTGTTTTATGTCTCTATCCCTCCCTTCTGTTTTCATGTTACCATTTCCTACTTCTGATGGTGAAAGGGACATGAGAGGGAAGTCAAATCCTTGAGCCATCACCCTATTCTGCTCTCTCGGACTCTCTGAGATGCTGGATACCCCTTTCCTTTTTTTTGCCTCCTGCTGTGCTTCGATCTAGCTCTCTGCTGATGGCAAAGACTAAAGGGATGAAAGGGCCTGGGTCAAAATGCAGGGTTCTTTTTTTTTTTTTTACTATTTCTTTTTTTTTTCAATCCTTGAGTTGATGTGCTTAGGGCAACTAAACTGAAAATTTTAGGCTGATGCAAACAAATCCTTTTTTTTCTTTGATTTTCTTATTTTTGTTTTTTGTTTTTTTAATTTTTCTCATTGCATTGGGCCATTTATTGGTGTTAGGCTAATGTCGAGATTTCTTGTTTAGCTTTTTGATATTTTGATTGATTTGATTTGATTTTTTTATATATATTTAAGGTCTTTCCCCTTTTTGTTAATTTGCTTTTGGTCTTTTCTTTCTTTTTTAGTTTTTTCTTTTTTTTATTTGATTTTACATTTTTTATTTGATTCTCAATTTTTCATTTCCTCTTTTTTTTTTGGATTGAGTTATTTAGGCTTTAGGAATATGGGGAAAAGGAAGCCTAATACTTTTTTGAGTAAATTTTCTTTATTTTTCAAATATGACTCAAACTAACTATTCTTTTCTATTTTTTTGTTTTTTGCTAATTTAATTTTATTACTATTTTTAGAGTTTGTTCAAACAAAATACGGTGTTTATAGTTATCTCTCTTTACTTATTTCTTAGGCAAGGAAATTGAAAATGTAATTTTTAGTATGTTTGCATAAGAAACAAATAAAGATAAGAACATGTATTTTGTCTGAGATAATTTGATCGCCCCTTGATATAACTAGACAATAATAAATCAAATTGAACTTACAAAAAGGAAAAAGCAACCCAAACAAAATATAATGTTGACACTAGTAAATTTAAAGTCAAATCACAAACATGTATAGCAAAACAAAACATTGACTAAAAACATACAAAAATTATATAGCAAATGAGACAAGAAATCCAAACAAATATACTAAAAGAAATTCATATTTCATGCTCAATTATACTCATTCACAATAACACAAGAAGGGGAAAAAAAGAAAGAAAGAAAAAGCATACAAAGTGAATAATATTCAAAATGTAAACACATCAAATACAATTATAAACCCAATGAAAGGAATACAAAATTGATTTAAAATCACTCCCTAAATTGCATGCTTTAGCTACTTAGCTTTTCTTCCTAACTTTAGCTAACAATCATCTTAAGGATTTGATCCTAAAGGACTTTAAAAGAAAGAAAGCTAGGGGTTAAAAAAACTATAAAAATAAATTTATTTATTTTATACTCTTATATATATATGTATATTATTTTTTTAGTTATGCTTAGATTGCCTTCTAAGAATGGCTTTTTTTTTTATAGTCTTTAACCTAACTTTATGGGTAAACATAATCATAGGTATCAAACATTTTAATTGCCTTGCTCCCCTCCTTCCTTACATAAGTAGGCTACAGCAAGAATAGGTATTCTTTCCAGTTGAGAACTTCCTTATCAAGCAACTTCATTAGAGCATATGCTTTAGCAGACATAATAGAAAGCTTTAACTTTAGTTCATCTTAGAAAACTTCAGGAGCCTCCAAATATCTCAAACACCTAGTAGAATCTTCTTGATTCTATTTAGTATGAATCAAAGATTCAATTGAAGAATTCATCAAAAGATTGCCTAGAATCACATTTTCTACTCCTATCTCATTGCAATATTTTTTTTTTTGGATTCATCAAGATAATCTCTTACAATGATTATGTGGGATGTTATCTCTTAGTTTTCTAGTCCCATAATACCTTCCCCTTCCTCCACTCTCTATCCATAATTCTCCTCAAATTCATTAGAGACCTCTAGTAACTCTTTTCACTCTTCAAGGTAATATCCTTACAATGATACTCATTTTTTCTTTTAAGAGTAATCTCCATATCACTTAGAAGACTCGCTTATGCTCTATTAGAGATGACATTAGCTAGTTTTCCTATTTGAATTTCCAAGTTTCTAAGAGCAGCATCTTGCTTATCCGTAGCACCACAATAGCATCTTATTTGGCCATAATGGCATCTTGCTTGGTCATATATTGCCTAATCATTTTTTTCAAGTTAAGGTTATGATCTTGAATTGGGATTTCATCTTATAGTTGGAAATTGGAAGGTTTGGAAGGATGTATTGCATATGATGAAGAAACTTGACCCTAATTCCAAGAAAAATTTTATTCATTACTCTAGTTAGGAATATATGTGTTATCACAGAAATTATCTGAATTCCTATTGAAATCATCCTTTATCTATACATTTTCTACATAATATAGGCAATACTTTATGCAGCAATCTTCTCTACAATTATCATAAGTCATGTACAAGTATGGAGAATCACTAACATAAGCAACATTACTAGTATTCAAATTAAAGTTATCAAACCTCCTATCAAATTTAGCCATTTGAGCTATCAATTTGGTTATGATATCAAGTTTACACTCACTAATTGCACCATTTGTTAGCCAAGACAATCCATAATCAAAAACAATAACAACAAAAACAAAACCTAAATGTAAATATCAACAACACCAACACAAAAATAAAGCACAAACTAAAAGACTCAACTACTAACAACAAACAAAAATAAATCCCTAGCAACAACACAAAAAACTTTGCTTTGAAAGTGTGCAAACAATATACATATTGCACAAGTAATATAATAATCAATAGAATATCATTCCTATGAGAATTTGTCACTAAGATAATTGCAAAGTCCTAAAGTAATACACCTTAATCTAAGTCAAGCCAAAATTAAATATGATAGGAAACTAAACTGAATTAAAGATATAAAAATGACAAAATAAAAGAGAGATATCATCCTAGTTTAAATTGGAAAGAAAAAGGTTTGGGATTATGATTCCCCCTAGTATTTCATATGAACTAATTAAGTTCATTCAAGTTATTCAAACTATCTAATGGTTTCCACACAATTAAAAGCATGAACACAAGGATTGAGTAAATAAATCATAATATTAATTGTAAATAAATAAAGTAATTACAATATATTATAAGTTAGAATTCATAACAATCCCAAATCAATAAGTTTAGCTCATAACTATAAAAAATAACAACTACATTAATAATAGGGCATAAACCAAATGAACAAAGAAATACAAGAAAAAGTAAGGAAAGAAAAGAAAAACTAATTTAATCGGTAAATTTTCTTTAAATCCAAGCTTCTTTTATGGCAAATGGAGCTCTAAACCATCCTTTTTCCTCCCCATGAACCTTAGAATGGTAGCTTTTATGAAGAGATAGTGAAAGCCTTTTTAATCCCTAAAAAAATGCAACTAAAAATGTTGCATTTTGCATTTTTTACAACAAATGCCAGGGTGCAAAATTTTTATGCTATAGCATGTTTAATTCTATGATTAGGCATCACAGCACTACATTTTTTATAGTAACGTATTAGGGCACCATCTTTTCTCCTTTTTCTTCTTCTTCCCCCCTCCCCCAATTTTAGGCTTTTTTCAACAAATATTCTTAGCTTTTGTTGCTTTGCATTCTAAACCTTGTAATGTTGTTTCTTTGTATTTATAACCCTATAAAAATATAAAATTCATGTAATTACTATTTATAATCTATTAATAAAGATTAAATAATTTAACAACCTAAAAATCTAGATAAAAACACAAAACACAATTCATATTTAGCTAAAACAAAATTTAACTCAACTGAAGATAAAAAAATAAAACTTACTAAATATTAGCTTAACTAAAATTTATTAATTTTGTATACCGAAAACATAAAATAAACTTAATATTCATATAATAAGTCCCTTCAAACAACAAGAAAAACATGATAATTTAAAGACTTATCAAATCCCCATTCTTGTTTGGAACCTAAGAGCTTCTTCCACACCATCCAATGCATCCTCTACTCATTTCTTTCTTGACCCTGCTAAAAATTAGCTATCATACTATCTAGCTCTTGATAAGTCTTTTTTGGGAAAAGAAAACACAACATTGAATAGGTAGGAATGGTATTAGCAATCACTTTGATCAATACTTCTCTACTAGCTTGTGAAAGCACTCCATGCTTCCAACCTTGAACTTTAATTCAAACCCAATCTCAAACAAAAGCCAAGGCCTCTACCTTTGATCTACCTCAAAACACTGATAATCCCAAGTATTTGTCTAGAGGGTCAACCTTTGAATACCAAGGATCTAGCAAATATAATCTCTAAAAGGGGGAGGAGAATTTAAAGAAGAAAATAAAAGGCTTTTCAAAGTTCATATTTGTTCAAGTGCCATGCAATTCTTCAAGGATCTTCTTCTATGACTTCACAATTTTCTTTAAAAGCTTTAAGGAAGAACACCAAATCATTAGCAAACTAGCAACATGTAAGAGGAGGACAATTCCTTGCCAATTTAATCCCTCAAAGTCTTCCTTGGGCAACACACACATTGATCATTTTAAAGAGAACATCCACGACAATAACAAAAAGATATGGTGAGAAAGGGTCTCCTTCCTATAGAAAATCCTATTGCTCCCTGTCATAAGCCTTGATCATATCTAACTTCAAAGCTAGCTTATAATTTTCCCCTTTTATTATTTCAAGTAATAAAACGCCTTATGGTCTATTAGAATGTTATATATCATGAATAAGTCTTCCTGGCACAAAAAGCTCTTTGATTCTTAGTGATGAACTTAGGTAAAATATTCATCCATTAGCAATCATTTTAGAAATTATTTTACAGGAGAAATTACATAAGCTAATAGGTTTCAAATTTCCCACATGTTCAAGCATATCAATTTTTAGAATTAAAGCCATATTTGTGACATTCAAGGATGAAAGATAGGTACCCTGGGATAGAAATTCTTAAACCAACTTGCAAATCTACTCTCCAACTATGTCCCACGTATTTTGATATGAAAAAAAAAATCCCCTAGCAACCATTAGGCCCAAGAGCCTTCAGTACTCTAAGATTAAAAAAAGAAAAACTGCACATTTAATTTCAGCAGAAGAGATGGGACTCAGTAAAAAGGAATTATTCTCCTTCCCAACAACAGGGTCAATAAAGTTGAGCACAATCGAAAAATCCCTCACACCACTTGAAGCAAATAAATCAGAGTAAAAATCCTTAAAACAACTTAAAATGTCCCGGCTCTTAGTCCAAGAACCATCATTCTTCTTCAAACATGAGATTTTATTTCTTTGCCTTTTCTGAACATTTGTAGTATGAAAGTTCTTGTCATCACATTTCAGCCACTGAACTCTATATCTTTGAGCCCAATATTTCTTCTCCCTATTCCAAGGATCCTCAATTTGCTTGGTAATATGTGTTGCTTTTTGTGATTTCTCTTCATTCCTTATGCCTTCATAACATTCATGGAATCGGCCCAAAAGATTACTGATCAACTTTCTATTATTTGGGAATTCAATTTTATTCATTAAGCAAGGCTTCCCTGACACGGGCCCGGTTCAATAAAAAACTTTCCACTAAACCAAAACCGTTCTTCACCCTATTATCCCAATTTCTAGCAACAACAGAGACAAAAATCAGCATGGTACAGCCATAGAAGCTTTATTTTAAAACATTCAGGTGTCCAACCATCTTCATAGTTGAAGACAAAATAAAATGCAAATTAAAATAGACTGTAAGAAGTTATTAATTCAGGAGTAATGATGATGGGAAAATGATGGAAAGCTTGAATTTTCCAGTCTTTAATTAGGCAATAATCAAATATTATTTAACACAGATATTGAGACACATCCAACGATTTAGAGAGCTGAACCTAATGACAATTAATCTGCACGACTTTGTGTCGTGTTTCAAGCTTTATTTTAGAAAACACTTGTTTGGCTTTAAATTTGGATAAAATTTTAATATAATCTTTTGGTAGTTACTATTAGATTATTTAATAAAAATATTACAGATAAATTTTTTTACAGTAAAACACCACATAATTAAATTTTGTCTATATATATATATATATATATAAAATTAAAAAAATACGTATACAGCGTTAAAGTATTACATTTGTTTTTGCACAAATGTCTTTTGGGATTGTTACATATAACTATAGAGGAGCCGGTAGGCACTCTCTCTCTATTCGTCCCTCTTTTCTCTCCGATATAGTTTCTTCTCTTATTGCCAATAAATCATATCTGTCTTGTATATGATAAATTTAAGAGGAGTTTTTTTAACTTGTATTCTTACAATAAGACGGATTGAAATTTGAAAGTATATCTAGTATTCCAGTTTGCTTTTCTTGATAGATACGAAAGGCTTTTGACCTTTCGATATACCCTTTTTGCTTTTGTTATGGAAAATTTATTTAGTTCTACTTTGCTTAGTGTTTATGTCTCCATTTGATTGGACGTATGTAGTTTTTTTTTTTTTTTGGTTTGGGTGCCAAAATTTTATAATATTGTAAAAGTTGTTGAATCTAATACCATAATTAAGTAGACAGACATGGTTATCTTGCTATAATACATATATATTGTGAATAGAAATATATACAGGGATGGACAGTGCTTTTTTTGATATTTCAGTTCAATATATATATATATATATATATCATGTTTAGGACTACTGTAAGAACTGCTGGAGTTTACATTTCTTTTTCATAAAAAAGGTAACAATTTTATGTACCATGTGCATTTTTTAAAGGTAAATTAAGTATATGAATAGTAATGATCTATGAATCAATATCTTCAGAAGTAACGTCATAACCCTTTAATTTCTATCACTCTCGTACGTGTTGGAAAAATCAAATGGCTGGTCCTTGGGAGATCTTAGCACCTGGCATGTAGAAAATGGTGGGCACTTTCATGCGTGTTTGAAGCGGCATAGAAAACTAGTCAAGAGATAATGTAACTTAATACAATATGATGTTTGATGTTCATGATATATATAAATTTCTTCAATTATCGCCTTTTATATGAACATAAATCATAACAACCAAACTAAGGTGAGAAAAGCTTTGGTAATCGGCGTGAGATGCTAAGAAAAATCAGTAAATTAAAAAATATTTTTGTGTAGTTTTAAATTGGTCTCAAATTAATTTGTGCTATTATTATTGAGATTTACACACCATTCTTCTAAAAAATGTTCAAATTACACTTTATTTTAAAAATCTACACCCTCTTTTCCTGAAAGCAAAAAATTCACTCATGAACTCTTTCTATAACAAAAGATAAGCTAAATTATATCAATATAATTTTGACCAAAATACCCTAACATTATTTATTTCTATAATATAACAAGTATTAAAAATGTATTTAATCAATATAGAAATAGTCCATTTTTAAATTTAGAATAAATTAAATATATAGTTTTAAACACAATAAATAACATGAAATGAAAGTTTAAAAAACATATTTTTAATCAACTATATTTTTAGTGAAAGAAATTAATATTATTTTTTATAGTATTTTGATCATGTTGTAACCTTAGGGGGGTTCTTGTATATATTTTTTTCATAATAACTGGAAAGGCTGTATAATTTAAATATATCTTAGGAAATGGGAGAATACTTTACTCATTATTATTTAATTACTATGTGATATTTCTTGTTTAGTTTTTTTAACAAAACTAATGTTATGAATTGTAAAATAATAATTTTTATCGCTAAAATTCTATTTCACTTTTACTATAATAAACAATAACATATATAATGGCATGAGGTTATTGCTTGGTTAAAACTATCAATTTGATCTCACCAATACCCTCATCCTAGAAAGAATGAACACGATATTCATTCTCTCTAAACTGTTTAGATATAAATATTTCAATTTTTTGTTTTTTTAATCTTAATCATTATTTTTTTAAGTTTACAATTAGAAAATTATTTTTTATTCTATGTTTTATTCTCTTTAAAATAAAAAATTGAAATTTTAAAAAATTTTAAAATTTAAACCATTCAAATCAGTATAGATAGTCTAAAATGGTCAGGCACAATACTCATCTTTTCTGAATGAGTAAAGAATCCAAATTGGACCAATAACTTTATGATATTATAAAAATATTCATGTTATGAGCGATACAATCTTTTAATGATTAAGAGGATAAACACTATAAAGTAATTAAGTGCTAACAGAATAAAAAAGTAGTTAAATGACGCAATCAAAACTATAGTAAATAAACTGATTTTGGACGACTTATAAGGATTAATTGTAATCTAGCCATACAAAAAGTACACTATTGCTCGTTTGCCTGTATATCATAATTCGCTTTGTTGCATGGCAACTTTCGTCCAAATATAGGACTGTTGTGATAATGGGCATCCACAAGGTGGGGCCTTCTGTCACAGTACTACCATGTGTCATGTGTGTGTTGGCGTGTTCTGAGTGTGTGATTGATATATAGTCTTACGAAAGTAGCCTTCTCAAGGCGATAGTCACATAATTTTGATAGATTAACTTACACTTTTTCTATTATTTAAGCTAATAGGTCATCTCTGTAAAACAAGATAATATTTCCTTTTGTTCATTTATATTCAATTATTCTAAAGAGCACACTAGGCTAATATGGGACAGTATGCATTTAAAATTGATTAAATAGAAAATTTAGCCTGAGCAAAGTGGAAAGATATCTCTAATTAAAAAAAAATCTTGATATCCTTATTGGTGAAATATTATTTCTTTAAACTCGGATAAATTTAAGGTATTAAAAAAAAGCAACTTGCAGTTAATTTTTTTTTTTAGTTAATTCAGGATAACTCGTAAATTTGGCCGAGTTTATGATTTACATGGAAATTTATTTTTAATTTTTGAATTTTAATCATCCATCCCATTTCTATTTCTGATTCTCTCTAGCCAAACTAATAAATAATATAGAATCTTTGCAATAAATTAAAATCCCAAAATGGCAAATTTGGTTTTTTTTTTTTGTATTATTATTACTATTCTTATTAGGCGTTATAACTTGATCCTTGAATATCAGTTTATGGATCACTTGGTTATGTTATTTCCTAATATTTTCTTTCATTATTTGTTTATTTTTAGAAGAATTTTAAACATTAATGTAGGTATATGTATTTCCTTATATGTTATTAAAATCAAAACATTCTAAATCTCATTAGGATCGAGCTCATCACATTATCATCACATATAGGCATTCTTAGGCCCTTAGCTGATGGATAAAAAGCTAAAATCCATAAACAAACCACAAATACTATCACGTCAACTAGTAAGGTCTTTGTCCAAACGTAGTTGCCAGGAGGATCATAGTTGCAACCAATGAAAGTGCCGCCATTGTCGCACCTCACCTTAGCACACCCAACACGCACCGTATCTCGCCAAACCACCTGAGTATAGTGCAGGCACTGTCCACCCCCAACGCACGAGTTGCTGTTGTAGTCATAGTTAGCTTTCTCGTTACACCCACATCTCCACCGCGTTGGCACCGCTCATTTGATCGCCGGAGCTCCACGCGAGGTTCTAACCATAGCGCCCGCCGCCGCCAGAATGCACCAGCTGGCAGTCGCCTTTGCGTTGGTTGGCGTAGTCCTGGCAAACTGTGCTACCGTGTCGTCCCAGGCGAGGGGGGGAACGCCCACCTCCGATCTGGCGGCGTTGTGGGCGTTCACGTAGTCTGCTGGTGAGTCTTGGGCGTCGACAAAGTGGGCCATGAGGGCAAACCCTAAGATTATGAGAGAAAATGAAACTTTAAATGATGACGACCCCATTTCGTGTGTACTTCTGCAATAATTATGCAGTAAGAGAGATAAGACTGTTGGGGTTTGATGGGGAAATTGGGAGAGATTTTAGTATGAGGTATTTATAGGCATGCTTGTGGGGAAATGGCTAGAAAAATGTGTAAGGGGTATAATCAGTCGTTCAAAAGTTCCTAGTGATCTAAAGAAATTAGAGCTTAACTTTTAATTAATCTGCTTTGGCTTGATTACCGGGCACTTTGAGATAAATTTGGAATGTGTCAAACAAATGTTGAAGAGTACATCTATAAAATTATTCTAAAATAATTCAATGCGGCACAAAATTTTAGAAGTTGATTTTTGGTACCGATTTGTAGTATAGAGCAAGTATTGTTATTTTACATATTATAACATAATTTATTTTTTCAAAGCCGTACAAATTAATTTTAAATCATGATTAAGCTGAGTCTTAAATTTTACATGAGATGTCTTATTTATTAAAATATGAATTACAATAGTACTGAATTTTGAAATTACAATAAACATGTCCAAATTTAGGAATTTCTCTCTTCATATGACTAAAAAAGAAAAAAAAAAAAAGAAATTGTGAGTGAAGACTAGAAAACAAAGCTGTTGGAAGTCATGAGGCATTTTTACCATCTTTCCCATTACTTTTGAAAGTAATATGTTATGGAGGCATTAAGATGAAATTGACTGCCACTGAATTTGCGGAGCTTAATTCAAGGAGATATTTTTCTTTCTTAGCAATGACATGATTATATATTACCAAGGTCCAATTTTGAATATTGTAATATTTTAAAAACTAGTATTCAGTTGTCAAGAAAATTAGCTTTACTGTGGAGGAATAATATATATATATTATTTTAATAAATTATATAAAACTATTTTTATGGATTATCTTTTGATTTACAAACAAAATTTGGTATAAATATTTTTATAAACCACTATTTGAGTACCCACAATTATAAAAACTAGATATTTCAATCTTAAAATGGGGATATCAGGTATAATAGTTGTAACTTTCTTTTCCATGGCATGGCCACGCAGAGGATTAATCTAACTTAAGACTATACATATCACTCAAGTGGTTGAAGGACAGGTAATTTTTTGTTTGTTTTTTGGTTTCGGTTACAAAGTCGTATGTTTCATTCTCATTTTGCATTAAGAAAAAAGGGAAAACAAAGATAATTCGCGGGAGACAAAGGACTCGTTTGTTTATATTGCCATCTAACTACCACGATCATTTATGTGAATTACACATAAATGATGATAACAATCTCTTAATTTAATTTATTTTTGCAATTATTCTTTATAAAACCGAATGGAACTTTGCATGATGGCCCCATTTTAACTGGTCTGTGCTTCTAACTGCCATAATGCAGAAACAGAGGCCTCTGTTTGAAAACCTACTTGGGTAATTTCCATAATTTGTACTGTGTCGGTTTCACATTGAGGTCCCTTTCTCCAAAACCAAATAGTCAAGGGCTATTTCAGGCTAAAATGTGATTTTGACATTATACAGGGTCTGGCTTGTCATATTTTAATGCTATAACTAAATATGCTACCTGTTTAAGCATTAAGCACCTAGATTTGAGCTCCTTAATTAATGGGGTTGAAGGTTTTTGATAATACTGTGGAAATTTTTACATCAGGAGCATGGAATGCTTGGGAAGTGCATACAATAGGAGGCACTGATTTTAGTTCAAAGGTATGATTATTTCCTTTGAAAAAAATGTGAGTTGTACCCATGTGGGAGCCACAAACTTAGTCTAGTCAATAGTCAATTAATAGCCATTATATTATTTGCTGATTTAGATTTCAGAAGGCTTTTTCCTTTTCCTTCCTCTTCTCTTTATGTGGACTGCTGCTGCAGTTATATAACAGATGAAACTAACAGAAGTTATGGTTAGCCTTTTCAACCAAAAAAATAAAATATAATGTGTTGAACTCATTTTTCATTTCATTTTCAATTTGTTATTTGAGTATGTGCTAGAACCTCTTTTAAGCAGTTGACAAACTTCCAACAAGATATATAACAGCGGGGAATGATTTCTGAAATGTCTTGTTGGAAGTATATCAAAAGTGTTGGATTCTATCATTAAGCTTTTGCATTGCTATGCTAAACTTGGGCTTTACATTATATAGAAGTGCTCATTAAGCATAATATCATTCGCATTTGTTCTGTGGTTTTGTCTACTATATCTCTATTCCTAATCATATTTGATATGCTATGGTTGTTAATCATTTTAATAAATATGGCTTTATTTCTACAAGAGGGTGATAGATGAAGACGCACTTGAACAAACTTTATTTGCTGCTGTTACATGTACAATTATGGAGAAAAAATTATAAACAAAAGTTTAAAAAATGGATATAGCAGCGGTCAAAACCGCCATACAAAATTGCAAATTTTTAACAACAATTTAAATAACTGTTGTTAAACCTTGGTCTAGTGACAATTATTTAGAACTGTTGTTAGACCATGGTTTTAATGATGGATATGGAAACCCATTAGATGAGGGACAGTTTTACTAATGGTTGGAGAAAACCATCATCAAATCTTTTGCCACTGTCCAAAGGCTTGAGCAACAGTTTAAATCGTCGCTAAAGCCATATAAACAGTATAGCTAAAGCCTCAGCAACATTTTTTTTTCTCCCGGTGGGTAATGAGGCAAATATGGTTGGGACAGGTTTGATGGGGAAGTGGGAGAGACTTGGGTATTCATAAGCATGCTGTTTGTAGAAAAATTTGCAATGGTATAGTCAAATGTTCAAAAAGTTCGTTGTGGTCATAAAATTAAATCTTGACAATGAGAGATATTTGTAATCTACTTAGGTTCAATGTTTATTGGAAATATTTTAAGAATAAAATTTTAAATGCAATAAATATATGTAAAAAAATCGTATCATTGAATCATACAAAAAAATTAGTGTCAAACAAAACCTTCAGATATCCCATATATATATATATATATCCTGAGAGGATTACTAAAAAAACAAAGTTGGAAGTCAACAAGAATTGTTACCATCGATTAATTTTGAAAGTAATATGTTTAGGGGGTTCACATGAAATTGGCTGCCACTTAATTTGCTAGAGTTCAATTTCATGGGGGATTTTTCTTTCTTCATATGTATACTGCATATTCTGATTTATTTATTTGAATCAATGACATCTTTAGTTAGCTCATGCAATCTTAAAGGAATTATTTTTTCCTCCTACTTTTTTTATAAAATATAGTTAGACAGCCTTCTTCTTAATAATATTTTCAAAGAATTGCTACCCCCTCCTGTTTTTCTTTCTTTTTTTTTTTTTTTTTAGAGTCGCATATTTCACTTTAAAAAATTCATATTTTGGTCCGTGATATATTAGTGCACTTTCAATTGCTATTTATTGATTTTTTTAATTATATAATCTTTCAATTATTTGAATTCTTTTAATATTATCTTATTCCATCTCTCTTAAAAACTGAACACCAAATTTAGTAAATTGTAGACTTAGAGTAAACAATACTTTTTAAGTGAGTTAAAGATGTTAGGTAAGCTGGAAATATCCAAGCGCGCTATATGTTGGGTTTGGGATTAATTTTTGAATGAAAATATTAGTAAAGAGAAACATTAAAAATATTTTAATTATTAAGGACTTAATTTTAAAAAAAAAATTGAAATGGATGAGAGCGCAGGTTTCTGTGTAAGTAATTCTTTGGTACACTCTCAAAAGAAATAATATGAATATAATCACTGCGTGGTATACTAGGAAGAAACTCGTGAGAATAAGATATTAAAATATACTGATTAGATTAAAATGCAAATATAATAATCAATTATTTCTCATTCACATGCGGTCAATATATTTTGATATATTATCACCACGTCTTTCTCTTAATATGTCACCTAATAATTATATTGGTACAATCACTTTTGAAGAAGAATTGAAGAGTTCACTTTCTCTGTATCATTTACGTGGACCAAATGAAAATGAAAACAAAACCGTCGAGTAAGAGAAGGCAAACATGTACAACATGACTATGCTATTACCCTCGCGGCACGCACACGGAAATATAGAAAGACTTGCCAAGCAATCCTAAACGATATATTGGTTAATTGTGTTGTTAATTTGTTATTAGTCTGAAAATTAATCATATTAGTTCTTTAGGGAGATTTTGTAACAAATTCTTCCTACTAAATTTTTTTAATAATTTTGACGTGAATAATTTGTTTTTAACTAGATTGAAGAGACAAAATATTAAGCGGAGCATAACTTGATTCAAATAGAAAGGGAAAAAAATACATATTTTCTTGAATTTTTAAGTCACTACAAATAGTTTTCTGAATTTTTATAATCGGAAAATAAGTATTTTAACTTTCTAACTCTAGCAAATTAACAGGTCATTCTATCTATTTAATTAAGGATGATTTCTTTTTTTTCTTTTTTTTGGTGTACATGCTGGCATTATTGGAGACAAATGGAAATTTGCTGTGTCAATTATAAAAAAATCCGGTGTGGCATTTGAGTTGACATTGTCAAAGAAAAAAGAGACAAAAAGACCTTTTTCTTAAATTGTGTTAAAGTTAAAGGACCTATTTTTTTATTTTAAAAATTTATAAGACTATTTACAAGCCAAGTAATTCAATATTCAAGCGGATATTTATATTTTCTTTAAATATAAATATTAATATTTTGGTCAAATTACAATTTACCCCCTTCGAACTTGAGCTGAAATAATTAGACTACATACCTTAATCTAAAATGTCATTCAAACTCCCCCTAATATATCCCTTTACAACTATTTTTTTCATCTAAAATTAATTGAAATGATCAAACTGTCGATAATTAAGTTGATATTGGAAAACTGAGAACGTGATCTTCAGAAAACAAATTTTAAATTCCAAGAGAAACTTATCTTATGTACAAAAAAATTACTAGAGGAAAAAACTGGTTTCAAAGAACATTTGCATAACCATTTTTGTCAAAATGTAATCGAACAAACCGTCCAAAAAGTTTAAATGACACAAGGTAATTAAAAAATAATGTAATTTAGTTAATGAAAAACAAAAACCGTAGACTACCTAAATACAAAAACGTGAAAAACACCTTGGACTACCAAAGCACTAAAACGTTAAGAAAACAAACTTTGTTGCGTCATATTCCATAACTGGGGCCTCTCCTTGGTTATAGCCTTCAATCATGCATGGGGTTTCTTAAATGGATTTGTCAGAAATTTGACGAACACAAAGTGGCAAAATAAGTTGTTCCGTTTCTTGGTCAACTTGTGCCCATTGTTTACTTTTTGGAAAATTACAATTAAAGATTTTAAGTTAAAGATATTTATAATAAAAAAATCTTAAATTTTAAAATTATTTTGAATGACTATAGGATAAAAAATTTAATTTGGAGTCATAAACTGTAATTTTTTATACAATTTAAATTTTTAGTGTTAGGATCCTTAAGAATAATTTTAAATTTTAAAATTTTTTAATATAAATATTTTCAATTTAGAATGTTGGGCGGTAATTTTCCCTTACTTTTTCTTATAGTCAAATGGAATTAAGAGAATCACGTGATCATCAATGCTCTTCACGTGATTATGACTGTTCTCCATTCCTCAAAACAAAAACCAAAAGAAAAAAAAAAAGAGGTTTTCTTTTTCAACGGATTACCAGGCTAAAAATTAGAGAAATGTATACTTATCGTATTTTGAAACATTATTTAAAAAATTAATATCATACGATGAATAAATTTTAATGTTAGAAAATATATTAATAAAAATAATTTGTTTCAATTAAACAGTCTTAATTTCTTGTCCATATACAAGTTCAGAGTACAGTGTCTTATACCAACTAGTTTGGATTCTTAATTGCACTTAGAGAGAGAGAGAGATTATAGAGCATCTATTTCACCCAAGAAAGAGATTCTGAAAAGCTCATTGCCAGTCTCTTACACGGACGACAACCCTCTCTTTGCCTCAAGTGTGGCTCGAGTCGTTCACTGATAGTCAATGTTTTCAAGGCTAGAACCTCCATGCTTAACCCTCACAGCCAATTCTTTTCATGAGATTACAAAATCCATGTTCCCGACCTGTGTTGCCGAATCGTTCCATATGATAAAAAGAAAAAAAATTATACATTTGGTCTCTATAATTTGCTTGAGTTTTTGATTTGGTCCTTATATATATCATTTTCAAATCATTTCTTAGATTTTGACGTTGTTTTCAATTTGGTCTTACTGTTAAGATTTGTCATAACATTGTGACACATAGACATTTGTTAGTAAACTCAACTTTAGATTGACGGTATTATAACAGATTTTAACAATAGTGACCAAATTCAAAACGACATCAAAGTGTAGGGAGTAGTTTGGAAAGAAAATAACCTATAGAGACCAATTTAAAATCTCAAGCAAACTATGGAACCAAATATATAATTGTTTCTAGTAAAAATAAAAAGAAATTGCAGTTGCTTTCCTTGATCTTTACCTTCAGTTGTGATATCCTTCCTAATCTCAAAAAAAAAAAATCATAATTGACTCCCTGATTTATTAATATCATTGCAATAAAACCAGCTATCATCTAAATTTAACAACTTTAACCATGTAAAATTATTAAAATACTCTTCTTATAGATTAATCAATATCCTTTCACTCTCCTTTTCATCTACCCCCATATCACTATGGCTCCTCAATTCCCTATATAATCTTGACATGGCAGAATCGCTAATACAATTAAATGTTGTGAACTCTAATATTTAAGTGGCCTTAAAAATGTAATGAGACCATCTAATTAATTTGGCATAGCTTGGATGGATCACTACGGAGTTGTATACGGGATCATTGCTATTAATAATTAGAGTGGCAAAAGTAAAATTTTAGTCCATTAATTTTGCATTAGGTTTCAGTTTCATCTCCTAAATTTGTTTAGTTTTAATTTAGTCCTATAATTTTCAAAAACTAATTAAAAATTTCTCTACTCCTAATACGGTTAATATACTTAGCGAAAATTGCTGAGTAATATTTGATGCACTTAACACATAAGAAAACTCATGCCAATTCATCGTCACCACTACTCAAAACAAAGATAGAGGGCCTGCGTTGGTTTCCTGTTTTCATAACAGTTTTTTATTTTTAAGAATAAAAAAAATAAAAAAACTTGTTTGATAATGTGTTTTTAATGAAGTGTTTTGTAAAATAAAAAAATAAAATTTTGTTTTCAGAAACAGAAAAAGCAAAACATTTTTTTAGTGTTTCGTAACTTTTGTTCTACAAAATCAAACAAAAAATAAAAAATAATTACTTTTCAGAATAATAATTCAAACAAATTTTTTAATTTTTTTATTCTCAAAACTTGTTTTGAAAAGCATCTGTTTTAAAAAAATTAAAACAAAAACAAAATCAAAGGGCCATATTCTTTACACATCTCCTTCACTCCCTAAATTAGAAACTTCAGGTTTTTTTTCCCCGTATCCCTCATAATTCTCGCAATCGTTCTTTGTTTTTGCCTCAACTTGATTATCCGGTATATATGATTCTTTTCTCTTCTAATTTCCCTTCATATTAAAATTGTTGGCCAGCATCAGATTAAACTATTTGCCGTGAAAAAGTTGCTGAAGTATACCCGCGAGGACCTGTGGTTCGTAACCTAAGATGCCTTCCTGATGGGCCATGAGATCCATTATGCGTTAAGTGTTATCACATAGTAAGGAATTCCACAATCGTCTATACAGGGTACTGCCGAAGTCCCACCACCTTCTACGAGATAAGGTTGATTAAAAGGTAGGGTGTCCTTTTTCGATCAATACACACAGAATTGCACCTTGTGTGTTGATCGAACTGTTACAAGGGACAAAATCGTGATTGAATTACTCAAAATATTGATAAAAAACCAGCACACTCCCTTTTTTTTTTCTGTGCGAAAGGTCTCCATAAGTAAATTTTACTCATGATTGACCTATTTAAGAAGATTTTACACATAGGATTGATAAATAGGTGATGATAGCAATGATTTGGCATAATATTTTTATACTTGTCAGAATTTTTTGTTAATTATATTAATGGAGTTATGAGTAAGGAAACTTTTGATTGGTTTTTTGAAAGTTATAAACAAAGTTAAAGATAAAACTAAAATCTGATACAATGTTAAAGAAGTAAAAATGTATGTTTACCTAATTAATAATATTTCAAAATTAATATAGTAATCAACCAGGATTCTCTCTTTTTATAAAATTCAATAAATACCACATCCATATGGTTCATAAGAAGCCACGTCACCATTTTAAAATATTCAGCCAACAAAGGCTGCATTTTGGTTCAATTCGACTCAATTGTCTTCTACTCCCAACCACGTGGTTATATTTGGATGGATGATAATGAATGAAATAGTAAAAAATAAATTAATTAATTTAGTTCAAATCCTTATTCAAAGGTTTTTACAGGATAAAATAAAATGGTAAAGGATATAATTTAAGACTCTTTTTTATCACTCAAAACTCTAAAGTTGTATCCCTCCAAATTGGGAGGTTTCAAAGAAATGAAATATGGACTAGTAAAATTATTTTAAACAAAATATAATGCAATTATAATTATACCCTCTTTAGCCTATCATTTTTAATTATTTTAAAGAAATTATTAAAAAATAATTTATAAATCATTCCGTTTTATTAATTTTTAGATTAAATTATATAAATATTTTCTGAATTTTGTTGAAATTATATAAATTTTTTTATATTTTCAATATATATATATATATAAACCTTTATCAAAATAAAAAAATATCTTATACTTTAATCCAATTTTAAATTGTTAGACAAGAATATCCTCCATTAACCTAAATATATTTTTTAACTGAAAATGTTATTAAATAAAGAATAATTTATTCTAATTTTTATTATAACTTTTAAATAATGGCAAGAATATTCTTTTTTTTCTTTTATTAAACCCCCCAAATAATAAAATGTGACATTTCATTTATCGCTTTTCTATTATTCCAATTTTTTTGGGTAAACTTCCAAACGTAAACATAGACATCAATGTTTAGTCTTCACCTCTCTGACACTCAAAATACAGAGTGAGACAACTTGGCAGGCCTTGGTTTCTCAATGGCGAAGGAGTGGGGTCGCTTCTCGGAGAACCCAAAGTTTGAAGCCCGTGGCAATGATCCCATTCTATATGGAAGGAAAAAGGGCTTCAAGATTACAGAATAGGGTGCTCTGAAGAAAACAAGACCAGCTCTATTTTGGACCCGGGCACGAGGTGGTGAGGGTGACGGTAGGAAACAAGAGATTGTTATTGTGAAGGTAATGATTTTTGTTAAGCTAACTCACTCTGTTTTTTGTGTCATCGAGGTGATAAGTTAACGTTACTGACTTGAAGATGAAGTTGGAAGTGAAACACCGCTGAGTACAACAAAACGCCACGTTTTTCGGTTCAATATTGTAAAATGATGCCTTATGGATGTGGTATTGTTGATTATGAATCCATGATTCAGAGAAATTGACCTTGTCAATTTTTTGGGTAAACAAAAAGGATCTCGGTCCAACTCTGTGTGTGTGTGTGTGTGGGGGGGTGAAGAATAATAAAAGAGAAAATATCATATATATTTTGTAGTATGATGGTTTTTTTATTTTTTTTGGGACATATGATAGCTATTCTAATATACATACGATATCGTTATTTTGTTTACTTCCTTTCTTTCTTTTTTTTGAAACTTTTTCTTCCCCTTATCTATAACAGTGAACGTCAAATCTCAGAAGAAGCAGTATTCTAGGAATCCTGAATCCTCCAAGAGAGTTTTTCTTACCATCGATGTGCCTTTGAAAACAAGCCGGAGACCTTTAATTAAGTTGCGAATAAGGACAACAATCCTGTGGAGCAGGGCGTGGAGTGCCTCCCTATCCCTGTCCTTGCCATCTAATTTCCATCACAAAAGATTTTTTTTTTCTTCATCATTATTGTCCAAGTCCCTATGATCCCTGCCATGGAAAAAAAAGTAAAGGACTAAAGGTTAGTTCTTATATTAGATTGCTTTTCTTTTTAATTTTAAATTAATATAAATATAAATAGAGAATAAAATAATTAAAAAGAATAAAGGTTACAATACATGTAGATAAAAACTTTTAGGATATTCATATAAAATTGACCGAGATGAAGATCTCATGAGACGAGTATAATCCCTGAAATCCCAAATTTATGAGATTTTTGTTGTCCCTAGATATGAGTTTTGTTCGTTGTTTTCTTATAACTCTTAATTTATTCATGTATTTTAGATCTTTTTTATCTGTATTCTTGGGTGATTAATAGTCCAAATCAAAACTATAACTAGAGCGTTGCCCCTATTTTTATTTCGAATGAGTCTTGGAATATATATAGTGAATGTCGAATTTGGATGTATGAGGCTGTCCCATTATATAAGACAAACGAAATGGCATGACACTTCTCTCGATTTTTTTATTCGATATTTGAACACAAACCAACAACCAAGCTGTACCCTTTTGCTATTGCTTGCTTTCTAAAACAAGTGGTATTGCCCAGCAGATATGAAAGGCTATAGGGGAAGAAACCAAAGACAAACGACAATTAGATCCCTATTCAATCCTATGTTATTTTAAATATTGGTGATTGACATGGAAAATAGAATTCAATAAAAGACTTACAAGATGTTTCATTTTATTTTATTTTATTTTTTTTCACAAATGAAACAAAGGACTTTAAGAGTTGAAAGTAATAATGGGACAGAATAAGAATAGAATTTATATATATATATATATATATATATCAAATCTTCTTAGCGCTTAAGTTTAAGGGAAGTAGCACTTAGACCATAACTCTTCTACGTTTCACTTCAATTTTTATTACATTATAAATTGCACATTTTTTGGCGCTCTACGGTATAAAATTTTAACTTTAATGCTTTCTCAAATTAAGTAAGATCGAATTGAGAATTTAAAATAATTACTTTAAAATAATTACTTAGTACAGAAATTCTTTATTTTTCTTTTCGGCACACAAGTCCAGTATTAAAGTCTAAAATATTTTACAAATGATTTAAAATTTCTATTACTTTCTTAAAATAAATCTTATCCCCTGAATTATACATAATGTTTTCAAATTCTTTATTTTTCTTTTTAGTTATTATTTATCCAAACTAAATTGTTTCATCATACTATTATACGTATGTACTCCTTTACAATATTTAAAAGCCACATAAGAAGCACATCAAATTTATTTCCTAAAATAAAAATGTCATTGAAAATTTTAAGGGAAGTAGAGTATTACATATATATACACCAATAATTTAAGTCAAATGGTTTTTTTTTTTAATTTTGGAGGGTACAAACGAGGGCTCAAAACTTTGGGGGTAGAGAGTAGAAAAAAATTATATAGAATCAAATTCATTGAAATAAATCTCACTTCAGTATTAAAAATCAAGGCTAATGTTACGTAAATTACTACTTCATTGAAAATTTGTTAGTTTATTTTGATAAGTAATAACTAAGATTCGTAAAGTTATCTTTGACCAATAATCTACTGTTTTTCTTTTTTTAATGGAGTTAAAACCAATAATCTTCTACTAAGGACTTGGAAATCGATCTTACAACATCGTTTTGATTGTTCTCTACGTTGGCAACTAAGTGAAAATAATGAGATATTGTGCATTTTCATTTGGGTACTATAGAATCATGTAATTGGTTTTATGAAATTTATTTAATGGGATGCAAGTTTTAAAATGCCAACTTGTAAATTTTATTGATCTATTCCACCAACTAAATGGTACCCTATGTCTCTCTAGAAACTAAACAAATTAAATTTGGGCTGCCAAAAACATAAATATATATTAAATTAACTATAAGTAACATAATATTAAACTTAATTAGTGATCATTATGAGTACTGTTCAAAGATTAAATTTGACTGGAAATTTTCAGTTAAAAAGGAAATGAAATGACTCTAGGTATTATAGAGGAGAGAGCCAACTCCTTAGTTCTACAAAAATTTTCAATGGTTATCTGCACCAACATTGTATTTTTAGTTAGCTGCAATAGCTTGTCGTCTTTAGAATATACTATGAAATTAGCAAAATATTTTCAACACATTTGTCTCTTTGTACAATTCCACTGAATTGGTTATGTTCATTCTCAGAAGCAACTAATTTTTTTTTTTTCCATTATAGCTAAAAGCTTTCTGTACTGTTCAACTTCAGGGACCTTCATCTCCTTGCATAGTGGAATTCATTATGTTTCAATTCAACTCTTTCAGAGCCCTTCATCTCCTTGCATAGTGGAATTCATTATGTTTCA
This sequence comes from Erythrophleum ivorense, assembly GCA_026724425.1. Classification (NCBI taxonomy): domain Eukaryota; kingdom Viridiplantae; phylum Streptophyta; class Magnoliopsida; order Fabales; family Fabaceae; genus Erythrophleum; species Erythrophleum ivorense. Next base: position 196,176 of record JAIUCV010000672.1, on the reverse strand, counting down.
ATTCAACTCTTTCAGAGCCCTTCTTTTGTTCTTGATCTCAATCTTCACGTTTATCAGCTGCACCAATTCTCAAGTGACTTGCGCTGATAGTCTTTGTTCAGGACCAGGAAACGATACTATGGATGCTGAATACAAATCAAACCTCACTGCCTTACTCAGTTCTTTGGCCTCTAAAGCATCCCTCTACAGCTTCTTCAATGATAGCTCTGATGGTGTCTATGGCCTCTTCCTCTGCAGAGGTGATGTTTCAAACGAGACCTGCAATACATGTGTCAGTATAGCAACCGAGAGAATCAGAACCGAATGCCCTGATGATAAACGAGCCATCGTATGGTTCGACGAGTGCATGTTAAGATATGGCAACTATAGGTTCTTTGGAATAGCTGAGACAGATGTCGTGAAAGAACATTACAAAGATGCAACAACAGAGCCCGATATTAATGCACAAGATCTCATGTCCCAACTAGTAAGCGTCGCTTTGGACACGAAATTGATGTTTAAAGCAGATAGAATAGCAGTGAGAAATGGGTCTGAATGGAGATATGGGTTAGTGCAGTGTACTAGAGATATAGGTAGAAGGGTTTGCAGTAACTGCTTGATGGTATTGTTGAATTTTGCAAGTTCTTGTTGCCAAGGGAAGGGAGGGTGGCAGATTTTGGCTTCAAGTTGCTATATGAGGTATGAGCAGTACCTTTTCTTTGATCAATCCTTTCCTCCACCACCACTACATGTGCCGGCAACACCACAGCCGTCGAGGGAAAATAAAGGTATGTACAAGGTAAATCAAGAAAGATGTGAGTTGAAGAAGACAAAAAAAGCAAGTCAATACGACTCTGCTTTTACAGGATCTTAGTTTTCATTCTTTATCAATTGCAAGTTAATATCAGCCACCTGAACAGAGCTCAAAATGTAGGGAATCAGCTATCTTAGGTTCAAGTTGTAATACTTAATAGCCTTGAATTTGTTTTTCTTTCTTTCATCTTGTTATGATAAACTAGTAAGACATGGTTTAATCTTCTTATGATGTCCAGCCAATTTACTAGCGGGTCCTAGTTCAATCTGCCTCCTAAAACAATAACACTTGCAAATTCAAACAGTAATTGAATAATAATTGAGGGTCTTTTTGGTATACTATTATTTTGATCTTAACATCTTGGATGTCAATCAACATGCGTGTGTTTGATACATTTGTATCAAAATAGTAGGTGTTATCCAAAATATCAAGGTGTTATAGGATCATAACATTTAGGTGGTATCTGATACCACTCATAAACCATAAGGATATCACATCACATCCTCTCTCTTTGTCAGCTTTTATATAACACCACTTGTATCCTTTCCAAGACAATTTTCTATTGTCATACCAAACATAGATATCTTAAATAGTGTGGTATTACCATGTATCCTATACCATGGTACCTAAGAGACCATAGAATGTGAGATAAATACGTACCAAAGGCCTCTTTGATCTCTATTCAGGGTAAATCGGATAGTGTCAGAACATGATGATAGATATCTTTCATAAAATATAACAGCAGGGGTTTAGGCCAGTCACAAAGAATAACAGAAATTTTTACTTCTTTTACCCATAAGCCAGGGTTCATTTGGAGATTTATTAGCAGTTTGTATCAGAGGCAAAAAATAATTTTCACTTTTTTAAGCAGGAATAAACACTGCAATCATTGCAGTCATTACTGTATCATCAATTCTAGCAGTTGCAGTTCTTTTTGGCATCTCATATGTTTTGTACAGTATAAGGAGAAAACGGAGAGGTACATATACCTTAGCTAACTAGCCTATCTACTGAAAATCTCTCCCAAAAATTCGAACTGAGTAAATTTTTGGCTCAGATGGGGAAACCAACCGACAAATTCTTCCACAAATTTTGAGAGGTTCAGGTATAACAGACTTGATGAAAAGAATCTTTCATACAAAGGATGAAGATAACGATGAAGAGATGCAATACTTCTATTTAAGTACAATTCAAGCTGCTACAAACAATTTCTCTGATGCAAATAAGCTTGGAGAGGGTGGGTTTGGCTCAGTATACAAGGTTAAAAACATAATTCTCCTTCAATTTTCATGCATACTCAGCACTAGTCTGGAATTAAAAATGATGTGAGTTGGAACATAGTCAGAATATTGTTGACCTTCTCATTTTTGCTCAAAAGAAGATATAATTGTGTATGATCTTTACTGTTGTGACATGGAGTAACTTAAATTATGTAGTGCATATTCTTTTGAATTATTTAAAATGCTTCCAGGGTATGTTGGCAAATGAAAAGGAAATAGCAGTTAAGCGGCTTTCTCTGAAATCAAGACAAGGTGATGAAGAGTTTAAAAATGAAGTACTCGTAATTGCAAAACTTCAGCACAGAAATCTTGTGAGGCTTGTGGGATTCTGCATGGAGGGAAAGGAAAAGCTCCTTGTATATGAATACATGCCCAACAAAAGTCTTGATGCCTACCTGTTTGGTCGTCTCACTTTCTTCCCCTCTGTGTTCATCTCTGTGCACTCTCAATTATATTATGACGTCTCCTTTCTAACACTTATATTTATACATGACAGATCCAGTGAAATCTAAAGAACTAGACTGGTGTATGAGGGAAAATATAATAAATGGGATAGCAAAGGGCCTTCTGTATCTACACGAGGACTCAAGGTTGAAGATCATTCATAGAGATTTGAAAGCGAGCAACGTTTTATTGGACAATGAAATGAATCCAAAAATATCAGATTTTGGCATGGCTAGAATTTTTGGTGGCAATCAAACTGAAGCTAAAACCAATGTAGTTGTTGGTACTTAGTAAGTCAAAATTTGTTTCTCAGTTATTTATAATATATATCTCACTCTTGGGCAAATGACGAGCTGAGACATATTTCAGAGGTAAAAAAGGCTACAGAGGATTCCTTGGATGTAGTTCTTGGGAAGCAAACTGGTAGTAATAGTAGAAAATAGAGAAATATTTGGAGAGCGTGAAGAGATAGGTTCACGTTGTATTATATTTATAATTTTTTTTTAAAAATGACTATACTATAGGTAAAATAAGCAATGTGGAACTAAGGAGTATACAACTTAGCCTACCATTTACATTTAATTCTAACAGTAATCAAATTTTCTGCTAAGTTGCTTGTGTTAATGAAGTTTTGAATCAGCACTGGACAAGGTTAAAACCATACGCCATGGCAAAGTCCTAGACTCCTGAAAGTGATTCAAAGCAGAAATTGATCAAATATGGATCTAATTGGATTTTTTTTTTTTTTTGTGGTTGATCCTGATCTTAAGAACTCTATTAGTTGTAGTTTTTACCTATATTACATCTCAGAGTGTTTTCAGTCTTTTTTTACTCCATATAATGATGTTATTACACTAAACCATAATTATTTTCCCTTTTCAGTGGATATATGGCACCAGAATATGTATTGTCAGGTTTGTTTTCAATAAAGTCAGATGTCTACAGCTTTGGAGTCTTAATGTTAGAAATTATAAGTGGGAAAAAGAGTAGTAGTTTCTATGATCCAGAACATGGGAGGAGCCTCCTATCATTGGTTAGAATTCCCCCATTGTTTTATCTGCATTTTTAACTGTCTTATCATTTCGTAACAGTATTTTCATTGATTATAATGCTCAATAGGCATATCACCAAAGCATGAAGGCATAGGAGAGGAGCTAATAGATCAGAAAATAGTTGGTTCCTGCAATACCAGTGAGGCTTTGAGATGCATCCATATTGCATTGTTATGCATTCAAGAGGAACCAGCTGACAGGCCCCCCATGTCAACAATTGTTCTCATGCTTGGAAGCAAGGTGATAGATCTTCCCCAATTACCAACACCAAATTCTTTTGGCAGATTGCTTCTATCTGACAGATCGACGACAACTTCTTCGATTGAGTTACAGAACTGCTATCATCAAAGTATTCCTATTTAACAGATGACTGTTTCATTGGTGGTAGACACTGGACTGAATATATTTTAAGATTCATGAGTCTTTGCCAAGTAAACTTTTGTTTTCCATGCAATACCACAATTTGAAAGACATTGATGAGCAATGGGATCAGAATATTAAGAGTGTTATGGTTCATGACGATATAGGTATTTATTTGTAACCCACGGCTTAAGTCATCAATTAAGGTGTCAAATTAAGGATCCTTTTCAAGTCTGTTTCCTTTATTATTCTCAGCATGTATTTTTTTTGTTTTTTTGGGTCTTATGGATTCCTTTTTAAACCTTTTTGCTGTAGACTTTTAGGCAGCTTATTGAATTAATAAAAATATCAGCTTTCTTCCCCCCCCCCACCCTCTCTATTTTTCCCTATTTCTTCCTTTTCCCATTGCTGGGACTACATAGCGCACGTTCTTCCAATTGTTAATTTCATTCCTAAGAATTCTTGTTCCGATAATGTAACAGTAGTTTGTATTCCCACCCCTACCCTTGGTTGATACATCAAGCACTACAAGACACTGAAAAGGTTATTGTAATAGGGAGAAAAGGAAGGAATACCAAACAAAATATATTATTGAAAGACAGTTATTGTGTCTATATTATAATACTAGCTCCATCTTCTATTTATTCAAATAACAGAGCCACACAAAGACACTTGTACATTTTATTTTGGGAGCACTACAAGTGATTATTTTCTTAACCTAGAAGACTTTCCCGAACAATAATATCTCTTAATATGGTAATTCTTTTCTTAACCTACTAGACTTTCCTAAATTCTAAGTACGTCTTAGCATTGTAACTTTTCTTAACCTACTAAACTTTTATAAATTCTAAATATTTATTATCAGTTATGAAGATGCTAGCCTAGTTTTGTTTCTTCTTATCTTCTAGCCGAATTGCAGATACAATGTAGCAACCATCATTAACATATTTAAAAGGATGTAAAAAGTTTCTATGCCTTCATCCACTTTTCTAGCAAGAGTTTGGTTATTGTTGGTGAGGAAGGTTTCTTCATCAATAGAAAGAGATAAAATATAGTCCTATTGATGGAACCTATAACAGAAAAATAGGAATTTATATGAAATAAACAGAATTATTCTCACAAAAGTCAGCAAAATAAGAAATTCTCTCTAGCTATTCAAGATGCCAGAAATCTCCCAAAAGCACTCCAGAACTTTTCACACCACTTTTTCATCTCTTTCTTCACCATTTTAAACCTCTCCTACAACAGAATGACTCCCAAAACTACCCCAAGCACTGTCCAAAATAGTTACATAACCACCCCCTCACCACCATCCTGTTCATAGGGTCCGGCACCAACCCAACTGGCAACTTAACAGAAAGCAGCCTCTGGATGAATAGGAAAAGTGCACAACTGGAAGTGAGGCACATAAACATAATCATGCTGCTAACTAAGCCTTGAACCTTTTTTTGGACTTGATATTGGGGTAAGGAATTCAACTGGACTGCAAAATGCAAAGCCTTTACAACAGCAACAACAAGATGGAGAAACTATTTAACCAGAACCAATTCAACTTATTCACTTGTACCACTAGATACCGCTACTGATATTCGTAAAGAACCTAAAGTTAAATTCCTTAGTTAACTATGTATCACTGGGCAAGTGATGAAAATCGGACTTCCTAATTTTTTCATTGTGCTTAGCTAATCATATCCCACCCTGCTTTGTCCATCATTGACGACAAATTCTTGAAGCATCTAGAATGATTCTATGTCAATAACCCCTTCAAATCAAAAGTTTAAACTGTTATGTGAAAGCCCATAAACAACTTTATTATAAATTTATATTATCTATCACGATGAATTGAATGGAAAGCAGAAGAGGGAGAAATTGCAATATAATTAATAGATAATAATGTATTTGATATTGTTGGTCTGTTGAGGAGATGGCAAAACAAGAAGAAGATAGCTTAGCCTAGTACGAAGGTGATACATTGCTTAGAATGTTGGAGTACAGGTTCTTTTTTATATGAGCTAAGGGGAAAGAGAAATGGGCTATAACTACCAATATACAGTGATATTTTTATAAAGATGATGAATTCCTTGTCTTGCTTGGGGATTCCTTGATTTGGATGCCTATTATAGCTAAGGATTTTGTGCTAGCTATTGTTAGCTTCCTTAGGGAATGTGCAAGTGTCCTAGTAATATGGGCTTTAATAATGTGGATTAGATCATCATGAGCCTATGAGAATATCAGGCCTATAAGACACCCATAACATATCTTATCTATTAAACTACTACTCTTTTTACTATTATTGTTTGAACAAATAATTTAGTCATTATCCAAAAGGAGAAAGGGATAGTGGAGCCTAGAGCATACTCTACATTTTCTAGATTTATATAGTGGCTAACTTCTTATGACCATGTGCATTCAAAAGAAAGTCCTCATCAGAAAATATTTGGTCTCAGCTCAACAATCACTATCTTGTTAAAAGTAAAGTAGTAAACAAGTAGTTTATGGTGATTCGGATGAATGTCATAAAATCTTACTAATCAGATACAAGTTTGATCCCCATACCAGCCCCCAAAAGACCGAACAAGCAAGAAGAAATCAGCAATGGAAAAATAAAAGGAATCAAAATTTCCATTACACATGCATCTCTATTTCTGAAACTATGGTTAGTGGCCACAAAACCAAGTGTCTTTGAAGAACTAAAAATTGAATAAATTATTACCTGTTTCAAATCCTTGCCCAAGCCTGGCTATGCCCACGAACAAGTATACTTGCCCAGACTTCAGGTTAGGCCGACAGTAAGAGGGCCTGCTACCAGCTTTGCAGCAAAGCAAGGCTTATATTAAATTGATTCCCTTATGACAAAAACAAAAAAAACCAAAAACAAAAACAAAAAACAAAACTGAAAACACTAAGTCTGACCGACTAACCCCATTACTTATGAATATCAAGTTTGTGACACAATAGTTTATAATCAGGCAATAACTTCAACAGCAAAAGAAATGACCATGTTGTCACACGACTCACCACTTAGAAGTAGAATAAAACTGGTAGTCATTGTGCCATATGAAACAACTGGACCCATAAATTCCCCATCTACTTCAATTTCCTATCACAGTTCTAAGATTGACCATACATGTCCCACACTTGTATGTATCAAACATGACCTGACATTTCAAATTTCATTTGAACACTTTCACATTTACATATTTTATCGTGTTTCGGTATCGGTATTGTGTCTTGTCTCGTATCTGTTTTAGTATCTCCACTCATTAAGGCAAGCCCTACGGAAACCAGTAATATCATCAAACTCATTACTATTTGTGATTGCCACTGCAGTTTGTTCCAAAGTTCCCAAAAACCCTCATTGAAATAGCGTTGGAAACATGTAGATTCTAGGCCTATCACCGGAGGCTACTTTGATAGAATTGAAGGTACAATTGGTATCATATATGCAGCTAAATTACTGACTTTTCTGGCTTTTCCTTCCTCCTGCATTGTTTTGGTGATCAACGGCATCAGCAGCACACTGCTACAACGAATGGTCGTCCAAAATTAACTCGAAAAAGCTCAAGTTCTTTTCATTGACGGAAATTTATAAAAGAAAATTTACCTTGAAGTACTGAACCATATATACTCAACTATTTTGATTCCTGAAAAAAAATTTTAACTGTTGAAAATTTAATTTTAAAAACTTTTTTAAGTAACTACTCTTTACTTAAAAATAAAAAATGAAATAAACAGGACAAAGGTGTATACTTTAGAGACTAACAAATCAAAAACTTCTACAAATTACATTTTGTATAAGTAAGATAAAACTTTACTTGTATTAAAATAATTGTTCAAATTAAAATAATAATTTTGAATTCATGTATCACTAATAATATATATATATAATTTTACTTGTATTAAAATAATTGTGGTTTGCCATTTTTCTTGTAAGCCTTGGTAAAGTAAATTGAATGAATTTGTGTATGTGTGTGTGTATATATATATTATCTTGCCATCAAGAAAGATATTATAAACAACAATAATGTGCACTTGAACTTGCTAAGAATGTAATTAGACTACGTAGGAAAAAAAAAGTGAAATTAAGCCTAAATTCTTTGATAAAGAAAAAAAGATAAATCTAATCCCATCTAATGGTGAGTTTTTTTTCTTTCCTTTTTTGGAACCAAATATTAAAAGATAAAATACTTAATATTGCTGTCATTCAAATAACACATCTCTTCCTTAAATACTCATGTACACAAAAATGTGAGACTTGAACTCCACCTTAAGCCTAATGATAAGTTAATTTAACATTTTGCCAGCTTACCAAGGCGCAATATGCACTAGAGCTCCACGTCATTTATATATTCAATAATTAAAATTTATTTTATACATAAATCTCACTTGCATTACACATAGATTCTACCTGTACAAATTAAATCCTGACCATTGATTATACTAAATGCATCTAAGAAAAATTCCTTACCAAGTCACCCTTATAGCCCGCGAGGTTTATGAACAGGCCAATTCATAAAACCTGCTAGTTGGTCCGCTTTTTGACCAGCATGTGAGAAGGCCCAACCTAAAACCCAATTTGATTTACAAAACGGCACAGTAGCTTGTACATCCGAATTAGCTTTTTATATTAAAAAAATAACTGCTATCTTATTCTTAGACATTAAAATAGTTAGTCCTTACACACCAAAAAAATATTTAGTCCTCAAAAAAGAATTGTTTTAAAAGCCGAAATGTTTAGTATAACAAATACATTTTTGAGCTTTTACAAGATAAAAGCATTCCCAACACTAATATAGGACTCACATCTTTATTTTCCCCCTTCAATTGCATAATGAGTAATTACTCTAAAGGATCTAAATTAATTTAATCCTACAATCAATAAAACATGCATGTTGGATTTTCTGTATCTAACTTTTGCCTCTATGACCATAACATCAACTTTTATAAGATAAATAGGCACTATCTCGTCCCATCCTCAAAAAATGGAGATGAAAAATCATGCGCTAGATTTTTTTTTTTTTGGGTATTGTCAATAAATAGTATATGCAAGTCATGTTACTTTATATAGTTGGCTGGAAAAAAAAAGTCATGTAATTTATATGCTTTTTAACTAATTTATTCTTTCAGTAAAATAAAACTCATTCATGCGGAGACTAAAACATTCACAAGCCTTGCCCCCCAGCAAATAATTTTTATGCAGGTTTGAACTAATTAATCGTTTGGTTTCACGCATTGCTGGGAAATTACATCTGTCGTCGCTTTCGCCCTTACGGTTGTCACATCGAGAATTAGGTAGCTGTACAATTTAACGTTGTCAAGAAGCAAATGAGTAGTTTCAGTTCTCCTAATAAGGCAAAAAAAACATTTCATTATTTTTGGCCCTGTTCTATGACATGATAAAAGTGCATGTTATTATACTCACTTAAGAACTAAGAAGAATTAGCATCAATTAGGCTGCAATTGCCCCCAATTCTTAATATTTAAGATATTGCTTTCTTTGATTACCTCGCCAAACTAATATAATAAAAAAAATTCCCTGTTATTTATGTTAATATGTGTTTGAGATCTTTTAGTGTCCTCATCCCAAATAACACATAATTATATAATACAATAATCAAAACTAACATCAAAAAGTAAAACATTGAGAGAAGTTATTGTAGTCATTGTGAAATTTGTAAGCTGACTTGTCGAATTTACATTATCTATGTTTTCATCTAAGAAAAATCTATTAAATCACTTATAGATTCAAAATCAAAGCTAACTCGTATAGATTTGAGTAAAATTGGTTGACTCTATGAGTTTGAAACAAATCAAGTGAATTTGAAGATATCTATTTTTAGTCCAAAAATTGTAGTGATGTAAATGAAGATAATAGTGGTCAGGTAGGTGGAATTATTTAAAGATCTTTGTTAAATTTTTATTTATATTTTTGAGATTTAATTGTATTGAATAATTATTTATGTGTAATTTTATTAAAATTTCTATGTCGAATACTATAGAATATGGATACTTTTCTCTTGAATTAATTAATATAATTTGAATTGCATTTAAATAAATTTTTTGGTTTAAATTATAATTTAATTATTATGTATAATGAAATTATATATTTCAATAATTATTTATTAACAAAAATAAAACTTTTATGAGTTGATGTCACATATGAGTGCACATCTTTTATGAGCTTTCCCTTATTTGTAAATTTGGCAACCTTAATTGTACTTATGGGAAGAGATGAAGCTACGAGCATGAATTACTATCAATCTTTTCACAAAATGCGAAGGTCATGAAATTTATATAAAATTATTTTTGAAAATGAAAAAAAAAATTAAAAGGTGAAAGAGCATATTGGTATGCCCCTAAACTATAGCTTCGATGGTCAGAAAGATAAAAGTTTAAATAAATGGTCGCAATCTCCCACCTTTTTTAAAAGGTGGAGAAGGGAACTATATAAAATTATTTTTAAAAATAAAAAGTAAAAAGTAAAGGAGCAAATTCCCCTTGGCTACCTGAAGATAGCTTGATGATCAGAAAGATAAAAGTTTAAATAAATAGTCTCAAATTTATTTCTCTTCTTGTAATAAAAAAATTATTCGTTAAAATTTTGGCCACATTAAATAATTATGTGTCTAGGGTCAGAATAAAATGTTTTAAAATATAAATCTCTCTTATTTCAGTTCGAGTATAACAATCTCTTAGCCTCTGTTAAGTTATAAAGACTTTAAAATTAATTATTCTTATTAGGAAAATATATCCTTATTTTTACATTATAAACAAGTATGTAATATATAAATTTGAACCTAAAGTTGGTGCACAATAAGAGAAAGTTAGTGCTTATAAACTTTATTTCACTCCTTTAACAAATAGTCACTCGATAAGTAGTGTTGTGATATAGTCATGTTGAATTTAAGATCAATATCGTCTATTGTTCTTTATCATTTTGTGTATTATTTTTAATACTAGAAAAAAAAATGGGTATCTAATTTATCGCTCTTTTGGCAAATTTTATTTAATGATCATAATAAAATTTTTCTCATAAATATTCCATAAAATTGAACGCTAGTCTACAATTTTTCAAATTTTACATTTACAACGATCCTTATATATAACATTGCATGTAATCATTTTATTGTTGGCCCAAAACGCACGAAACCTGGGGAAGGTGCATGGGAATTTTCTTCTTAATTGAAGGAAACGTAACAATGAGAGAGGTTGTATGTTCTATGAATAAACTAGACAAAATAACAAAGGAATAAGAAAGGTCCTTGTTTGTTCTGTTGCTGCATTATTTGGTGAAAAGATCAGCCACATGCACCACTATCAGTTTTAACATAAATGTTAATTAAGTTCCAATAGATATTTCTCAACTTTCACGACATAAAAATGTATTTTTCTGAAATTTGAAGGATTAAATATAAGATTCGAAACTTCGTACGCGACGATATATCTCATGAACTATTCGTAGAAATAAAGTGTAATTTATACCCAAAAATTAAATTCTTTTTATTTTTTTAGAAAAAAAAAAGAGAGGAAAAAATTAGGCTCCGAATGAACAGGAACTGCCAACATGCCATGCTTATATAGTTATCTAAAAAGTTGGGTAAGGAAATCTACATATGTTTATACTGAAAATCTTTAACCTAATGTTGATTCATTCTGAAATTGGCATAGCCTATACCTTTATCATCATCAAAACCTACTAGTTGTGCATCATTTTCATGCATTATTAAACACAAACAAACAACCACATAACATATATAGGACATATAATATTTATTGTCTGCAACTGGACATATTTAAGATGTCTAGAGTTTCTTCTTAGTGTTTTTGGCCATAGACTGATTTGTCCACTTCATCGGGGAAAACGATAAACCATTCCATCAGCATCAAAGTTGCTTCTTGCATAATAAACTTCCTCAAGCTCATATTTATATTATGCAGAGATGGAGGAAAACTAACTTGATTGGTATTATCTGCAAGCATAACTTATCATTTATATATGCGTGATCTAACACTGGTATGAGACATGATATAATATTTCATATTATACCTATTTTCTCGTATTTTGAAGTATGTAATATGTCTGTTTCATATTTGTGTGTTTCTTTAAGTTATCATTCTACCAAACATTTTAAATCTTATATCCCTTCTATATCTTTCTTTTTACGCATAATGAAGATATAGAACCTAAATAAAGTCAGTCAATATATATATATATATATAGAGAGAGAGAGAGAGAGAGAGAGAGTTGGCTTGTCAATAAAGTAATCCCTGCACTTTTATGCCCACCAGCATCCTTCCTTCTTGATTATAAGAATTTATAGATGGTTAATTGGAGAAAGGGTAGTCTGGAAATTTTCTCCTTTTTTTTTCAATTTATACTTATTCTGATGTCCATTTTCCTCAAATAGATTATCTTGCTAGATTTGCTGAGGTTTGAGAAATTATACAAAATGATGTTATTTGAGAAAGAATGACATTTAAGCAAGTATAGATTATCAATTAACAATTACATAAATTTTTATTTATATCATATCTGTTAAGGATTCAAGTTAACACACTAATATGGGTCAGACCCATTTACTAGTCTGATAGGTTCACTACTGTATAGATATGTGGAAATGTTGTTTTTAGACACGTGTATTTAGCATTGTTTTTGGTCAGTGTGCTGGCTTGATTCTATTGGTTGCTATGTAACAGAATTGTGCATAAATACAATACACAGTAGCTCTAGCGTATTATCCAGCTGAGCCCTTTTTCATATTACTCTGAATCCAAACTTAGTATCAAAGCAATACGATCGTCATGGAAGGCAGAGCAAATTCATCAGGCTCAGCATCAACAGGTGGAGATAGATCTACACTGGCACCCACTGTGCTAGTGGTGCAAAACAAAATTGTGTCTCTCCTCAGCAGTCTCAATCAAGTCAGAATCCCCAAATTGGATCGAACAAACTTCCTTATCTGAAAGTCGCTTGTCTTGCCATTGGTTAAGGGTCATCGTTTAGATGGCTACTTGCTGGGAACAAAGAAATGTCCTCAGGAATATATAGTTGAGGGCGACAGTGTTAAGGTGAACCCAAAATTTGAGGAGTGGATGGCCAACGACCAGCTTCTCTAGGCATGGGTGTTCACCACAATGACAAAGGAAATGCAGACGCTATTGCTACACCGCACCAGTTCAAATCAGTTGTGGGTCGCTGTACAAGAGCTTTTGGGAACTCAGATTTGTTCTAGAGTTGTAGCCTTGAAAGGCGAGTTTCAGCGTGCTCAGAAGGGAAGTCAGAAAATGGAGGAATATCTCAATCAAATGAAGCAATTGTCCAATGACCTTATGCTTGCAGGCAGCCCAGTCTCAGTTGCTGACCTTGTGACGCAAACGTTAGCCGGTTTGGACATAGAATACACTCCTATAGTGGTTCAAGTCACTGAAAAAGAGAACGTCTCTTGGCTTGAGTTGCAGGCTAAACTCTTATCATATGAGAATAGACTTGACAGGATACATCGACCTTCTCTGAAAATTGTGAGTAATTCCTTTGCTAATCTGGCTTTAAAAACTAACAGTTCTGCTAGTGCTGAACAAGGGAATCGTAATCAATGGAGAAACTATGGTCCACGAAGTTAGAATCAGATAGGAGGAAGAGGCCGAGGTCGATATTCAAGAGGAAATCGATCTACCTGCCAAGTGTGCAACAGGCAGGGTCATATTGAGTGCTATTACAGATTTGATAAAAATTATGGTAAGAACAATGATCAGCGAAGCAGTGGTGGCCCCTCAGCTTATTTAGCTACAGCTGATACTATCAATGATCTAGAGTGGTATATTGACAGCGGAACGACTAATCATGTGACTCACACTAATGAAGGGAGAGTGATGAATCAGAATTTAGAAAGTTCTGGTAGCCTCACTGTAGGTATGGTCAAAAACTCATGATTAAAAAGACTACTATTGGTTTACTTCCTTGTGACTATTATAAACATTTGGTTCTCAATGATGTCCTGGTTGTACCTAAGATGCAAAAGAACTTGATTAGTGTTTCAAAGCTGACTAAACAGAATAATGTGCTGATTCAATTTGATTCTGATGATTGTATTGTTAAAGACAAAACAACAAACAAAACATTGCTGCGAGGGAAGGAATGTGATGGGCTATGCAGAGTGTTTGATCAACCTGATTTCTCAAGTTCTGCTCTTGCTGAATGTCAAGCTTATGTTTCTATTCTCAACACCTAGCACCAAAGACTAGAACATTGCTCAAATAAAACTGTTAAACATGTTTTACATGATTGTAATCAAAAGTTCAAATCTAATGAAAATTTAGAGTTTTGTAATGCATGTCAAAGTGTGAAAATGCATTCTTTGCCATTTACTGTTTCACTATCTAAAGCAAATTCTATCTCAAAATTAATTCATATGGATTTATGGGGACCAGCACCCATGTGTTCTACTTCAAGACATCGTTATTATATCAGTTTTCTAGATAATTTCAGCCGTTTTGCATGGATTCACCCTCTGAAAGTTAAAAGTGATGCTTTAACTGCCTTTGTGCATTTTAAGAAATTAGTTGAGAATCAATTTAATAAGAGTATAAAATCAATATAATGTGACTGGGGTGGTGAATTTCGAAGTTTTACTCCCTTGCTAAATGAGTGTGGTGTTATAGCACGTCATCATTGCCCTCACACGTCAGCCCAAAATGGGAGAATAGAACGAAAACATAGACATATAGTAGAGACAGGATTGAGTTTGCTTGCACAAGCACACATGTCTCTTTATTATTGGTGGGAGGCTTTTTCTTCTACAATGCATATTGTCAACAAGTTACCTACACTTGTTTTGCATGGTTTATCACCTTATAAAGTTCTACTTTTGAAGAAACCAGATTATAAAGCTTTGAAAATTTTCGGTTGTGCATGTTTTTCTTGTTTAAGGCCTTATAATAGACACAAGCTTCAATTTCATTTAGAGAAGTCTGTTTTTATAGGATATAGTGGAGCACACAAAGGCTACAAATGCATGAACTCAAAGGGAAGGATGTATATTACAAGGCATGTAGTATTCAATGAGAATAAATTTCCTTTTACTAATTCCTTCTTGCATAAGAATTCTTACAGGTCAGATGGTGATATGTCAGACTTGACAAGTATTGACAATTTGACTCAATGGTTCAATACTACTGAAGCATCTTCAGAAGCTATCAATTCAACTAATGTTGCTAATGAAGCAAAAACTTCAACAAGAAAGGATACTTCTATCAATGAACTTACTAACTATTCCTCTGAAAATGTGCAGATTGATCAAAATTCTGATTCTAGTCAGTTATAGATTGGTTCTAGTGAACTGTTAGCTCAGTCTTCAGCAGCAGAAGCTGTTAATGATTAATTGAATCAACAATCTACTCATCAGTTAGTTCATCCCATGATAACTCGATCAAAGAGTGGAATCTTCAAGCCAAAAATTCCATTTATTGGTGTTGTTACTGCTGAATCATATACCAAAGAACCTTCTTCAGTGAAGGATGCTTTACAGATTTCACATTGGAAAGAAGCTATGCAGCATGAGTTTGATACATTGCAGAAAAACAAAACCTAGACTCTAGTGCCTCCTAATTCAAATTACAATGTGGTTGGAAGCAAGTGGATCTTCAAGACCAAATTTAAACTAGATGGTACTGTGCATAGATTTAAGGCTCGACTTGTTGCAAAGAGGTTCCACCAGGAACCTGGTATTGATTTTGGTGAGACTTTCAGCCCAGTGATTAAACCTTCTACAATTTGTATTGTGTTTATAATAGCTGCATCTTTTAATTGGGAAGTTAGACAGTTAATAATGCTTTTTTGAATGGGCTATTAACTAAAACTGTTTACATAGTATAGCCTGAAAGATTTGTTGACCCATGATATCCACATCATGTCTGCAAATTGTCCAAGGCATTGTATGGTCTTAAACAGGCACCACGTGCCTGGTATGATCGTTTGCGCACTACCTTATAGTCTTGGGGTTTTTCTAATAGCAAATGTGATACTTCTTTGTTCTTCTATCGTGAAAGTAAGCAGATTATGATGGTTTTGATTTATGTTGATGATATTCTAGTTACTAGTAGCAATACTATCAGTTTGCAACAATTTGTTTCTCGGCTGAATCAACTTTATTCACTTAAAGACTTGGGAGCAGTACATTATTTTCTTGGTTTTGAGGTTGTTCGTGATTCCTCTAGTTTTTATCTCACTCAAGAAAAATATGTTAATGATATTTTATCTCATTGTGGAATGGCTGATGCTAAACCTATTACTACACCAATGGTTACAGGTTATTCTTTGTCAATTAATAACAGAGAACCATTTGAAAATCCTACTCTTTATCATCAAACAGTGGGTGCTGTTTAATTCCTCAATAATACTCGACCAGATATTAGTTATTTTGTCAATAAATTGAGTCAGTTTATGGTTTCACCGACTATTTCTCACTAGTTTGTAGTTAAACATTTGTTGAGGTACATCAAAGGCACTTCAAAACTTGGTTTGCATTTGCGAGGATCTCCTTCACTTGAACTTACAGCATATACAAATGCTGACTGGGCATCTTGTCCAGATGATAGAAAGTCCACTGGAGGTTTCCTTATGTTCTTGGGTAATTCCCTTATTTCATGGTCCTTTAAAAAGCAATCTGTTGTTGCGAGATTAAGTACTGAATCTGACTATCGCTCAATTGCTAGCACAACAGCTGAGCTACTTTGGATTAACTCATTGCTTGTTGAATTAAGTTTTTCACCTTTAGTTCCTTTTGTTATCTGGTGTGATAATTTAAGTGCTGGTTCTTTTACATCAAACCCAGTCTTTCATGCCCGCACTAAATATATTGAAGTGGATGTTCATTTCATCCGAGATCAAGTATTATCTAAGAGGCTTGTAGTTAGATATGTTCCATCAGAGGATTAGCTTGCTGACTGTTTGACAAAAGCACTTAGTGCTTCTCGGTTTATTCTTTCAGAACCAAACTCGGGCTTACACAGTCACCCTCTCATTTGAGGGGGGATGTTAAGGATTCAGGTTAACACACTAATATGGGTCAGGCCCATTTACTAGTCTAATAGGTTCACTACTATATAGATATATGGAAATGCTGTTTTTAGACACATGTATTTAGCATTGTTTTTGGTCAGTGTGCTGGCTTGATTCTATTGGTTGCTATGTAATAGAATTGTGCATAAATACAATACACAGTGGCTCTAGCATATTATCCAGTTAAGTCCTTTTTCATATTACTCTGAATCCAAACTATATCAACTAGCTTGTTAGATGACCATGACTTTTTCTAACATACGGAACAAATTTGATTGGAGGAAATAAATTATGAAACTCAATTGAGAGGTTTTATTTCTCAAAGACCGAATTAAAAAAAATAACTTTTTAAAGGCTAAATTATTAATTTAGTTTTTTAGTAATATTGAAGCTTTTAAAAAGAAATTTATAACAATTGAGTTCAAATCTGCATGCTTTCGATTAATTTAACTTTCTAGTCCACGTCCAGGCTAACTTGATAGAGGATACACTATCCCTAGAAATAAATGCCACATATATCTTATTAATAAATAAATATTCCAAAGAATTAAAGTTTCACAAATAGCTTAAGAAAGTGTAAAATGTGACAAAAATTTCATAAGACCGGGGGTATATATACCATAACTCATGAAATCAAAGGGGACCATGAATCCATTGACCCCTCCTGCCATGAGGAGCTGCCGTTGACTTACTTGTATAACAGCATGACAGATTAAATAGAATTAATTTTGCAAAACTTTTTTTTTTAGAATTAATGAATCGGAACAATAGGTATATTATTAAATCTTCAAAAACTAATACTTATTAGGCTATTTTCAAAAAATAATTATTCATGTGTGCTTGCTTATAAGGTTGGAAATTTATTTTATATAATCTAATAATTTAAATTCTGCTGCTTGCAGGTTGTGGAGGTTATGAATAATTATTTTGCAACCATGTCATCATAAAATGCTATAAAATGGCCATACAGACGCCTGAAAATAATTTATTAAGCTACTCAAAGCACTAGCCCACTTTGTAATTCTAATCATTTAGAATAATATATCTTGATAAAACATGAAAGAAACTAATATATTTAATTATTTTAGTTGTAATATATAATTGCTTTGTATACCTGTCATTCATAAAGTGTGTACTAAAACCCTTTTATGTCCGTTTTCTTTTAAAAAATTACATTTACCCATATCATATAAAATTTATTTTAAAAGATCTTAAAAATTAAAATTATCATTAAAGATTATTATTATTATCAAATTTTAAAGAATATACTATTACTTTTAAGAGATTTACTACTAAGTATAAAAAAGTATAGAATTTAAGAGATTTATTATATTTTCTTATACCTAATAGTAAATTCCCTCAAACTGATAATAAATCTTTTAAAACTAATGGTAATAATAATTCTTAAAAATAATTTAAATTTTTTAAATTTTTTATTATAAATTTTATATAATATAAATTCTTAAATGCAAAATTTTCTTTTTCTTTTGGACCAATTTTCATGCCCATCTTGATTCATAATAAAATAATAACCTCTTCAACTAACATCTCCGTGGTCCGTACCATGTTATTCCATAAATTTTCTTTCTCAATTATTTACTACTTCAGTTAATCAAATTTTATTCTTTTTTTTTTTTCTCTTTTCTTCTTTCACACATGACCACCTCTGCGACATCTTTGTCTGATTCTTTGTCGTATTTCTTAATCTTTCTTCCCTCCTCTGATTCTTTTTATTCTTTTAATTCTGAGTGCCAAAATCAAGTAGTGTTCGTCACCAAATGGGACTAATTAAAATATTGTTTCACAAATCAATGGCAAACAGGTAGGATTTTTTTATGACTATAAATATATAACCACCAGATGGGACTTTTGTTCAAAGAACATATTAAGTGGAAATATTGTTTCACAAATCAATGCAAACAAGTAGGATATTTTTTAATGAATATAAATATATAACAATAATATTGTCCAGGAACCTTGATTCAAGTAGCACTTTTAAACAAGTGTTAAAAAGTCGTTATACACATGGATCCAATCCCTATCCCACTTTTTCACTATAAGAAAGAAAAAAGGGTATTAGAGACCAAAAAATTCATCTCTAAATAAAGTAAAATCTGTCTCTGAATAATTAGAGATAAAGAAAAATTTCACCTCAAAGTTAGAGACGGAGAATTCTGTCTCAAAAAAATTCCATCCCTAATTTATAAAATAGGAATATCCCTATTTGAAAACGGATTATATATTCCATTATAAATCCATCTCTAATTGAAAACAGAAAATTGATCCCTTTCAAATCCATTTCTAATTAGAGATAAATTATTCCCTTTCAAATCCGTCCCTAATTAAGGACGGATTATTCTCTCCCAACTTAGTCCCCAAATAAGGACAAATCATTCCCTCTTAAATCCATCTCTAATTGGGGGCGAATCATTCCTTCCCAATTCTGTCTTTAATTAGAGACAGATCATCCCCTCCCAATTTCCTCTTTGATTTGAGGCAGAAGTTGCATCCTAAATCTGTCTTTGATCGAAAACCAAATTTTCCATATCCTAACCAATTCTTTTATCCTAAATTCATCTCTAGTTAGAGATGGATGTTTTTTAGATTCAGCCCAAATTTATATTATTATTTTGTTTTCCAATAATACATATATGAGTGCACAACCTGATATGTAAAAATAAGTATATATTTAGGCAATAAAAAAGGCAGTCATAATTTCAAATAGATGTGACAATTAGCACATGTCAACCAAGTAATCCTCCAAATATTGGAAAAGGAAACAAATTAATATCTAGAAAAGAAAACAAAGATCATCCTAATTTGGTGGAGGGTTCCTACACATCCTCATCTATTGCTAGTTCTTCGTCAATAAGGGTCTAGTTGGATATGAGTAATCACTTTGTCGAGTTGGCCTTTAAGAGACATGATCACTTGGCTTTACTTAGGAACTATTTGTTTAAGAGATGCATTCTTCTGTACATCTCTGTAACTCAGCCTCAAAATGTGGATTAAGGCTTGAGTGAAGTGTACATTTGCCCCGAGTGGAAGAAGAATTGTTGTCAGGGGCCTCTAATCTTGCTCCAAAAATTCGACCCATTTTATTCCCGCCACCCACAGCCTCTAACCAGAGGATGGTATCTATAGCAGAGTTATCAGTACCATTTGACACAACATTGGATAACGCTTGAGACTTGACCCTCATATAGTCAACCTGCACAAGGACATATAATCTAGTTCTAATTCTACAACATATAATATAACTGAATAAAATTACAAGCACAAAAATAGAACTTCCTCAAAAATTAATTATATTTTTCCAATACTTTTATAAAGTATAAATTTTTCTGTTCACTAAGCTTATTACAAAAATCATGTAATATTTATTCAAACATATTAAAAAGATAGAGTAAATATAAAATCAATTTAGACCAACATTAATCATATCAGCCAAATTCATCAGAAGCAAACCAGTACATCATCCAACCGAAAGATACATGCATGGTTGAAAATGTCATTATTAGTGTGATTTGCAAGGGACAATTATTTTGTTATCAAGGATTTAAGAATTATTCAAATAAAACGAAAAGAAGAAAATTACAAATATTGCCAAGAATCTCGTATTGAATCAATTAATGAGTTGCAACTGGGTGAGCTAAGAGGATATAGGATATTTCCCAGCAAGTTGAATATAGATGATCACGTTGAATATGGCAAAAAGTATCATATTTGGAAGAACAAAAAACATATTCCTGACCAAGAAAATGACCCTTGCTTGAAGCTTGAAACAAATGATGTCCTATCTCTAGTGATATTGTAAATAATAGATGTGAATTTGTGGGTAAAAAGCAGTTTTGGCCGGAGATATAAAAACCTACACATTTCTCATTCAGTCACTTGGCTTTCCATTGACAGTATTGTTTCTACTCACTCTCAATGAATGAATGGCTCACACTCCACACACATTGCCTTTGTACTTGCATGTCTCTCCCTAGCCTGGATTTGCACTGAATTGTAGGGACTTGAAGAGACGCAATAATTTTCACGTTTCTCCTCCATCTTAGAGCTGACATAAAATTGGGGTTACATAATTATTGCAACAGGAACTTGCTCAATATCTCATTCTCTTTCTCTCTGACGGTTCCAACTCTTCACCGGCTCATCTGGCAATTGGACTTGCCAATCTCACTCTCATAAATTCTTTCCTCTCATTTCTAATCTGAGCTAATTATTTTATTAATAATGGATCCTTATTATTATATCTGATCACATTCATACTTCTGTCTTAATTAATGAATGAAGGCCTTTAAAATTTTTTAAAATGCATGATCCCAATCAAAACAGTTCAAAAAATCAATAAAAAGGAGCATAATGAAGAAACTCTCTCAATTATATTTTGACGAAAAAATATAAGGGTTTTAAAAACTCATTATTTTAAAATATATACCTGAGTTTACAAAAAAATATTTTTATATTACAAGTATCATAAATTCATAAAAAAAAATTAGTCTGAACAGTTCTAATCCATCTTAACCCAATATAAAATTGGGCTTATTTGGCCCAAACCAGGCCAACGTCATACTAGACGTCCGGCTTAACCCTGCCCATAAACAGTCCTATATCATTGTCATCTTTTCCTATCACAAACAATTACCTAAAAAGCATACCAATTTTCTCCTCTTTAATCTTTCCCACTATTGTCTTCCATGTAGAAGTTATACATATTGGTGCCTCCTTGTCTTTATATAATGGCATAAAGCCACTAAACTAAGCACAAGCATGTAATCTTCTTCACAATTACTCAATTCTCAAACCAAATTATGAAGACTCAAAGCCTTGCATGTTTGATTCTCACCTTCACAGCCTTCAATATTCCTTCTAATGCAAAACATACACAACCCACTCCAGCTATCTTCAAAATCCACCATTTTTGGCACCAAATTCTTCAGTCGGGATGCAAAACACAAGAATTCCAAGCAACCCATTTACTCGTATCTATCCCTATGGTGCTAGCAGGAATCTTCAGCTTCATAGCTTCCTCTATATCTAGTGCTGGTGGAATAGGTGGTGGTGGACTTTTTATACCCATTTTAACTATTGTGGCTAAATTAGACCTCAAAACAGCTTCAAGTTTCTCATCTTTCATGGTCACAGGAGGGTCGTTTGCAAATGTCATGTGCAATTTGTGCTCAAAAAGTCCTAAATTTGGAGGGAAGTCATTGATTGATTATGACATAGCACTTTCTTCAGAACCATGTATGCTTCTGGGAGTAAGCGTTGGAGTTATGTGCAACCTTGTGTTTCCAGAATGGTTGATCACTATTGTGTTTGCTCTTTTTCTTGCTTGGTCTACCTGCAAGACATGTAAGAGAGGGTTGATGTTGTGGAAGATTGAATCAGAAGAGATAATGATAAATAGGGCTGAGGAAATTGAAAAAGGGAATTTTGAGGAACCTCATCTTCTGGGTAATGAAGAAAATAGCAAATCGAGGCTTCCGTGTTTGAAATTGGGGGTTTTGCTTTTGGTCTGGCTTTCTTTCTTCTCTATCTATCTCCTTCGTGGCAACAGATATGGACAGGTAAGGAATCTTCTCTTTCTTCTCACCTTAAATTTTGTCTCTAGTTACAATTTTTTCCCTAACAGATAAATTGCAATGGGATAAATAAATCAGTTGGTTAATTACAAAAGTCAATCAATCAGAGAAAAAAATTACAATTGGGAGTAAATTTTAAGGTGAATAACTGTAATTTTCTCTTGCTAGTTAATAAAAAGTTGATAAGATTTATTTCCCCTTTTTTGATTTTGGGTCCTTTTTTATTGTTGCAAAATCAAGTGAAACACTCCAAGAAAAGTTAGTGGTAGTGGTAGAACCTTTTGTCAGTTACTGAATTTCCTTCTCTTTTTTTCCTGTTTGGTAGAAAATTCTTTAGATGTTAATTTCTGTACTAATCTCCATGTATGTGATTCTTGCTTGGTTAAACCAAGCCACTTCACTACTTCAATTTTCTATTACCAAGAGAATTGAAGGAATTCATAGCACTAGTGGGATACACATTTTCACCCACAATCCCTTGCAGATTGTTGACTATCCACACCAGAAGATAAAGAAAGAAAATGATGTTTGTGGTGAACAGGTAGGTCCGAGACTGACAATTGTAATTTGTTTCCCAATTGTAAGCCCTAATATTAAAACAGATACAAGACTGAACACAATACAAATATTGTAATACAATAAAATGTATAGCGTTTGAGGACAACTTAAAAAGGTCACGTCATCTTTAATATAGATGTTAATCATGATAAAATTATGTTTTTGAAGTAACAATCCTTTATGTTAACGATAGAATAGATTTTGTCAACATGCATGTCTACTTTATTTATGTGGGGTAGTGCCTGTGCTTCTGCTATTTAATCTTGATTCTTATAGATTGCTTCTTTTTCAAAATATTATTCCCATAATACATGTGTTTGATGAAAGGTCTTGTAATGCCAAAGTTCAAACTATGTGCAGAGTATCATTCCGATGGAGCCCTGTGGTGTGGTATACTGGATTCTCTCCTCAGTTCAAGTACCTCTTGCCGTAGTTTTCACAGCTTGGATTGTGTTTAGAAAAGAAAGCCTTCAACACCAAACTCAAACACAACAGGTCCTTAAAACAGCACAGATTAAAAAGCATTTTTACTAGCTCTTCGGTGTTTCTCATAACCTCATTTAATCATAGAGCTAACTTCAGCAGGAGTGTCATGCAGGGTCAAGACCTGTGCAGAGATGAACCATCAAAGAAGCTTGTCTTTCCATTGATGGCACTACTAGCAGGGATTTTGGGTGGCTTTTTCGGAATCGGAGGCGGAATGCTGATAAGTCCACTTCTTCTTCAGGTTGGAATAGCACCTGAGGTAAGTTTAGGGCCTAACAGCTAGAAATAAGTTCGTTTAAAGTAATATTCATTAACCTCCCTTGAATTTAGCATTAAATATAAGGAAGTCAAGGTATATTTTTATAATAAATGTGAGATCTACATATTTAACATTAAATTCAAGGGAAGTCGAAGTATTTTACTCAAAAATGTGTTAAATGTAATTTGCATTAAGCTTTAATACAATCACTTTTTTGTTTCTATAGATAACAGCAGCAACATGTTCTTTCATGGTTTTCTTCTCGTCAACAATGTCAGCGTTACAACATGTATTGATGGGCATGGAAGATATACAGAAAGCCTTAATATTGGGCATAGTATGTTTTGTTGCATCCCTTGTGGGGTTATTAGTGGTGAAGATAGCTGTTCAAAAGTATAAAAGGGCATCTTTAATTGTCTTCTCAGTTAGTGTAGCGATGGCTTTAAGTATTGTCCTAATGACTAGCTTTGGTGTCATTAAGGTTAGGAGGGACTATAAATCTGGGAAATACATGGGGTTCAAACTACCCTGTTAAGAGAAACAACTTTGTTAAACCAGTTCCCAATTATACGCCAGCTGTTGTCCATATAAAATAGTAGACCAAAACTGTGTTTTGGTCCTCAAAAGAAAATGTTATTACCAATTTGGTATTCTGAATTTTTTTTTAATCCATCTAGTACTCACAGCCATAGTTGTCTCAAATCCAAATATGTATCAGCAAATCAAAAAGCATATTTCCAGGTTGCATAACCTGATATGTATTTTGACTCGCAGCATTTGTTGTCCCTATTAAATGTCATATATATTGCATAACCAAAAGTCGTGAAGTTGCCTCTACAATCAATGGAGGGTGCAGGAAATGAAGCCAAGAGGGTCACAGGGTATCCAGAACCAATTCAACTCAACGTCTCCATATGTTGATTTTAAGAGAATGGGTGTAAAAAGGGTCGAACTCCTAACTTTTCTTTACGGGACAAAGAACACCTCAATATTTTGGTTATACAAACCTGATACTACATCAAGAATCAATTCAATTCAATAGTTTTAGTTCTCAAGGAAAAGCTCATGAATGGTTTTATTATGATATTTAAACATACTTTTCTTCATCTCAGGCGTGTTATATTGGCAACAGTAAACCTCAATGGGTTGGCCCGATTGTTAAGGATCTACATGACTGCAAATGGACCGAATTCTGATGGGCCCTCGTGTTACAAAGGCCTATAGTAGGAAAAAGTCCAATAAAACAAGAGAGAATGCAGGGAGAAAGAATGATGAGTTGTCCCGTGGTGATGTGTCCAAGAGTGAGTAACTATCACGCGTGATTGTAGCGCGTGAACTGGGTGGGAGATTTGGATAGAGAAAGGGTTGTAGCAGAAGGTTATAGGGGCATGTTGCGATGGGAGAGTCGGAAAAATCTGGGAAAAAGGTTGGAGAGTCTCTAGCCTCTCGAAAGCTAGCGAACCCTTTGTTTTCGTTCTTTTCTTTCATCTTTCGGCTTGCTATAAGCTGAATACCTCCATTTTGGCTCTGTTTGGAGCATTCGGACCTTTGAATATCAATAAAACAGGGAAGTTCCCATCAACTGCTTGAATTCAAACTTGAGCCGAATTTTTTCTCCTAAATGTATTAAGATGATAAGGAGGATACACCCCTAACCCAGCTCAAGGAAGGATTTAGTCCAAGTTGACGTACAAGCTAAGCCAAGGATGGATCCCTTACCATACAATAACAAAGAAAACTTGCAACAACCTGTACAAGTTCTCTGCAAATTTAAGATGATAGATAAACTACAGACATAGTAACTAAAGCAATCAAATAATGAAACTTGAATATTATATTATAAAGCTAATTAATGTTTTTCATCCCTTAATTACATTTATTGCTATATTCTGATCCCTTAATTTTATTCTTTTTCCTGATAAAATCTCTCAACCTTTCTGCCTCTATCAAATAACGTCCTTCAGCCTCATTCTATAACATTGTTGTCAATGGCGTACGCAACAAATAGGGGTAGGCTCAAACCGCCATGCCACCATGGTGGATGGCCTGGTGGCCTCTATGTGCATGCACTACGACCTTTAAAAAGAACTACTTCAAAATTTTATATAGACATCATTAATGAAATAGGAAGAAAAGAACTAATAATGAAAAAAGTCAGCATGTGAAATAGGTAGAAGGCATAAAGAAAAAAGCAACAGGTGCGTCTTGTCCGTAGGTTAAAAAAGGTTTGTTACTACATAGACAAAAGCTTTTAAAAAATCTCAAAAAGTCTGTCTGTCTCTAATAGATACAGATACAGAGATAATGATAAAAACAAACAAAAAGCAAGAAAAAGCTTTTGCACACAGCACACTAAATACCATTTAAAATTAGAACTAAGAAAAACGCAGTTGTTAGAAGAAGTAAAGAGAAGAACAAAATCAACATAAAAATGAAGAAGAAAAGCGGACTAGCAAAAATGGCAGTCCAAAAACAAAACAAAATAGAGGAAGGAAGATGAGAAAACTTACTTCCCTTCAGATATCAGAGTCGTTCTGGGTGGGGAATCAGATCCTCTCCCATAGTGTCTCCCGTGTTGTCTGCAGTGGTTAATCTTCACCGTCGAACGCATCAAATGGCCAGAAGAGAGAGCTTGCCCCACAGATTACAATGTATCGTTTTGACTAACACAAAACGGTGCATTTTGACAAGAAAGAAATGGATAATGATAAATGCAAAAACGATGCGTTTTCTATGGAGGCTAACATACCAAACTTCCCTCCATTTTAGTGTCTCCATAATACTCTTCCATCCGTTTTCCCTCCTCTCTCTCCCACCTCTGTAACTGCTTCCTTTGTTGTTGGTTGCGCTTGAAGTGCTTGGGCCAAAAATAAAAATTTTGCTAAATCAAAATTTGGTGTTTGTGTTCCATTTTTTCAAGTGTAAGATAAAAAATTTTTGGTATTTTGTACGGTAAGAAGTTCATGCAGGAAATCAAAGAAAATCAAACCTCTAGAGTAAGAAACGAAACAAAGCAAAATTTAGATGAATTTTACTCAGAGTACAAATTGCAAATCCCTTTATGTGTACACTGCTTCTGCCTTATTCATGTACGTACGCTGCTTTTGCCTCACATGGCCGAAACATGAGGAGGCCCAAATCTGTTGTTCAAAGGAGATCTCCCATCCGCATCGCGTTGCCATGGCCGAGCTCGAATTCCACTGTATCTAGTAACCAATTCGCTGCATATGGCTGAGCTCTCCTAAATCCATGTGGCTGCATCTCAAGTTCGCGCAAGAGGTCCGCAAATTTTCCTTTTCATTTTGCTTCATCTACAGTAACTAACTTGAATTCCTTCACTGCCGAGCTCTCCCCCTTCGCATCTGCATCAGAAGTTCTATGGGAGGTCTGCAAAATTTCCTTTCCATTTTGCTTCATTTACGATATAGCTTGCGAAACTTGGCAGCTTGGAGGCCGTCCGTTTATGGTGTATAAAACGCCTGCGTTTTGACCTCCAAATCTGCATACTTTATCTGCACCGTTAGATGACATTAACGGCTGCGATCACTCACGGGAGAGGCACTGCAGACACGGCCACGGGAGAGGATCCGAGTCCGTATATATAGGCTAAATTGTTAGCTTTTCGTATTACGGGAATCTTCAACTTTGTTCTTGAATTGTTATCACAAAAATAGCGAAAGTCAAAAATACCCTCAGCCTCGGGAAGTCCAACAGTTTTGTGACAGAAAACATTCAGGCTTATATTTAATTTTCCATACTCCGCCATGGCGAATGCCATTCATAGTGGTCACTACACTAAAGTGGATGCCATGGTGGCACCATGCAAAGGTCATCATGACATGGATGTCCCATGGCATTTTCTTCAAATTCCGCCACCCCTTGGCAGGATAGCAGCCCTCGTGGCCGCCATTGAAAGAACGGCTTTGTTAGCCCCCTCTTCCAACATTGTCTTCTTCTCCCTCGTACAGCACTTCAGAGATGGTGAGAATTGCAGTGAGAGCAGAAGAAATAAAAAGATAATGAATGAGTCAGCACAAAATGCCACTTTAGCTAACAGAGCGGGCGCATGTTTGGATAAGCATTCTCATCTCTCCAAATTATATTTTTGGACAAAGCAACAATTTTTTACTTTTACTTGCCATGATTGTCAAACAGGATTTTCAGGTTCTTCACGCTTGTCCAAACAGCTATAAGTCTAAAGAACATGTTGGATGAAGTTAGGAAAGTTGAGGAATTCTATTGGAAAATAAAATTTTAAGGGACCAAAATATAACAAAATATAATTAAGAGACAACAATGATAATTTGGCCTTATTATAATCTTTTACATTCTCCTTCAACCAAAAGAATGTGAACAAAGCGCAGACTCACAACACCCTATGCTGAAACTTATAAAACTTTATTTTAATTAAGAGAATAAAAAGCTGCAAAAATCAAATTCCTGTCCACTTGTTCCCAGAGGCACTTGTACCATATAAAGAACCACTTCAACAAAGGCTCGCCTTAATCTGTGTTTTGAATAATTTTATTATAATTTATAACAATTGCATTTAAACTGGCATACATGCAGCATGTTTTACAAGTTCTATGCAAGTTTAATCTGACAGATAAACAACATACAGTAACCAAAGAAATGAAATAATGAAACTCGAATATTACATTTGAACTTGCATTATTCAACATACACAGTATCATCACAAAAGCCTTCGATCTGAAATCCCCCTAAGGTGCTGGTCCAGCAGGACCACAGGCATATATCTTACAGCTTGCAAAAGTAACCACACAACACATATGCTTAACTATGCAACTGAGACACGAATGGACTGAACAAACCCATTATCCTTTTCCTTATCTCTTCTGGGTTGGCACCGACAAGCTTATCCACCAGAGTGCCATCCTTCAAAAGCACAAATGTGGGCATGGCTTTTATCTCCAACTTGGTGGCTACATCCTGACCAAAAAAATTCCAATATATTCAATTATCCAGACTAGAATGAACTCATAACCTTTAGATGAGAAAATCACCCAAGCATCAACTTTTTAGTTTCAAAACCTCAAGCATGAGTTATAACATGCCAAGCTAAGCCATCAATTCAGTTAGTTAAATATATCTGAGAATGAAAGATTTAAGATGTTGATCAGCAGAATATCTATATTTCTTTGTTGGTGAAGCAAACACCACAAGCTTATAAGAAAACCAAGGGATGCATCATGCATTATACTCTTAGTATATATCAGGTATGAATCTACCCTCTGATCTTAGCCACAAATCTTAGACGCTAGAACAAAACTCTAAATATAGTATATATCTATATTTCTTTGGTGGTTCCCATTGCATATTATTGCTCAGAAACTTAGGTCACTGTTCAACCATGTAACTG
The DNA here is from genome assembly GCA_026724425.1 of Erythrophleum ivorense. NCBI lineage: Eukaryota > Viridiplantae > Streptophyta > Magnoliopsida > Fabales > Fabaceae > Erythrophleum > Erythrophleum ivorense. The sequence goes on along the minus strand of JAIUCV010000672.1, from coordinate 166,916 downwards.
AACTAAGTAAATTGCATGAATGCACTATGAATTCTATAAACATTTGGCAAGACAACTATAAAATGGCAATATATATATATATATATAGATATATGAAGTAGTACGCGCAATTGCATTTTAAATAAGTCACAAAAGGAACTATGCATATACAGTAGTACGTCCTTGTGTTTATATATTGTAGCTGAATTCCAATGCACTCAAATTCTACATGTCTTGAACACCTTATGAGCCATTAACATTTTTAAGAGAAAATATACACATGGGGGGAAACCACAAAGGAAGCAGGAAGGAAAAAACTTAATAGAAAATCAAGAATATGGTGCTCAAGCACACATTAGGGGGAAATAAAACTTCACTGCACGTCGTAATTTACAAATACATGGAACATATTGAATCCTAATTACACTAGATATCAGGAGACACTGACACACATATGCACCTGCCTATTTTCTCTTTGCCTTTATATTAGCTAGCAAAATCTAACAATATCAGTAGCTTAATTGATGCCAAGAATTAGCTAGACTACTTCTCCATCATATTTCTTAAAAAGCAATAACAGTTCTAATACAACATCATCATTAACATCTGTGTCGAGATTGTCGCATGCCCTGCATCACATAATATATATAGTTTGCAAAATAAGAAAAAATAATCACAATCCATTTTCCAGAAAGGCTTAATTTGATATGTGACATTGAGGCTCGTGACAGTTTAAACTCTAATCGTGACAGTCTATACTCCAAGTCTAACCATACAATAAAGATTGTTTCTTCTAATAAAGAAGGAGGTACTAGCTTAAGCATAACTAGTCATGTTGAAATAGGATACATCTAAATAGCAATCTGAAAGAGAAAACCCGTTGTATCCCCACTTTCCCAGAAGCAGAAAGGGAACTTATAACAGAGAGAGAGAGAGAGAGAGAGAGAGAGAGTAGACAGATTAGAAATAAGGATCCTAATATAAGTTTAACTTTAAATATGTAATAAGCAGACATGCATCTATATACTCCATCAGTATTCAGAAGCATTTGAGAATGGGCACATCGGCACAAAAGCATGATTATTAAAAATTGAATGGATTACCTTGACTTCATCAACATCAACAGTCAGAAAAAGAGCATCTTGATAGCTTGAAGCCAGTTCTTCAAAAAAAGGATTCATAGCCACCGACGGCATGCACCATGAAGCAGTGAAGTGTACAACAACCTACAATGCATGCCAAAAAACATACAATAACAAATGGGCTATCTACGAAGAAGTGCAACAAAACACACACCCAGACATCCAAATTAAAGCAAACATGTGTGTCTTTCAAGAAATATCCCAAAGGGCATTTGAAGATTAACTGAGCCTTGATCCCATTTCCAGAATCATTTCATAACAAGCTTGTGAATCATCTAGAAGGACAAACATTTAAAATACCCAATTTATAGCCGAAAAATCAATTAAAGGAGCGAGCACTATAAATGCCCAATTAAAGATCACAGGACACACCCAGAATCCAAATTGAAGCAAACACGGATGGGTGTCAAGAAATATCCCAAACAGTATTTGAAAATCAGCTAAAGCCTTAATACGCATTTCTAGAATGACTCCAGAGCAGGCTTGTGAATCAACTAAAAGAACAAAAACATTACAAATACACACAATCTATAGCCTAAAATGGTTCACTTACAGGGCAGTTCTGATTAGTGGCCTGGTTGACATAGAATTCCCATGATTGCAAAGAATCAATCACCACAACCTTCGATTTCTGTGGCTCCTGTACTTCCATTTCCTTCTCCTGCTTCAAGTCCTCCTTTGAGGATTTAACTCTAGCCCAAGGGTTTTTTGCTGTCACCCTGAAGACTAGGTTAGCTTAGATAAATAAACCTGATTTAGATGAGGGTGGACCCATTATTTGTTAATCCTCTTTCCCGGATAGGAAGACCCACCAACTCATCATACAACTTGATGAAGCAGGAAAGGATCTTGTGCTAAATTCAAAGAAATAATAAATAAATTTAAGTTTCCGTTTTCCCTGTTTAAAAGAGTAGGCTGCCAGAAAATGACAAATTATATAGGAAAATATATACTGTGGTGATGAATTCTAGAGCCCACAAATCACAGAAAGAATCGAAGAGAGAAGAGATAATTATTGCTGGAATAATGAAGTGTTCAATCAATATCTGATAATCCATTATCCACCTTATAATTGACTTTATGGTCCAGTGGGCGCTCACCGCTCTATCTGGAAGATTCTCGAGTCAAAGTTGGATTAGAATAGCAGGCGCAAGGCTTTTCAATATGGCGCAAAAAATAATAATTATAATAATTAAAAAGTTTTGTTATCAAAATTTTTTTTATATTTAAAATTTTATTTTTTTATTAATAGATCACAACGACTAAATTGTGATTTATTTATTATTATTATTATTATTATTTAATTAGATCATGATATTTTAAATGTTGTGACTTAATATATAATTTTTTTATTTATATTTAATTTATTTTATATTTTTAATTTATTTAAAAAATAAATTTAAATTTAATATATTTATTATTAAATTTAAAAATCTATACAAGTGTAAATTAAATTTTTTATTTTTTTGTTTTAATTATAATTGAAATGATTTTAACTAATTTTAAAATATATAATTTATTATTATGATTATTTTTTAATATTTTGAATTTTTTTATTTTAAATAAATTATTAGACCTATTATTTTTAAAAAAATTTCATTAAATTAAATTTATTTTTTTTTTATTTTTATTTATCATCTAATTTTTAAATTTAAATTTTTTATATTTATTTCATCTAATTTTTTAATTTCTTCATTTAAATCAATTATAGAATTTAAAACTTTTTTACAAAATGTTGAATTTAAAATTTTAATTCTTTGTAGCTATTATATATATATATATATATAAATTCATTAACTTTTTCAAAATCTTTAATTTTCAATTCTTGAACATCTATGCTTTTAGGATGAAACAAAATTGCAATTATATGTTTCTTTTTTTATACACAATATTTCTTTTTTTTACCTCGCCTTTTGCATTGACAAAATAGAGAAAAAAATGATATGATTCAACTTCAAACCTATTTAAATATAGCCAATAATAGAGGGGCCAGCAAATTGATGTGCATTTGAATCGTAGGAATTAGTAATCGATGATATGCTTATATTGGTGACGACGTTATAGACATTCAAGGATTGAAAGTTAAAGATTTTGAAAAAGTTAGCAAATTAATATATATAATAACTACAAAGAATTGAAATTTTAAATTCAAAATTTTGTAAAAAAAATTTTAAATTCTGTAATTAATTTAAATGAAGAAATTAAAAAAATTGGATGAAATAAATGTAAAAAATTTAAATTTAAAAATTAGATGATAAATGAAAATAAAAATAAATTTAATTCAATACAATTTTTTTAGAAAATAATAAGTCTTATAATTTATTTGAAATAAAAAAAATTCAAAATGTTGAAGAAATAATTATAATAATAAATTATATATTTTAAAATTAGTTAAATAATTGAAACTATAAAAAATAAAAAAAATAATTTATATTTTTGTAAATAATTTTAAATTTAATAATAAATATATTAAATTTAAATTTATTTTTTAAATAAACTAAAAAATATAAGCTAAATTAAATATAAATAAAAAATTATATATTGAATTGTAGCATCTAACCCATTAATAAAAAATATAAATAAAATAAAATTTTAAACATACAAAAAAAAGATTTTGACGGTAAAGCTTTTCAATCATTTCTTTTTTTCTTGTCATATTAACGTCAAAAAACAACAGGAAGAAGGTATGAGTTTTATCCTTTTTTTCCCTCAAATGTTGTTTAATATATTTTTTATAATAATTATTTAACAATTTTTATCTTTTAAAAGTAGGGGAGTTTTTTTAATTATTTTATTTATTCATTTATTTATACTTAACATTTTATGTATCATAATAAAAATATATATTTTATTTATAAAAAAATAGGTATTTTTTCATTTGCAGATGTGAACAATTTCTTTTATGAAAGGATTTTATTATAATCTTAGTCCAATAATATATAAAATACTAAACTTATATATAATTTTTTATATTTATTATTATCAAGTTTGCAATTAAAATATAATAAGTATATAATTTTTTAATAATAATACAATAAATGTATAATTTAATTTTAAAAATATTCAATTGTTCGCAAAATGATAATGCTCTCATATTATTATTGAAAAAGATACATTTGCCATATTTTAATTAAAAAATTTACTAATAAAAATATATGTAATTACATATAAATTTTTTATATGAAAATTATTTTACATAATTTTTGAAAAAATTTCTTTCTTTTACAAAGTTGACTTTACAATAAATTAAGTTCTTTGGTAACATTGTCTTTTATGGAAATTACCTAGTAAAAAAGAATGTATTTAAGAAAAAGTATACTTTAACTATTTAATTTTTAAATTTTACTCCAACATAATTTGGTATTTAAAAGCTTTCAATTGATCAGTTTTTGAAACATATATATTTATTATATTTTTATTATGAAATATTAATATATTAATTCAAAAATATTTGAAAATTCAATAATTTAAAAATAAGGGCAAATTATACAATTTTCTGAAATTACATAGATATCCTATCTATTTTAATATATATATATATATATATATATATAGAGAGAGAGAGAGAGAGAGAGATGTCTCCTTAAATAAGAAGTTGTGTTACACTTTAATCCAATTTTAAATTTTAATTAAATTATCCTCCATTAATCTAAGTGTTTTTTTTGTTTAATTTAATGAAAAATCATGTTCTTTTTTACTTTGATTTGCACATGTTTAAAAATAAAATATACTATTTTTTATTTTTATTTGTACATATCTAGATATAATACATGTTTGTATATATAGGCTAATGAAATGTATCTTAATAAAAATTTAAAATTAGACTACAATATATATTTTGAAAATAAAAAGGATGTTTATATGATTTTAAAAAAAATCAGATAAAATTTATGTAATTTATTCTAAAAATATAATTAAATAATTAAAGCATATATTTCTCAAGAGGAAAAAAATGTTTCTTAATTGAAAAAAAAAATTACTCCAACGTTTAACCATTATTAAACTTATACCCCGCCGCCCATCGCGATTGGATAATCACATCGTAATTGACTTGTTAGAATTTATACTTTATAAAATAAGTATTGTGAGATAAGTATTTCATATTATATTTTTTTAATTATTGTGTTTAAGCATTTTATTTAATTGTTTTTTCCAAATTAGTCAAAGATTTTATGTTATGATTAGACTTTAATATGGGCTGAGCCTGTAAAAAAATATTACAAAAATTGGACACGGACCAAAACTGTTTATATATTTTTGGACCCCAGCCTAACCTAGACAAAAATGGACAGGTTCGTTTCATCCCATCTCATTTTGTAAAATAATAAAAATATTTTTTGCCTATATGGATATGAATTTTGGTTTTGTTTTTCCAATATTCAACATAATGAGGAATTAAATAAACCTTCAGGTGTAACTATGTAGAACATGATGATAGCTTTAATTGTAAGCAGATACGACTTAGTAAGCCATCAATAAATTTCTAATTTAGCGGGGGGAAAAAAAACGAATGGGGACAAAATCTGTCCTTCATTATTTTATAAAATTGTAGATTTTGGATCATGTATAATACTTTTCAATGAACTGAAAAGAAAATATGTTCATAAAATATAATTGAAAAAAAAATATTAGTGATTAATAATAAAAAAATTAATTATAATACAGGTTGAGTTTGAGCTCCAACTATACTTTAAAAAAAAATCCCAACCTAACTGATTTTTTATTTACACTTTTTTAAAACAGTTATATTTTTTTTTATTAGCATTTTTTAGTTTATATTTATTTTTTTGGGACAAAATTTTCAACTCATGATCAAATCTAAATTTAACCTCTAGAAAAGATGTAATATAAATAATCTAATATAACTCTTTCTAAGTCCTAACCTATTCTCTGGAAATTTTTGCTAAAAAAAATTAGATAATTTCAATTATATAAGTATTTTGTACAAACTAAGTATACCTTTCAATATGATTATATTTTGCTCCATTTATTTCGATCTAAATCTTTGGAAAAGGAATTATAATTGCATTATCAGTGTACGTTAATAACATTGTGTGGATAACATTATCATTTATAACCAAAACTTTCAAGGGTCCAAACACTTAATTTTCACTTTCAAAAGCAATACCGTTTATATTTTATTTACGAAGCAATCTTTCGTTATTAGGGCAATCTAGTAAAACATCTGGTAAAACATCTCTAATAAAAATGTAAATTCTAAAAACTTATTTAAAATAGAGTAAATTACGTAGATTTTTTTTTAATTTTGCTAAAATGATATAAATCTCTTATTTATTTTCAAGTTATGCACTTTACTCTAATTTTAAATTTTTAACTAAAATACATTAGCTTTAATAAGCAAATATGTATTATGTCCAAATATGCACAAATATATTGGCTTGTTCCTAAACAAATGCAGCAGAAACTACATTATGTATGTATTTTCGCTTGGTTTAATGACTCTAATGGGTTTGGGTAGATAAATTGCATCAATCTCGTATAAGGGTACTATTCAAGGCAAATATGGATTATTTCCAAATATAAACTATTAGTCTATAAGAGATTAAGAGAGGATAAATTGATCTTTTATAAGATTTTTCACTTTTAAAAGATTTTTTAAAAATCTTGATGTTTCTATAAGATAATGTGAAGTTGTGCTTCCTAAAAATAAATGTGCATTAGTTAAATGAAATGAGAACTTTTTAGCCATGCACAATTTAAAGTAAGAATTAAAGAAAGGAGAAGGCACATGAAGATTTATTCTAATTTAAACTAAATTGAACCTACATTTGGTCACCAATCACAAAGTAAAAGATTTTTTATATTTATTAGGGAAATCACACGGTTACAAATAAACAACTATTTCCAGAGAATCAATCATCTAGTTTTTACTTCTTAATCCCATGGAAACCTCTTGGGGTCAAACCCTTGTGTTTTACAGTATGAATTTAAAATAGCCTCTCTTCTTAGGATCACTTACATGAGTTTTATTACATCATCTCAAGTGTACCCAAAAAGAAGATCAGTCACTTGTACTTTTACTATGTCACATAGAACATTAGGATTATCACATCTTCCTAGTAACCCAAATGAAATTCATGAATGAATATATGTAAATGTAGCACAAGTTCGCACAGAAGCACTTTGGGTAGATCACTCGAAGTTTAACAATTGCTAAAGTCTCAATCTAAGTATTGATGCAAAATTAGAACTTCAGCAAGTTAGTAGGTGAAAGGTAATATCTCTTTTGAACGGAGCATGTGTTCTTCTTCCATCACCTTTCATCAATGAAGCTCATAAACACCTAATCATCTTGATATGACAATTACCTAGAGACAAATATTCTTTTCTTGTGTGACTACTTTTTAATAACTAGTTTCATTTGATGTTAAAGATATTTCTTTATCCTCAATGTTCAACTAGAGCTTTTACCTTCATAAATGCTAGAGCTTCTCTCTTTAATAGCCTTAATCCTCTCTTTCTTTTAGTGGGAAGCTTGAAGTGTTCATTGTGAGAGAAGAAGAGTTCTTCAAATGAATTTGATTTTTCCTCTTTATGATGCAATAAATGTCACTAGTAAGGATAAGAAAAGTATGCATTGCCTTTTTCTAGTCCTCCTCTTTTTGTGTTAAATGTTTATGCTTCAATAATATTTTAAGATATATTACTTCTACAATTCTATTCAACTTCTGACCACCTCCTAGCAATTGCATTTTGTTCTTTGGTTATTATCTAGGGTCATTTCACATTGGACATGGCAAGCCCAAAAGTTAGCTCTATAATGAACACGTATCATAGGCCCAAAATTCTTTTCTTTATTTTGGCTTAGTATCTTAGAAAATATTCATATTCTTGATAAAGCCTTTTTGGTCCATTCTTCCAGCAATAAGGCCCAAGATATTTTACCTAAAAACCTTTTTGGCCTATTTAACTAATTTTTTTCCTAGACATGTTTTTGGCCCAAATAATCTACTTTTCATAGAATTTTGTTTGACATAATTAAAACCATTTTCAAAAATTCATTTGGAGAGTTTTTATATCAACAATTTCCCCCTTTCCAAAAATTCAAATTATAGGATAGAGCAAGTTAAATATCCTTAATGCTCACCCTTAATGTATGAATGATTCAAAGAACAAATTTTTAAATTTCTCCCCTTTAGCACAAGCCCAATGACAAGCTATTTTTGTGGCATCAACAACATTTTTCTCCCCCTTTTGATATATTAAAAAAGAGGAATTGCAAATTGTTCTATTCTATAAAGCACAATAAAACATGTCATACTAGTACCTACACTTGAGCAAGTAATAGCCATAATAATGGCCATAAATATAAGCAAGCAATATCCATAAAGTGACATAAGTGCCAAAATAAAACACACATAATTAAAAATATCCATGCCTATAATGGCCAAAATCATCTAAACCATAACACCAAAAATATTGATGTTTAAATTAACATTAGCAAATAAAAGACTCTAATTTTAACTAGAAAAAGGATGAGAGGTAAGGTCATGTTCAGACATAGAAGGATCTATCACTAGTTTAAGGCTTTCACTTTTTCTAGTATCAAGTAGAGGTGTGACAAGTTCAACCTGATAGGAAGGAGTAGGGCCAAACATAAGGGTAGGACACCTATAAATGTAATTTTTCAAATCCCTAAAGTTTTTCCTAACAAAATCAAGAATTTCTTTCTTTATCAAATCAAGGTCCAAAAAAGTAATAAGGTAGCTAGTGACTTTAGTGGGCTTAGTAGGCAGATCCTTAAAGATTTTATCTATTAGATCTTGTAGATCATCTTGTTCCTTAGTATCTTCTCCAACAATTTCTTTAAACAGAGTGGGTTAAAGGCCACAGATAAGTGACCTGAGATTCTCTTCATCATTTTCAAGGGATTATGTCGGGGAATGATTATCCTTATTGGTTCCTAAGGAATCTTTTTCGAAAAGGTCTAAGAGCTTAGTGGGTTTTCCTTTTTCTCAAACACTGGAGAGGTGCATAGATTTCCTAGTATGTGAGTTTCTTTTGGAACTTTTTTTTAATCTTAGTTCCTTTGGTTTTGTTAGAACCACTTCCTTTTTTTCTTGGATTTTCCTTCTTCAATTATAATATCCTCTTTTTCTTTTCCTATTTTAACCTATTTCTTCTTATATTTCTTAAACTTCATTAAAGCTGGTAGTCATTTGTCAAAGTTGGCCTAAGGATTGGTTTTCTCACCTTCATATAAAGATAAATCAATTTTGAGGTGTTTTGTAATACAAGTGATGACCATACAAAAAGGGAGTTCAAAGACTCCATCACCTTACATAACACCTTGACTTTCTAGCTTATTTTATGTTATCTCTATGTCTCACATTATGCATTTCATGAAAAGGTAAGGAAATTGGCATTAAAATAATGAATATTTTAGCGTTATGTAGCGTATAAATTTTTCATTTGATATCCTGTGGACCATGTAAGCTCATATATCACATTCTCATATTTAATTACATAGATACAACTCAATTCCATTACCAAGAATAGTCTAGAACTCGTGCAAATGCAAGGAACACATAAAATTTCATAGTGTAGCCTCAGCCAGAATTGTATATTTTCTATCACAAATTTTGAAAAATTATAAGCAATTCTAAAAAAATTAAAATCATGTATTTTTTACTATTATGAAAAGCTACAGATGTCTAATTTATGCTAAAAATAATTTCAAATCATTAACATAGCATCTAGATCATGTTTGACATCGAAAAAGATATAAAGGTTTGACTGACTATTGGTACTAATACAGATTTCTACTATAAATTTTAAAAATTTCTAATTAATTTCACAAAAATCTAATATATGTAAATGATACCAATTTGGAAAGTTACATATGTTAGATAGAAGGAAAAAATAACTTCAGATTAGTCGAGACACCTCTAGGCCTCGAAAACTAATCAAATAATAACATAGGTCTAACTGGATACCTGATACTAGATAAAATTTTCAAAAATTTATATCTTCTTCCTTACACATCCAAATGGGGTTCCTCTAATTAGCACAAGTCACTGGGAAGGTCTAGTTTCTCTCTGTGAAATTTTGTGACAATTGGACATCATTTGTCCTATGAGTGATAGAGTTTCATTTTAAACCAGAATGAACAGTGCACTGAATTAAAACTAGAAAAATTTTCAATTTTGAAAATTCATCAAATATTCCATAGACTTCCAAAAAATTTTCACTTTAGCTTCCGAAAAGGCTACCCACAAAATCTAGATGCATGCCAAGTTTTGGACCAAAAAAAGCTCATTTGGACAAAAAGTGATATAACTCACCAATATGATCCATTTTGCTCCATATGAGATATCAAATGTATTCAAATGGTCTCCTTTAATGTTTGGCACCTCTTGGACAAGTTTAAAAGTATGAATATGACTTGTATAAACTACTCAAGTAGTTCTAAACCTCATGCATCTTAATTTGGTTATTTTATTTCCATTAACATACTAATATACCAAGCCATCAAGAAGCCAAAATTTTCATTTCTATTGATTTCATACCACATATAGTCTGTACAAGAGTCATACATCATTTTACATTCATACACGAGCTTATATCTCAAAAATAATATATACAAAGCCACTTTGCCATTTATATGCTCATAAACAAGTAAAATCTAGACACTTTCTTGTTAGATTCTTAACTTCCAAGTTGTTGGCTCCCATTACCTTATTCATTTGGTCCACCTAGCATGTTAGAACATTGAAGAAAAGGGAATGAGATTCAAAGAATCCCAATAACTTATCTCCCTTTCAATCACACATAAAATATGCAAAACAAGTCTTGAAAATGCATGCATGAGTATGATGGATGACATGAACATTCAAGAAGCAATCTTGGCATGTGAGTAAGTCATACAAGGCATCCATAGGCTTGCTAAGTAAGTGGATTAGCCTCACTCATTCACTTATGAATTTTGGACTTGCTTCACCCATTTCTTTAAGAGATTTTTAACTCAACCTTACTCTTGGGAGTCAACCTCACTCTTGGGAGACTCTTTACTTTGTCTTAACTAATTTTAAGGGTTCTTGACTCATCCTCACCATGGCTAAAGGGTTCTTGGCTTCACTACACTCCAGCAAATCCAAACACATATAACAAAAATCATATGAAAGCATAATGTAACATCACAACACCATAGGATAAAAGTTTATGCTAGAATACTTTTCATAGCTTAAAACACACATATTCACATTCAAAGAAAAGTCAAGCATATATTCATGCATGAGAGAAGGAAGAGTGAGGTACCTTTGATGCAACCACACACTTTTCTCCTTGAATTCGCTCTCCCTTCCTCGGTCTCACACACACAAAGGTGTGGAGTTAGTTTCTCTTGGCCTAAACACAATTTATGGAAGCCAATTAAGTTTATGGAATTAATTCTAAGACCACATATCTTCCTTAAATACTAACTTGGTCTATTAACTCCTTTATAGTTCCAAGAATGCACCTAATGAAGCAACACTTATCAAACAAGTTATAAGTTCCATTCTTTCCTTTCATATATAATTCTTGACTCCTTTTAAGCCTTTTGGAGTTATCACACAATTAAAACAAAGAGTCTAACTATATGTTACTTCTTTAAGTCATATTATGAAACTTATAAAACCATATCACTTTCTATGATTTCTAATTTTTTTCCAAGGTTCCCCTCATTTTCACTCATTATATATGACTCAAAAATGGGCTTGGAACAAATTAAAACTCTCCCTAGGTACCCTAACTCATATAGGCCGAGACTATGCTTGGTTTTGGCACCCATAGACTTTGCTTTATTTTCTACACTGAAGATGCATATAGGGAGACTTCTAGGGACCTTAGAAGCTCATTCAAACATTCATTTAGGCATATAAATTAAGGTATCAAGTCAGATTTTACAAGAAATATATGAAACCCTAGATTTGCTATCTTGAATTTCTATGGTTATTTATTATTATTATTTTTTGGATATTCTTATTCTCTACACTTCTTTTCCTAAGATTCACCCTCAGTTCTACCCAAATCTAAGCCCTTTTGTAGTTTCTTGAGTGGGGCGAACCAAGGAAAAAAGAAGAGTAAGGGGTAGTTATCATAGAAGGAAGAATTACCATGTCTTTTCTTATTTTCTTACTTGAATCTTCCTTTCTTTAGCCTCCTCTATTCAAATCCAATTTTTTTTCCTTTGTTCTCCCCTTAAAATAGATCTATGAACTTCAATATAGCTATAGGAAAATGGAGAAAAAGAGGTTTCCTAAAAAAAGAGCATGAAAAACAACAAAAAATCTTTACCTTTTGCCTTGGATTTCTCCTTCTCTTCCTCTCCTTCTTATACATCTCTCTCCTTAGGGTTTTTCTCTAGTTTAGGGTAGAAACATATGTGGCTAAGTGAGTGGAGAAGTGGGGGGCCCTATATATATAGGTGGGAGGAAGAAAAACTATTCAAAAATTTTCGTTTTACCTTTTGTTCTTAGCATTTTCGTTTCTAATTCATTTTAGCTCTTTTTTGAAAACTATATTTTCCATTATAAAATTTAGGTTCCTAATTTAGTAAAATACATTTGAAATTACTTAAATCGGAACTAAAATCTTCCCAAACAAATCCGTCAAAGTTCAGGTTCACTGTCATTGAAAAATATCCACTGGAGGGGTTTTAACTGTTTCGGGGCTTCTCATAATTTTTAAAATCTCTAAGAACTCTAGAAAACTCAAAAATTTTATTTAAAAAATAATCCTGTGTGAATTCCAAAATTTACTTAAAATTATAAAAACGCCATTACGTTTCATAAGTTTTTCGTTCAATTTCGTTTCTTCATTCTAGTTCTATTGTTCTTTCCATCTAAACTTGGGATTCTCATTTTTAGGAGTCTAAAATGCTATTTAAATTTTTTGGGACCTTAACTAATTTATTTCAGAGGACTTTCTTTGAAAACATACCTATTTTTGTCATTTAACAAAAATCGGATATTACACCTTATGCTACTTTCATATGGCTAGGAAAAAAAATGAAGGGTAGATTTAGCCTAATCCCTTTTTAACACTCCATGTAAAAGGGATTGTTCAACTTTCCTATCTTTAGGATAATAAGTTAATTTATACTGCAATTATCTACAGATAGTAGGTTCATACTCATAACAATAATATCCCAACCAACAAGTTTAAGGATTATATCTTTTTCTTAGAATTCTTCAAAGTCCATAATTCAATACTAAGAATATTACTTAACCCTTTCATTAGAACATTTCATAATTTTACCCAAAGAGCCACAGTCTAAGGTGATTCATCATCCTTTAATCATTGAACTAGCCTTAGGAATAGTTCTTTCAAATTTCATATTAGCATTAAATTCTTTAATCATCATAGGTATATGGTTTCCTTTAACCTAAAGTATTCACCCTAGCCAACATTTTCAAACATCTTGAAGCATTTAAGGTTATTTTCATTAAAAAAAAATCTAAGTCTGTCTTTTAAAGAATAGAGATATTTTTGAATTTATAGTCTTTGTCATACCATTCTCGAGTGTCTTTCACATTGAGGATTTTACCCTTTTTCACCTTATGACGTTGTTCAGTTAACCCCCAGTAAACTTTTAAAGATCATTTTCTTCATGAATGAGAAGGAAGTTATGTGGAAGAGTGAAGGTTTTAATAGACAAAAGATAAAAGGAAAGGTAAGGGTTGAGAGGACTAAGATTCAATTATAAAAATGAGAGTAAAGTGAGAGAAGAAAGAATAAAAGATTCTAATTCATTTGAGCATATACAACTAACCAGTTATAAGAAAAATGGAAGTTGTGCCACATACATAAAATTCTAACGTGATAGGATGTGCATTTAATGAACCTTAGCTTTTCTAAAATAAAGGTAACAAGAGTAACATTAAGTGTCAATTTTAAATTTTTGAATCAGAATTTCAATCATCACAAGTTTTATCAAGATCTAAATTTTTCTTGCATACTCAAAACCTATTAGTCATAAAGAGGTACCATAGAAGGTTTAAAGAATCATTATATCTTAAGCATTCCTAGTTCGCACCTAATCTTATAAAATTGTTCTTCTCTTAAAGGTTCTGTAAAAAATATATGCTAATTATTTATCAATGGTCATAAATTCAAGATTTTTCCTACATGATCTCTTAGAAAATTATGTTTAATCTCTATATATTTGGCTCAAGAATACTGTACAAGATTTTTAGAAACATTCATCACACTAATGTTATCACACTTAATAGATATTTTGTCAACTTTTAAATCATAGTCTTAAAGCTAGTGCTTCATCTACAAGACTTGATCACAACAAGTTCTTACTAAGACAAACTCAACTTCTGCAGTAGATAAAGCTATTAAATTCTACTTTTTGCTATGTCAAGATAGTAGATAATGGCTAAGAAACTGATAGGTATCACTAACGTTTTTATGATTGATTTGGTACCCACTGAAGTCAGCATCTAAATATCCATGTAGATCATAAAACTTACTTATAGGATATCCATAATCTAGGTTTCAAGTTCAAGCAAGGTATTTAAGGATTCTTTTCAAAGCAATTAAGTGTATTTCATTTGGGTCAACCTGAAATCTAGTACACAAACATACAACAAACATGATATCAAGATAACTAATAATTAAATAGAGAAGGGATCCGATAATACCTTTAAATCTCCTTTAATCTACAAGGGTACCTCTTTTATCTTTTTCTAGTTTAAAAGATGAACTTATTAAAGTCTTTGTTGGATTTCAATTTTCCATCTCAAATTTTTCAACAATTCTTGCATATACTTAGCTTGAGATATAAAGATATCATCTTTCATTTCTTTTGCTTGTAATCTAAGGAAGAATGATAATTTTCCATCATACTCATCTCAAACTATTTTTTATTAATATATATAATTCCTTGCACATCAACTCATTACTAGATCCAAATATAATGTCATTAACATAAGTTTGCACAGTTAAGATATGGTGATTCATGCATTTTATGAAGAAAATTGTATCCACATTCCTTTTTGAAAAAGCATTCTATTAAAAATTTGTCTAATCATTCATATCAAGCTTTAAAAGCTTACTTCAAACTGTAAAAAACTTTATTCAATTTGAAAACACAAACTAGTTTGTCAAACATTTCAAAACCTAGAGGCTACCTAATATACACCTCCCCATTTAAAAAATCATTTAAGAAAGCACTTTCTACATCCATTTGAAAAAATTTGAATACTTACATACATATGTAAGTAACATGCAAATTGCTTCAAGTCTAACTACAAGAGTGGAAGTTTCATTGAAATCAATACTTTTTTTCTTAATTATGCCTCTAAGCCACAAATTTTGCTTTATTTTTTATTACATTTTAGGCTCATTAAATTTGTTTCTAAACACTCACTTTGTGTCAATGATAGATTAATCTTTAAGTTTAAGAACAAGTTTCCAAACTTGATTTCTTTCAAACTAGTTAAGCACCTCTTACATAGCCATTATTTAGGAGTTATCATAGACAATTTCTTTACATTCTTCAACTTAAGTTATGACGAAAAAAAAAAGGTATAGTTCATTGATTTAAAATGATGACCTTGTTCTCATACTAATTTTAGAATCTCTAAGTATGAATTCATTTGGGTAAGATGATGAACATTTCCATTCTCTAGGTAGTTTGTGTTTATCAAGTGTCATAGGTTCTTGATGTTAACTTTAAGACTCTTTAAAGCTTTTTGAATTTTCCTATAAACTTCAAGATGTTTAACTATTTTTGGTATTAGTCCTTGTTCTTTCTCAATTTTGATGAGGAAATCATCATCCTTATCACTCTTATTCTTATTTTGCATAACTTGAATAAACTCGTCAAAGATTACATGAACAATTTCCTTTATACATAAAGAACTTTTGTTGTATACTCTGTGAGCCTTACTTATGGTAGAATGGATAAGGAAAATTCCATCATTGATTTTCAAAACAAGTTTTCCAAAGTTATCTTTATCATTCAAGATATAGCACTTGCATACAAAGGAATAAAAGTAAAAAATATTAGATTTCCTTCATTTTCATAATTCATAGAGTTTTATTTAGCAAAGGCCTAATTGTGCTTCTATTTAAAACATAGCATAAGTGTTGACAGCTTTTTCTTTAAAATTTTTTAGTACGATCATTTTCTCAAAGAAAAGTTTTAGACATATTCAGAGTGATCTATTTTTTCTCTCTACAACTGTATTTTGTTATGGAGTTTAAGGTGTAAAAAAATTATGTAAAATACCAAATTCATTATAAAATTTCTAAATTTCTTGTTTTCAAATTCCTTCTCATGATCACTTTGAATTAAAGAAATGAGATATCCTTTTTCATTTTAAACAATTGCACAATTGTTTTTGAATTTTTCAAAGTATTCATTTTTTTTTCATTTTAAACTATTGCACAATTATTTTCAAATTTTTCAAAACATTAATTTTTATGTGTAAGAAAGAATACCCAAATGCAAATTAAATAATTACCTATAATAACAAAGTCATACGATTTACCTCCCAAGTTTTGAGTTCTCAAAAGGCCCAACAAATCCATATGTAAGAGTGGTAATAGTCTTTCAATACCTATGTGATTTTTCAAGATGAATGATGACCTTGTCTATTTTCCTTTTTCACAAGTTTTGTAGATGTGATCTTTTTCTTATTTCAACTTCAGCAGTTTTGCAACTAGTTCTTTAAAAGCAAGCTTTGAAATTAAGTGCATACTTACATGCCTTAGTCTCCTACGCTAGAGTCAACTCTAATTATGATGGAAGATAAAAAAGTTTTATAATGCCAACATAATATTTTCATGAGATAAAATATAAGCTTTTTCATGCGTCTTTCCTTCTATTAAGACATTCTTACCATCTTTATAAAAAATAGTGCAACGTGATAATTAAAAAAGCAACTATGAAACCTTTATCACATAGTTGACTAATAGTAATGAGATTATTCTTTAACCCACCCACTAAGTATACTTCATCTATTAAAAGAAAAGAGTTTATCCTTACTTTACCTACACCAACATTCTTTTCTTTCTTTTAGTCACCAAAGCTGATCATACCTAAATCCTTTTTTGTGTAGTTGAAAAAATTTGATCAATCTCTAGTTATGTGTCAAAAACATTCAAAGTCCAAGAATCACAAATTGCCACTCTTCCTAGAAGGTAACAAACATACTTTGGATCCTGACCAGGTTAGTTACAATGCCTTCTTTTAGAACCTATACTTTTTATATCACATAGATTCTAGCATTATGAATACAATGCTTAGAGATGTAACTAGCTCTACCACAAGTATAACATGTTCTATTTTTTGTCTTTTTAATAGATTGAATAAGCTTACTTTTACTTTTCTTCTAATTATTTTGCACATAACTTATACTAGCTTTATCTAAAGATCTTTTCTAATTTCCTAAAGGAGATTTTATGTTTTGATAACCATTTACAAAGTTAGCCAAATCTTGTGTCAAGCTACTCACTTTTTTCTTAACCTTTTAATTCTTCAAAATAAGTGAATTCATAGAATATTCTTGATATGTATGTTGCAATCTTTCTTCCATTACAAGTCTTTCCTTTTTAATCAAAGAAAAACTTTAGCATTTTTGTGTGTTCAATATTTAATTCGTACGTTACCATGAGACTTCTACAATTCTCAACAAGGAGATCAAAAGCATTTGACAATTCATCATAAATAAGAATAATTCACTTCCTTTATGATGTTTTCACTTGCTTCCTTAAGAAGATTGTTAGTTACAAAGGATAAATTCTCATCTTCCAATTCATCAGAGTCCAAAAGACCATCATCTTCTAATGACTATATATTTGTAAACAAACATAGATTAGTTATGTTTTGATCTTTTCTATCTTTGTTACTTAGTTCTTTTAGAAGTTTATCATAGCCCTAAGATGAATTTATAATCATGGCTTTCTTTCTTATGGTACTATTATTTTTCAACAGTAGACATTCAAACTTTACATGCCCAAACTTTTTACATCCAAAGCAAGTGGGTGAATTCTTGCAAACTTCTTACCTTGACATGTTTCCTCTTCTTGCATTATTGCCTTGGGTTTCCTTTTGTACGTATTATATAGATGTTTGTGTTAGTAATGCCACTTCCTTATGTTAAGAAATTTTTTTAGGATCATCATTTTCTTCATTAAGTAGCTTTGATAAGACCCTTAGGGTAATGCTCTTTGTTTTCTTTGATTCTTCATTTGGCTTATCAAGGTAGCTACCTTCATAAGTGGTGAGATTTCCCTTGAACTTATAAAAGCTTGTGATTCCAAGCTTTCCACTTTCTAGAATAGTTGCTACAATTAACTTTCATGAAGTTATGAAATTCTTTAGAACTTTTCTAATGAGATCTTCATTCATATACAATCTTTTCAAAGAATCTTGGTCATTAATGATTTTTCCAAATCTTTTGAACATTTCTACGATAGATTCATTGTCATTCATTTTAAATGACTTGTATTCATCAACAAAAGTGTCTATTTTGGTCTTTCTTACTTTTGAAGATCTTTTATATGTTATGTGTATCTTTTCTCACATATCTTTGGTTGTAGTACTCCTAGGCAATTTCTTAAATTCATTAAAATTGACAACACAAAATATGTAATTCTTTACTTTTTAATTTTTCTCTAAATTCTAGTCATCTTCTTTTGTCCATTCACTCTTTGGCTTTTTTATTTCCTTATTGTCAACTTTCTTCTTAGGAATATAGTTACGATTCTCGAAACTCTCCATGCTTTTAGGTCATCAAATTGAATGACTATCTGCATTATGATTTTCTTGTACTAATAATTTGTTCCATCAAAGAAGGATGGATGATTGACAGAGGTTCCTTCAACACTTGTGCTAGATTCATTCTTCTACATTGAATCTTTCATTCAAAGAGGTTAATCTTATAAAAAGTAAGACTAAAGGTTTAATACTAATTCTTAATCCAAAAGAGATCAAAATAAGGGTGATTGATCTTATATAAAATTTTTAGTTTTAAAAAACTTTTGAAAAACATTGACGTTCCTATAATACTATGTGAAACTGTGCTTCCTGAAAATAAATGTGTGTTAATGAAATCAAATGAAACTTTTTTAGCGATGCATGGAACAAAGTAAGATTTAGATAAAGGAAAAGAGCATATAAAGATTTATTCTGATTCAAACTAAATTGGCCCTATATCTAGTCACTAAGCATAAAGCAAAAGGTTTTTTATATTTATTAAAGAAAGCACATAATTACAACTAAACAACCCTTTGTAAAGGATCAACTACTTGGTTTTTACTTTCTAATCCTAAGAAAACCTCTAAGAATCATATCTTCATATCTTACAATCTAAATTTGAGATAACCTTACTTTTTGGAATCACTCACATGAGTTTTATTACCTAATCACAAGGCAACCTAAGAAAAGGATCATTCATTTGAACTTTTACTATCTCACACAAAATACTAGGATTATCACAAATTCCTAACAATCCAAATGAAATATCATAAATGAATGCATGTAAATGTAACTTAAGCTCACATAAAGCATTTCGGTAGCTCACTCAAAACTTAACAATTGCTGAAATCTCAATCTTAATATTAATGCATAGTAGAACCTTTGCAAGCTAGTAGGTCAAGGGTAATATCTCTTTTGAATGCAATGTGTTTTCTTCTTCCTTCCCTCTTCATCAATAAAGCTCTTAGATATCCAATCATCTTGACATGGTCATCATTCAAGGACAAATATTTTTTTTAGTTGAACTTCTTCCCAACGACTAACTTCATTTAATGTTAAATATGTTGCTTTGTCCCCAACATTCAATTTAAGCATTAGTCTTCATAAATGTTAGAGCTTTTAGCTTGAAATGTTCGTTGTGAAAGAAGGAGGCTTTTCAAATGAATTTGATTTTCCCTTCTTATAGTATAATAAATGTTTTTAGGTATGATAAGACAAGTTTACAACACCTTTTTCTAATCCTCCTTTTTATGCTAAACTTTTTTTTTTCTTATAACTTTATGCTACTTTATAGTATTTGCATTTTGTTCTTTTCCTCCTCTTTTTGTGTTGAATGTTTGTACCTAAATAACATTTTAAAGGACATTACTTCTAACATTCTTTTCCACTTTCTACCATCTCGTAATATTTGTATCTTGTTCTTAGTTGTTATCTGGTGGTCACTACATGCAAGACATAGTAAGGCCACAAGCTAGTTCTTTGATAAATACATTTTACAAGCCTAAAATTCTTTTTTTTTTTTTTATTTTAGCATAATATCTTAAAAAATATCCATGTTATTGATAAAGGCCTTTTTAACCCATTCTTTCAACAACAAAGTTAGAAATATTTTGTGCAAAACCTATTTTAGTCCATTTAACAAATGTTTTCTCCTAAACATGGTTCTAGCCTTGATAATATGATTTTTCATAGAATTTTGTTTGATATAATTGAATCATTCAAAAATTTATCTAAGGAATTTTCATATCAATATGTACAAATAAAAAAAAAGAGTCAATCTTGTTTTCAATAATTTTTTTAAAAAAATGTATGTACTTAAATCAATAAAAATTATTTTACTTCAAAAATTTAAAATTTTATTAAAATATAATGTAGTTTTTCATTTCAAAAGAAATTCCAATATATTTTATAAAAAATCTATATAATTTAATAAATTTAAAAAATTCATTTAATTTATCCTTTGAAAATTTGTTTTTTAAAAATTATATGTATTAAAAGTTATTTTAATCAAAAAATTTAAAATTCTATTAAAATATAATGTGATTTTTTATTTTTAAAAAAATCTGTGTATATTTTAAAAATAAAAAAAGAATCAATATAAATTTAATAAAACGAAAACCATGCAATTCATTTTTTAAAATATACGTTTTGTTAAACACATTTTCAAAAAATTTCGTTACCTTTTACATGTACGTTTTATAGAAATTCAGTCTCTTAATTTAATTCAACTTCACCAAACCCATTTACCAAAGATAATTAAACCAGAAACTTACCAGAACAAGAATTCATCAAATAGAGATATATTAGAATCAACACACTGCTCAGATAAACTGATTAATGTCAATGAAATGGTACAAATCATTACTGGAGGCTAAAGCCAAGCCTCTACAATGAATTAATGCACACTGGATTCTCTAGAATTATCCACGTTTATGGTTATCACAGCACAAAGAACAGTTCCTCGTTCTTCTTTTTTCTCTCTACAGCAGTAGTACAAATAATTGTCAAATTAAGTATCATTGTTAATTTCCCTCTACAGCACAAAGAACTGTTTCTTGTTCTGCTAAATGGGGGGACCACTGCTTCACCCGTAGCTCAACCGAGAATCAAAAGACTTGGTGGATGTCTGACGCCTCGGAATACCGATTTCGCAGGCATTGACTCTGGCTGCAAAACGGAGAGAGCAAAGTGACTCTGCAGCCGAAGAAGGATCGGGTGACACATTGACAAACATCAACGTTTTGGAATCTCCACCAAGACACGGCTGCCATGCATGGAAAAAAACAAAGTCAATACAAGGAAGGAAAGCATCATCACTACAAGAAACAAGAAATTCAAGCAGAGATCTTGTGGGATAAACGATAAATGTCATAGGAAACTCAGAAAATTGAGTAGAATATTATCATCCTTGAAATAAACTTCAATTTGTTAGATAAATATAATTAATATCATTTATTTAATATCTTGACTCGAAGTATGTTTTTTTTTTTTTCTTGGGTCCCTTTTGGCTCTACTGGACCAAACGTTTCCTTCATATTCGCCATGCTTCTCTCATCCTTAATGCTCTGCTTATTCTCAAAAAATATCCAGAAATTAAAAATTATTCATTGATATCCATGTGAGTAGTTGATTGCCTGCCTCATTTTCTAAAGCTTTTGAGTAGCC
The DNA here is from genome assembly GCA_026724425.1 of Erythrophleum ivorense. NCBI lineage: Eukaryota > Viridiplantae > Streptophyta > Magnoliopsida > Fabales > Fabaceae > Erythrophleum > Erythrophleum ivorense. The sequence continues at coordinate 144,914 of JAIUCV010000672.1, read as the reverse complement.
TTTTTATTCTTTATTTGAAATATTAGAGCCAACCAAATCAACTCGTCCAACAGAAGTCACCAAATCTCTAGCAGCTAAGCTGGTTCAATCAGCCTAAGATCAAACTTGCCTATGGATAACGAGTTGTAAACTTGAAACAAAATGATGTAAACAATGAGTAATGCGAGCAGATCATTCGCGATCACATAGTTTAACATACCTGGAGAAGGTATGTCAGTTTTGAATTCCTAAAAGGAACATGCTCCTCTTTCTTGGCCAAAGCAAATATGACATCACTCAACGACGATAAACTTTTGTTGATAGCCTAAACAAAATGGCAAAATATCATTACTGATTCATTTAAGAAACTAGTATTATTCTTCATGGGCTCAAGTTCATGGAATGCAAAGCAATTACACACCTGAGTTTCCTTAAGTCTGTCGCCAGTTGCCCCACTCCTTGACAGTCTTTCACTTCCAGCCAGATCAATCAGATTTAAGACACCTTGTACTTGTTGTTCAGTATTCTACACAGTAAAGTGCATCAGTGCATCCAATATAAAAAAGAGAGAATCAACTACATTTAAACCAATGTGCAATGTATTACGAGAGTATATACCTCATTGACCCCACATATACGCAAAGTAAAGACAAAATGGCTTCTCGATGACTGTTCATTCATCTGTGTTCTTCCTACTGACCTGAGACAACAGAACGGAATCTCATGCCATTAATACAGAGACCAAGAACAATATATGGTTATACATGTAATATGAAGGGTTAAGTCTAACTGAATCAAATAAACTAATTTACTGAAAAGGAAACTTCCAAGTATCAAGAAACTTGATAGTTCAATTTTGACTAGGTCAAAAAGTAATAAAAATTTTCATCTGAAGTCCAAACGGAAAAGAACATGCAATTCTCTGGTGCATTGATCCAGAAAGTTTATTCAATCACAACTTCACCATGCAACATAGAAAACAGCTGGAGGATCCAGGCATTCTACATTATAACCCAAACAAATTGTACCTGCAGTGCGCAGCCTGTTGGAGGAGAGAGGAAATCTCATTTACGCTACAAACGTCCACAATAGTGAGGTCAGAAACATGTGTGTTTCCATTTGCATCATGTTTGATAGTGTACTGCTTCCCAGGAACACCATTTTCAGTTCGTATCAGATCGATCCCACTTGGACGATTTGATGACAACAAATCCCGAATGGTCTCATTATATATTTCTAGTACTGAAGCCTAGAAATATTTAACAAACTATATCAAAATTTCAGTTTGTGGATGTAACCACATGAAAATTAGAATAAAAATATATTAACCTGCATTGTGTACTTCCACCCCTGGTCCTGAAGGGCTTGACTGGTCTGGAAGATCTGTTCTAGAGAACGGGGTATCAAGCCTTTCAGATCTGGGGCATCAGGCCTACCCATCATTGTGTAGGTTTTGCCTGAACCTGTCTGCCCATAAGCAAATATGCATACCTGACATAACAAGTCAAAGGCCATTGTCAAAGCACATCTGGTATACAAAAAACACATAATAACAAAAAGCTAGAGAAGAAGATAAAGAAATGCCCCAGTGAAAAGCTAAGCAAACAATAGTATCTAATGGTCCTTTCCATTTCTGTGCTGCCTTTCATGAATGAAAAGGCGTAGATTTTTCTTTTTCAAGAGATAGATCCAATTGGGAGAAGTCGCCTAAGGCCACAGAAACCAGGAATAGATATCTTTCGAATGTACTCTCAGCTATAGCTGTACTGCCAGATGAATCCATGTGAGCAGAACACCAAGCCAGAGTCCACAGTAAGTGATAACATTTAATTTAGAAAAATGAACTCGGGCATTAAAAGTTAGTCTTTTTTTGATTCAAAATTAAACAGTAATTAAGATAAAGACATCAGCTGAAAAGTAATAGCAACCAAAGCAAATTATATTCAGTACCTATAACACGGGAAAAACCAAAAATAATTGACGTCCCATATCCAAAGTACTAAATTAAAAACTATAATCCCATTAAAATCCAAATCTATAGAAAATGTGTATGATATTAAACGCAAATGCAGCTTTATAGATCCATTTGTCTCAGCAGCCAATAGCAAGAACTCTAGTCTTCCAATCTTACAATTTAGTCTTTCTAACCTTTATACACTTTCCAATGTATTGAGTTCTGCTTAGCAGATGAAAAAACAATAAATAAAGTAAAATCACCTTGTACCCATCAAGTGCACTTTGTACCAACTGTGATATCTCAATGAAAACATCCTGCTGAGAAGCCTCGTGACAGAAGACCTTATCAAATGTAAAAGGGTACTTTTGCCCTGCTGATGATCAAAGAATGAAATTATGCTTGACTTCCCACGTTATAATTCAAGAAAATATATATATTACATGAAACTCAGCAGGATGTTGATGCAGCAACAGAGAAGGTGTAAAAAAGTATGCGCTCATACCGCTTTGGACCAATTCAATGCCCCGGCCAAGAGCTTCTGTTGATGTAGGGTAAGAAACAACCATGTCTGTTCCAACACCATCTTCTGGTAGCAAAGGTCGCACGCGGCAAAACACACGAATATTCCCTTTTAGCTCCTAATATTGGATGCCACTGAATTATTATTTATGGATAAGAAGCAAAGAAACTTTTTTTCATGACCATCTGAGCAAAGGAGTATTACAAGGATAGTGTTGTGTAATTTTTTCCTTAATCTCTCTCCTTCAATTACTTGGAATTCTTTATCAGCCAGACGATCCTGTAATTCACGTATAATTCTTTTCTGCTCTTCAAAACTTGTTCTTGTTTCTGAAGCAGATAAGTCAGCCATCTAACAGAAAGAAAATAAATGTTTGTGTCAATTCAAGTTATCACATTATATATGCAATAGACACTGCAAGTATAAATTTCCTAACACCATTTATTCCACGGGGAAGTTGACCAAATTAGGCGACTGTTTCAGCAACCAAAGAAAAATTAATTGCCTTACCTTTAATTTCTCCTTTTCAGCAGTCAACTGCTGCTGCAGTATATTTATTTGCTCTCTCTGAGAAGAACATGTGTCCTATGAAAGAAAGCCCACAATCTTAAAAACCTAACCAACACAGGAGTGCACAATATATATACAACAAAAGATCATAATAACAAAAGTAGTGAGTGTGGAGACAAAATAAAACAGACCTCAAGAGCATTTATTTTAATTGTCAAGATATCCAATTGTGCACATGAATTCCCTGTATATTCTTTGTAGTATGTTACTTCTCCAGTTAAAGCCTGTACTTGTGCCAGCTGCCGATCACGGTCATCTCTAATTTGCTTTAATTCTTCACGGAGACAACTGAGCTCGTGTACTAGCACATCTTTTTGCTTTGTAGCCTCTTCTTGTGAAGCCTGAAAAACAAAGATAACAATAGAAGGAAAAAAAATAACACAAAAAGAAGAGACTATTAAGATACTTATAGTGACAATAAGGAGTTTGTAATAATAGCATCTAGCCTATATCTCCAAATTATCCGCATTTCCCCACTCTTCAGAACTGCTTATAATAAGTAAAGAATTCATTATACAAGTTGGAATTCAAGTGCTTGCATGAAGATGGATATCAACACAATCAACACAAGGACTGCAAGGCAAGCTAACAATCCAAAGCTTTGATGGAACTACACTATCATGGCCACAGCAATGGATAGAGTAAATTCCAACATGTTCATAGCACATATCAGCCAATTTAAAACATTTTCAACATAAAGTGGAAAATTGTAAAATTAAAACTCTTAATTGACAAAGCATTATACATAGAAAACACTAAACAGCATAGGAAAACATATATCAACATAGAATGACTTACTTTAACAGATGCCAGCTGATCCTGCAATGCCTTATTGTGACCTCTTACATTGCTAAGGTTTTCAACAATGGTTGCTTTCTCCATTTCCAGTCTTTTATGTGACTCATTAGTTGATTCAAGATCTGACTGGAGGCGACTATTGTACTGCTGCAGACTCATATTATACTCTTGCGAACGCTTGTACAAGTCCTCATTTGAAATGGCCTGCAAAACTCAGCAATTTCAGGAAACAAAAGCAGCAAGGCAAAAAAGCAGTAACAAGATCATCTTAAAGAGTGCAGAATATACAGAGAGGGCAATACTTTTATTGTATAAGTTGATTGTAAAATTCAATATTCAATTGGTAAATGTTTCTTGTCTAGATTATAATTTATAATTTGGCAGTACCTTCCGTTCAGCAGTTAATTTCTCTTGCCGAACTTTCTCGAGCTCAGTTGAAAGGGAAACTTGCATCTTCTCAGCTGCACTTCTGGCTTCCTTTTCTTTTCTATGACAATCAATTGCTTCCTGATTGTTAAACAACAAGGAATCATGAGGAAACTTCAAGAAGCGTTCAATCACAATGCTATATAGCTAGTAACCTTACCAATTTATACGATTCTTCCTTGGCAATTCTCTCTTCCAAAGAAGAAATTGTCTTCCTCAAATCTGATATTGTCTCATTCAACTCCTCAATCTTACTTTTCATTTCAGTCTCTGAGAAACCACAGATGTATGATGATTAGATAAGTGTTCCTTTGATAAAAATGTCAAATTATAAGTTGCAATAAAAAACTACACAGCAAGTACTTTGAGAAATTTTGTGATGACATAGTGCAATATTTGGTGCTAGCAAATAAATTTTCAAAACTCTTCCAGAGAAATATAAATGACAAGAAGGGTATGAGTGATATACTACAACTCAATTTCCAAGTGCCATAACAAAAAAAATTAGCTAAAATATCCTATACAAACAAGGCACCGGTGCATATGTTTCGAAAAAAAGGTAAAACCCATACGTTAGCAACCATATATGATTGGCAGCTTACTCGTCACAAAGCTTGCTGCTCAATAAAAAAAATGAATCCTTCCAAAGTAGCAAAGTAAGAAAGCATATGAATAAAGGTTTAAAAACCGTGTTTTCAATAGCATTGGCAACTACCTTAATTCCAGTCAACTTATTGTTGAAAATTACGGGCTCAGGAGAGAAACTTACCAGTATCGGTGCACTTCTTCTCAGCAGATTCAAGTGCAGACTGAAGCTTTTCCTTTTCTTCGATATAGCTTTCTTCAAGTTTTTTAAACCACTTTACACAAAGTTTAAGCCGCTTAATAAGATCTGCCATCTGGTCCATTTTTTTCTGCAAAACAAGTGAGAAAATAATGAAACACTCACAAAAAGAAGACCCAAACGTTGACAAAATTGAAATCATTGGTTGGATGAAGAATGATCTGGATAAAGATTCTATAAGATAAAAGAAACCTTATTATCATAGGGATTTCCCTTTTTCATCTTCTCATTCAACAACGCCTCTACCTCCTCTTTGGTGAACTCCACAGTGCTAAATTCTGAGCCCTCGGTACCGCCAACATCATTTGTTGTATTAGCTTCTGGCCCTTTGTTCACTGAGGCAAATGGCAGCCTCCCCCGGCCTGTGGTTCCCTGTCGATCCATTCTTTCTGCTCCAATCCTACGACGCTTGTCCAAGGGGACTTCTTCAGCCCCTACCTTTTTCTAATTCAACACAAAATCAATAATAAAAAATATTTAATACCCCATTTCCTACTCTTGTAATTCAGCAAACAGACAGTGCGAAATGTCCATTTCTGACAATAGACACAGTCAAGATTTTAAGTATCTTTGCTACAGTCGAAAGATGTAAACAGAGGGCTCGAATTAACTACGAGCTTAATTTCAAATTTCGAGGGCAATACTCCATTTTGAATGGGGAGATAAGATGGAAGAAAATCCACGAGCTATTTACAGTCCTCTTTCCGTTAATTTGAAAATCAGAGAGCAAAACCTACCCTTCCCCCAAGAAAAATCACACAAAAAGTTAATTCATTTCATCTGGTTCTTCTCACAACTTTTTGACGTCTAAGCAAACACACTAATTCATAAACAATAAAGAAAGGCTTACGTTGGAGGGGCTACGTGGAGGCCTGTTCTGGTTCCTAGAAGCCATATCTGGCTTCGCAAAATAGGGATTTACGCAGAATCTCTCTGAATCGTGCCTGATTTGAGATTCTAGGGTTTATGCCCAGAGAGAGAGAGAGAGAGAGAGAGAGAGAGAGAGAGAGAGAAGGCAAGGAATGGAGTAGCTGTTGGAAATGAGGGCAGAGCGTGAAATTTGAATTTGGAGGCGGTTCAGTGACTCGTCCTTCCGGTTCAAGGAATGGTGCCTGAGGTTTTCAAATCAAATTTGAAAGTAACGGTCATCTTCTATATTAAAATAAGAACTACATTAGACAGTGGACATACAGTTTATTGCAAAATTCAAAATATGATGACGTTCGTGCTTGTTCATAGAAGAAATCTCTATGCATTGCTTAATTTAGCATTTTGGCAGCACAAATTCAATTCTCAATTTTTATGAATGCAAGATGAATCATTTTCATTGTGTAAAATTAAATACTAATTTTTATAAAATGAATTATTTCATTGTGTAATATTAGCTTGCTACATAAACAGAGAAAACTTTTAAATACAAGTGATATCCACACCAAATCAAATTTAATAATATATCTATTTAGTAGTGTCATCAATATTTTCTCCATACATATGTTGGAATTTTTAAAAATATATATGTTTTAAAATACTTAATGGAAATTATGATTTATGTTTGGTTTAATTATATACTTGATTCCCATAGTTTTAGTCAATTTTTAAATAAGTCCCTATAATTTAAAATTTTGGAATTGAATTTCTATAATTTTATTTTTTTAGTGCATGTTTGGATGGACGTTTGAAGGAAACAAATCATGTTTTGTAGGGAGTAAACCACGATTTGCAAGAAGCAAATATGGGTAGCTTTCACACAAATATGGTTTTGTAATGAGAATCCAAACATGCACTTAATTAGGTCATTGTTTTAAATTGCCATTCAATATTTATTAGAAAATTTTAACATGTTTGAGAATATAGATAGTTATTGCCATAGACACTTCAGTGTCCTAACCATCCCAAAACTTCATAAATGGATCGTCTCTATATTTTTTTTTCCATTCCCTTTTTCATAAAATCTCAATTATGCAAACTAAAATCTTAATGGTTTAAATATTTTTATTTTTTTAAGTTAAATTTTTTTTTTCAAAATTCATAGTTAAGATTTTTTTTTTTATATTTTGTATCTTATGAAAAAGATTTATTTTTAGAATCTAAAAAATTAATAAATTGATCTAGACCATTCAAATTAATCTAGACAATCTAGATCTTCCATTGCAGAGGGCATTGTAATGGATTTGGATCCCAAAACTTCACATGCACAAATCACATGAGGATCCACATTAGACAACTCCCCTTCTTTTCTCTATGAAACCCAACTTAGAGACACTTCCAAAATAGTAACAATAATAGCCTCCTAAGCTCCTTCAACATATTTGAACATGGGATAACCAAAGTTGGTGTTTTTGTGTTCATTTGAATAAAATGAACTTTAACATGTGTAAGTGGCTAGTTTAAAGGTTCTCAATTAGGCTTAATTTGGTATGTAATAGAGTTTTTTAATAGAACAAAAATGAAAGGTAGATTGAAAATATAAATGAGTCTTATAACTAGTAATTATACTTGATGTAATATATAAAGGAATAGAAATGTCATTACTTTTTTATATTTGATAAGATAAAAATAAGATAGAAATAGAATGAAAGAAGGGTTAAAAGATCAAAATATCCCTCTCTAATAAAAATAATGAAATGACTACTTTGTTTTTATTTATTTATCTAATGTAATGTAAAAAATAAAACTTTCCAACCAATTTCACCAAAAAAAAAAAATTCCCAAATGTCATCTTTGTCTAGTAAATAAGGAGCCTACCACTTGCCCCCCTTTGGATGATGATAGCACTCTCTACTCTCCTAACTATCACTGAAGCACAACATTTTGATGATTATGACATTTCGACAAGGGTGGTAGAGGTCCTCTTCCCATCATCTTCAATTACAATGAATGCTTAAAACTTTTGGTGGCTGACATCACCTCTCTTGTGTGGATCTAGTGGATGATAGCCAAAGGATGATGCAATAATGATAGACACAATGGCTAAAGCAATGGCACTCATCATTGAATCCAATTTTCTTTTAAGGACAAAATGGTCAAGATATTGCCCTATCCCACTAAGTAGACTTATGTCCTTCAAATTTCTGGAGGATGACAAACTCCCATGTGTAAGGGAGTTGGCTCACCCAAGGAGCAAGTTTGCTATCTACTAAATAGCACTTTTTAGCGATTCCACTCCCTTTACCATTCTAGAATTAGTCTCCCTTGCCTATCAAACAAGGCCTTAGGGCTTGAAGTTTATGTGAAAATTGGATAAAAGTCATCATAATACACATAACCAAATTGCATAAAAGCCATCATATACATTACAAAGTTAATACCAATACCATCACATTAATAAAATAAATTTGTGTAAAAGCTACCATAATCCCCATCAACAATATTGTAGTTACAAGGCCAGAAATCAATACAAAAGTAAAACAAAAACCATAACATCAACACAACAAAAGCCACCACATTAATACAACCAAAGCCATCATAACAACTATCTTATCCCTCCCTCTATATGCTAAACACATATCTCTTCTAATTTAAAACTCCTTCAAAAACTTCACGAGAAGCTCTTGAAACCAAACTTCTAGTTGCAAAACTCTTAGTATCCATGAAATTTAGTGAGGTACCTCCTTCTCTTATGGAAAATGATGAAGGACCTTTATATTAGCCACTCTCGCAAATTCGAGTATTAATCTCAAAGGATGTTGTGAGATTGTTATTGTTAGTATTTTAGAAGCCTCTACAAGCCATGTTTCAATAAGGCATGTGATTTGCACATGTGAAGGTTTGGGAAGGTTAGGAGCTGAAGTGTCTATTTAGATGGTACCAATTGTACATATTCTTGGACATGTCTACATTTACTAATAGATACTAAACATTAATCTAACAACAAGGACTTGATTAAAAAAGTTGAAATTATAGGGACTTAATTATAAATTTTTAAATTACATAGACCTATTTAAAAATTGACTAAAATTATAGGGATCAAATATATAATTAAACATTTATATTTTGCTGATGAAGTATATAACTAGACAAATGAGTTAGAGAAAATAAGAAGTAAGAAAATACATATATATTAGCAAAAAGAAAAAAGAAAATAAATATATAAAGGCAAATGTAAGAGTAATATGCCTATTCCAAATTGTTCTCTTAAGCACCTATTTGAGATAATTTTGGTTCATAAACAAATACCAAACCTATTCCAAATTGTTTGGTATTTATAGATGAACCACTCAAAGTGTTGATGAAGGTGTATGCATGTTACAAATAAACAAATAGATCTTGCATATAATATGTGCAATTTAAAGTTTCAAGGCAAAATATTATGAATTTAAATTTAAATTTAAATTGTCAACTGTTAAAGCATTTCCTACCAATTACTTGTTTCCTTTCTGAAATGCATTTTTCCAATATTGAAAGAAGATGCATCCACCCTTTCTTACAATAAAGTGCTAATGAAATATAACACTATCAAATGATGATTTACAATGTGCCTAAAGATAGTTTAGGAGGGTTTTGTCTCAATTAATGTACAAATTGACTCAAAAATATCCTTATAATACAACCAAAAAAAAGAGAGGCTAAGATGTAAAGCTTAACTTTACATTTATTATTATTATTATTATTTGCCATAAGTCTAACTAAAATAGGGTATGCATAACTTGAATTCTTTTTAGTCCAACCGAAGTTGAAATAATAAATGATCATGGTCAAGTTTAGGTGAGTTAATGAGTTCATATAAGTGAAGTTTCATGTAAAAAATAAAGCTCTTTTGGTTTAGTCGAGTTTAAGGTTTTAAAATGCATGTAATGTAGGAAATTAACATATTATGTGGTATAACATAGAATCCAACCATTTGGACTCAACTTTATTGGGTAAACAAAAATCCAATTGATTTAAGATGCTAGCTTTCTCACTAAAAGAGCAATTGGGCAAGTTGATGACTCAATCCAATTGACTAAACTCGCTTAATACCCATCCTTAACCTAACTTATTAATGCTTATAAGTGAAATAGAAATTTTTACTTTTATTTTTATTTAATTATGCTTGAGGTATATATGCAAACCAAATGACAAAAAGAGACAAATTTGCAAAGAGTAGATTTTTTATTGCCCATAAGATTATTTATTTTTTCAAAAGCAAGATTTTATTAGCAAAAGGTGAAAATTTGCTATACAAAAGTTAATGATAGTAATTTATACATGTACTAGAATGCCAAAAAATTTTAATGAAACTCACATCAAAAATTTTTGAAGGTCCCATGAAAAGAAAAATAGAAAAAAAAGGTCAAATCAATGAATGTATGTTGGGAATAGTGCCAAAAATTGGGTTAAAATAGGTCATCCCATATGTTAGCATGCCAATTGTTTTTTTGGAAAACTTGTTAACCCCCATTTGGTTTGTACTAGCCAAAGAACTAAATAAGTCGCCAAAAATTTTGCATTTAAAAAGAGTATGCATATTTTAGCCTAACTTATATATTTTAGCTGGTTAAACAGTCTCCCCATTAAACCTTACCTTTTCTTAAGAGTTTGAGACAAATATATATATTGTGGTATTTAGTACATTCAAATTTTAATTTTCAATATTTAAAATATATTGAAAATATGTCTGACCAAAAAAAATATAAAGTTGTTATTATCACATACTCTGTTATTTGAAAAAATTTTAAAATAAATTTCTTTAAAATTTAGAATATATGGCCTTTACCAATATTTACATTAGGAAGCCTTTGATATGTTGATAGATTTTATATTATTGTATTTGATTTATTCACAACATTCTTAAAAATTTAAGACAATTTTCCAAAAGTATTTTTAATCATTTCACTCAAAAATTAATAATTATTTATGACCTAACATTTTTGAAAAATACTCTTAATCATTTTAAATACAAAATGAATCAACCATTACTTTTGCCCTTAATTTTTTTATTTAAAAAGTTAATAATTATTTATAACCTCTCATTTTTCAATAGTACTCTTATGATTTTATTACAATCTTTAGGTACCTTTTCTATCATGTCTTAAGTTCTTATGTGAGTAGATCCTTTGCATTAAAGGGCTTTACAGCATATTATGCAATAAAAGCAATCTTTACCATATGCTAAATTGAGCTGCTCACATTGTGCCACGTTGCTTTAAATGGTGCATATCACATTTTCTTTCTTTGGATGGTTACACGTATCAAAACACCCCTAGATCCCCGATGTAATGCACCATTTTAAAGCCTCTCCCATGCATGTCCTCCACCAATAAAGAAAGCGGCTTTACTATCTCCCAATGGCCTTGACAAGCTTGTGTTTGGGAAGCCCATTCACAATGATGTAATAGCAAGGAAGGTTTCAGGTCTACAGTGGAAACAACCTAAAAAGAACAAGGTGTCAACGGTTCATGTGAGTTGGAAAGTCATGACCTTTGAGCAAAGGGAGAGGGAGAAGTAGATTAAAGAGGCCTACACGGAGAGGATGATAGAGTTAAAGGAAGATATTAGGTTGAACAAGATTGGAAAGAGAAAGAAGGGGGAGGAGAGAGAGAAGAAGAAGAAAGAAAATATTTGAAATTTGGCACTAAGCTCTAAGTATCACTAATCCTAGGTCATTGAAGAAAATTGGCAAGTCTCAGCAAAAGAAGTACCTCAAAGTTGTTCCTGATGATATGCTCAAGAAGTAGCCTACTTTTTTTTTTTACTTTTAATGAATCAAATGTAATATCTTTCTTTGGCATATGAGGATGTTGTTTCAAATCCAACATCTATGCCATTTCATTTTATAAAAAAAATTTTGTTAGATCCTATAATTGTTTAGTAGTGATTAAAATGGTGTATTGTCTGAGGAAAATCTGCCTTAAAGTTTTTGCTCTTTGCAATTCTAATAATTTCATATTTGGATTGCTGCTTGGAAGTTCCATAGTGAGATTAATAGAGTTGTACACTAAAGATGTGATATTTGGCTATAATCTATTCAACAAGGTAAAATGCCTATGATCAATTGAAGTTTAAAGAGTCTAATGTGCTATTTTTCTCATTAAAGGAACAACATAACAAGATAATTTGTTCTTTTCAGGCATTTGTTTTGCTTCTAATCAGTTGGTAGAAAGAAAGTAAAAAGTGATAGTCCCTAACCCTATAAAGGAAATCAGTTTCAAGGTTTTTTTGTTGCCATAAGTAAAATCAAGGATTTTCTCATTAAGATGTAGTTACATTGTTCCACTCATTAATTTCCTTTCTTTACATTCTCTTATTTCTGAAGAGTTTGTATAGCAGTGTTTCAAAAGGGACTCTGCAAAACTAGCTATGAGATAAAGAAAGGAAAGCACCTTGTTGTCATGAACTAATTTAAACAAAAGAACAAAAGCACCCTTATTGTTTGGTCATTCTTACCATTGACAATTGATTCTTGGTTATAAATGTTACAGAATTTTATATCTTACCAAAGAACAAAAGCACCCTTGTTAGTCTAAGAAAGAATAAGGTTCAGTGTCATTAAGTAAGCTTGCTCCATATTTCAATCCACAAACTTAGATGCTCTACATGTAACAACTCTAACTACTAATCATGTTAATTAATAATAAATAAGTTCTTAATCACTAGTATTGAAGGTCAAACATCATTAATAATTCGTTTAAGGATGAAAATTCGAATGAATTTGAATTTAATCAATCCCAATCACCATTTAGAGGGACGAGAGAATTCATGTGCGAAGTTAAATAAATCCTCATACTAGACTTCCATTTCACCACTAGTCACTTAAAGAAGCATACAACTCATTTATGTTTGTTTCTGAGACCATCTACATCATTACTATATAGAAAACCAAGATTCATAAGCTAAAATAGAGGTTTGAAGACTTAGGCTACGATTTGGAAAAGTTTGGTTATGGCCAAGTTAGCTTTTGTAACTCAAAAACTAAAATTTTAGACTTGTGCCGTGACTTGGAAGACCCATGCCATGACCTAACTTGCTATTAGAACTAGAAGATGCAAAATTCTTATTCTTCACCACAACTCAAGCTCCCCATGCTGTGGCAAGGATTCCCGTAGGCTTCACTATTTTGTTTAACCTAAGTTTCATCACAACATTACTATCTCGCACTGTAGCAAATTTTCCTACTATAACTCTATTGGGTAGAAATTCATGATTCTCGTAGCAACTCAAACTTTGTACTATGGTGAGATGTGCTTATGGGACACTAATTTCATTTTTCCTGATTCTCACTGCGATGAGCCCTTTTTGCACTATAGCGAGATTGCTTTTTGGAACACTCCCTTTGGATTTCCTTCATGTTGCACCATAGCTAAAAGGATATATGCCATGGTATAGTTAGGTTTTATTACCCTTTAAATGTGATTTAGCTATGACTTGAACAATTTTGGCTGCAGCTTAACTCTTCTCTAGTCTTAAACTCTTTTATACACATTCCTCCTCACTTATAACTCCTTCCAATCAAAGTCTAAGGTCCTCCTAAGGTAAAATTACATGTTCTAAATGACTTACTAACACTTCTGTGCCATAATTTTTTAACTTTCACTATTTAATGACTCATGAATTGGCCAAACTGAAACATTTTGCCATATATAAGCAACTTACCAATTTAACAACTAAGGGGGGCACCTAGAACCACTAGTAACCTTGTCAAAATGTGCAATTCCTTACTATCTAACCTCTGACCACTTTGAACAAGTTTCACTGGTCCAAACAGACTTGCTCTCGGCCTTAAATGGCTAAAGGATCTTCAGGTGTACAATATGGCTACCCTATCCTACCCATTCCACAACCAAGGCTTAATCATTAGCAAGGACCTTCAAGTAATAGAAATCCAAACTAAGCATTCACATAATAGCAATAACCTCATTCATCAATTACCATTAAGTTTCATATATATATATATATATATATATATATTAGTTCATAGTGGTTTGATAATACCAATACATCAAAGTTCATGTAAATTAGAGTCTAGTTTTGGAGAATGCATCCCAAGTTACAAAATATCATAATATCTACTTGGCAATATGGATGCAACATGATACTATATAAAATGAACTACAAAAAGGATTAGCATCTACTTTAAGTTAAAGTGATCCAAGTGTAGAAATCCTACATAAGGTCTTAAGCTAGGGGTGTTCATTCACTTGCTTTCCCTTTTCCTTAATTGAAGATCTTTCATCTAAAATGGTTAGCCCATAAAAAGAGGTGAGACATAAATCTCAGTAACTAAAGGAAAATTTCATATATATGTACACATTAACTAACTTAAATGCATCATGAGCAAGTAAGCAATAAATATATCAACACAATTAGCAAATTAACTAGTTGGATTATTAGTGACTACTATTCCATATTAGCAATAATATATAACATGTTAATGGCCAATAACAGAAGGAAAAGCCTATCCACGGCACTAACTCCCTATCAAGTACACTTATACTTAGTGCATTCTAAAGTTTGATTACAACTCAATACCCGATTGAAGCATAATAGACAAGTGGTAACATGATCATACTTCCACTAATGACATGATCACGGTCCAATCACAAATAAGTAGCCAACCAATCATTAGCACAGAAAATCATATAAGGGTAGCAATTATAAGGTTAAAATGAACATATGTATGGAATTAAAATGAATCTTTTGGTTAACTCACTTGTTATGCCAACTTTTCAGAAGTCAAGATTATTTCCCATCACTCTAGAGGTCTTAAATTGAATCAAAACATATTCTTAATCGCTAATCACAACATAAATCAAATACTTATAAAATTAATCATTACAAGCTACCTAAGAATCACTTAGCTAGTCCTCAATGAGTCTCAAATTTGGACTATGGTCTTCCTACAATAAAAACCTCTATGTCTCACTCTAATTCCTTAGCATTTTCACACAAAATAAAAGTCCAATATAAGTCAGCTATTAAGGCCAATGGTTAGGAAAAAATACATCAAAATAAGGATAAAATACTTGTCTAATAGCCCCTTTAGCCCTAACATCTAAAAATTAAACTAGAAACCACTAAAATATCAAACTTCATATTTGTGATTGTGATGAGGCAAAAATCCACAAACGAAAAACTAATCGATCTAAAATGTAAGGGAGAATGAGAGAAACAATTTTTATATAAATTACCTTGGTTAAATTTTCTTTTAGAAATGCAAAATGAAGGTAAGAAGCTGAAAAACCCTAGCCTCCACCTAAAGATGTGAAAATGCTCTTCTTGCTCTATAGAACCCTTAAGTTTTCAACACCAAAATAAATGGTAATTGGGTTTTCTTAGGGTTTTAGAGTAATATAGGTTGACAAAGAAGCCCCTTCTCCATTTGGGTCCATTCCCCCTAGTGTTGGGCTAAGATTGGATACATTTAATTTGATTCAAATTAGTTGGACCTTCATAAAAATTAAGGCTGGGCTTATATAATTAGTTCTTGACATACACAAGTTAAGCGTGGAGCCTAAATCATATTTAAAATCCATAAACATCATTTTATTTTTTTCAAAGTGATTTAACTAATAATTATTATATTAAGATACTCAAATTTGCCATCTCCTTAAAATTTATATTTTCTCATAATTTCCCTAAATTCCTATTAATAATTTCATAATTCCTTATAATTACTCTTAATTAATTTTAGATGTTATACTACACATTCAAATTCAAAAAATTAAAAGATTTGGTTCAATGATGAACCCAAATTTTGCATTCACCATTAGCACATGGTGAAGTAAACCATTAAGAAGTGGTTTTGTGCTTTATCTTCCTCATGTCAACCAGATCTGCAGCAAATGGGGGGGGGAACCTAGAAATTTAAATGCCAAATTAAAAGAAAATAGTAAAATGTAACCATAAGAAGGATGAAGGAAAATTGCAAAAACGTGATTGCGTCCTACAGAATCAAAAGACTGAAAAAATTAGAAGAAGCATGAAGCAACATAAGTCTTTGCATTTCTTCATCTTCTTCAACTGTTAGGTTTTCCTTATCTTCTTCAGCTATTGGGTTCGTGGGAGCTTTAGGGGACTCAAAGCAGGGCACCATTTGGAGTGAAAAGGCACAATGTGAGTGGCTTAATTTAGAGGAGGGTGGAGATTGCTTTTATTGCATAGCATACTATAATGTCTTTTAATGCAAAGGATCCACTCAGAGTTCTTGTTTTGTCTCATATTTGCATTGGTTGCTTTTAAAATTCTCATGTGGAAAAGAAGTTCATGCTATTGATGTAATAAGTTACTTCTAAACCATAATGAATGTGTGTGTTATTCATTTAGGGTAGTCTTATAGTTTAATTAAGTATTGGTTAGCAAATCATACTTAAACTTCATTGTACTTTGTATAGATGTAATAGGTTTCTTTTGAACCACAGTGAATATGTGTGCTATTTATTCAAGATAGTCATAGTGCTATTAGTGTCACTTTTCCTATTGTTCAATTTTATTCACAATTGTTTAAATTGCATATAATGAATAAAAACATCATGTATAAGGTGAGAATTGTAGTTTTCATGGAATATATTGTAATAGTTCATTGTTGCAAAAGCTTCTTTTCTACGTTGATGTTATATGGGTTACAATTGCTTGTTACTTCCATTGCCCTTCCTTATACATGGTTACAATCGATCCAAAATGTAAGGGAAGAATGAGAACGAGTATGCATGGGATGAGCTTATGAAGCATCTTATGGGTAGTGAAAGATTCTATAATATAATATTGATGGGTCCTAGAGCTTTTTTAATTGTGTGCTATATTACAAAAGAAAGGTGGTTTTCAACACAATGTGCAATAATCGAACAAGTTGTAAATTTTAATATTTGATTGAGTACAATGCAAGAAATTATGTGATTAACTTCTTCTAAGGTCAAGTGAGAAGTCGTCATTTTCATAGTGTGTTAAGAGCTTTGGTTGAATTAGAAAAAGAATATTTGAGATAACCCAATGGTGAAGAAGTTGCTCCAAAGATACTTAATAGCAATAGGTTCTTCCTTTATTGTAAGGAAGGTTTTTATTTTAAAATTGAAATAGAAATTAGAAACTTTATTATATAAATTTTAAGAAAATTATTTTATCTTAGGATTGTACAGGAGCAATTAATGAAACCCAAGTGCATGTAAAAAGTCCCAATGCAAGATGCCCCTAGATTTCGTGGTATGAAAGATTATCTAACACAAAACATTTTAGCTGAGTGGGAAGGAATAACATTTAATTCAAGAATTTTAAAAGATAGGCATTGAAATGCCAATATCCTTTAAAATTTTCAAAAGGTATTTTTTTGATAAAAATGTATAATTTTAAACAGTCAATTAGTTTTAACTAATAGTACTAAAGTTTATTTACTTTTTAGAGGCAAATTTTACCTTGTTGAAGTTGGTTTTACATATGTTAAGAGGTGGACTCATTACATCTTGTAAGGGAGAAAAATATCACTTAAAATTGTACTAAAAAAAATACACCATAAAATCCTCATGAATTATTCAACCATCAGCATTCTTCTTTGTGAAATGTAATTGAAAGAGCATTTGGTGTTTTGAAGAAGTAGATTACCATTCTCACAAGTGCACCAACTTTGAGCATTAATACCCAAAAGAAAATTGTGATAGTTGCTTGTATCTTGCATAATTATTTGATGGGTGTCAATTAAGATGAAGAACTTATAGCTGAGTTGGACCATGAACTTTCTAATCAGCTGATTATAAAAAAGGAAGCATTGTGTTGATAGGGAAGATAGTGAAGAGGCAGTTAGAGGAGCTTTAATTGGAGACTCAGTTGCAGCTGTTATATGGCATTATTACATATTTTGATCTAGCATTATGAATTTAGTTTCAGTATTGATTGTTCTTTTCAGGATAAATATTTAGATTTATCAACTTCTGTTGCCTTTTCCTATTATTATTCAAACTTTATCATGAATGTTAGTTTCATTATTGGCTATTATCTTAGAATAATTTGTTAGATTTATCAACTCTTATTGCGATTTTATTGACTGTTATTTCACTAGTTTACATATAAATATATAATTGACTCTATGTTCAACAAGACCCAAAGCGAAATAGTCCTTGTGATGTGCCAAATGCGGCTGTTGAGTCAAATGCAAATAATGGGTCCAATGAAAAATGTGTTTGGAACAGTGATATGGAAGATGTTCTTGTTGATGCATATACCCATGAGCATTTACGTCAAAAGCACTTGATGAAATTTTGTTGGAGATGAAAGAACACTTTCTGAATAAGCAACTTGACAAAACAAAAACAAATGATCACATGAAATGGCTGAAGAACAAATTCACAGTAGTTGTTCAAGCATGGCCTCGGTGGTTTTGGATGGGATCCAAGTACGAATATGTGGACTGCTGTTGGAAGAAGTTGATTGAGGTAACATATGTTCTGGCTTTTTCTGTGGGTTTTATCAATTCAATCCAACAACGAATGTCCGCCAATTTGGGAACATAAAATAATTAGAAATTAATATATAGATAATGATAAATAAAAAATTAATTAAAATGAATTAATTGAAGCAGGGGTTAATGTTTTAGGAAGAAAGTGATTAACTCAAGCTCTTACTTCAGTTTTAGTGGCTAACTTCTTACTTGGGTATTGGAAAAATTCAAGGCCACTCTTGATACGTGAAAATGAAAAAGAGTGTAATAAAAAAAATGAAAAAGAAGATAAAATTGATAAAAAAAATAATACTCAGGTTTTAACTTAAAAAATAATAAAAATAGATATATTATTAAATAATAAATTATAAGAATATGATTTTTTTTCCTCTCCCCTTCACCTCCGTTGTAATCAGGCTGGAAAGAATTCTTCGGTTTCGGCTCAGTAATTTTTTCAACATTTCCTCCAATCTGACCAAAATAACCTCGTTCTCCTTGTTAATCTCAAAAATTGCCATTAGAAAAATCTGATTAGGAAAACTCAAGTAAAGCCATGTGTCTCCTCCCATACCGAGCTCTTGGTCCAGCTCTGCACACCATCTCTGTGCCTTTTCCTCTTCGGTTCGTCCAGCTCAAAGTCCAGCATTTCCTTTGCAGCTTTTGTCCATGTATGTGGCTGCCACCTTCATCCAACCGAACGTCTTCTACTTTCTTCCTCCTGTCCTCTGCGTTTGGATGGGTTGTGTGTGTCTGTCTGCAACTTATTTGGGCGTCAGTTCCATTCGGTGTGCTGGGCAAGTTTCGTGCTCCCCCATCTCCATTGAAGCCCCATCGTTTAACTCTTTTTCCATTTGCCTGCTGAAGCTTCATGCTCCTCCTTCACGAGTTGCACAACTCCAGATCATGTTTCAGAGCTCAAATCCAGGTTCTCATTCTCTAACTTTTATTCGTGTTTGTGGCTGCAACTTTCTATCCTTTATTCATTTTGTTTGAAAGGTAAACTCTCATGTCTTTGGACTGCTGAAATTACCCTTTTTTCCTCAGATGTTTCTGGACTAATCTCATTGACTCTAGCATATTTCTGTTGGATTATTGGCCCAAGTTATTTGACCGAATGATTTTGATAATAACAAAATAATTATTAGATTTTTGTAAAAGCTTGTACTATAGGTCGGCCCAATAATTTATTTTAAATTATTGTGACAATTCATCTCTAAAAAGCTATGTTTATGAACTAAACGATAAAATACATTATGTATAAAAGATAAATAAATTATGGGTTCTTGCATTAAAGAAGAGTATAGAGTAGTAGAAATAATGATTGATGTTGAAAATATGGTTAAATGTCAATCTCTGCTTCAACTTCCATGGCTAGTATTCAATGCGAGAAGACCAACCAAAATTATAAGGATAAACAAAATTTAAGAAGACTTTTTGAACGATAGAAACAAAATGAAGAAGGAGCCGATGAAGTCAAAAATGCCTCTAACAAATAGAAAAATCGAGAAGTATATAAATATTCGAAGATATGAATATTACGTGAAGTAGCAAAGATATTAAGAAAAGGCGCTGAGAAAGAAAAAGGGTTCTAGATTATTCATCATTTTTACTTATTACATATATCTGCTTATAAAAAGTAATTTGAAGAGAGATTGTGTAATTTATTGTCATAGTGATAGAAGAGTGTTATAAAATTTGAAAGAAGTTGACGGTGAGCTGTTAAAAACCCTATTGAAAAATCATTTGGTGATAAAAATTGTAAAGTGGTATTAATCACATTTTGTAAGTTTTTATTATTTAGTTAAAAATCCCTTAAGATTTCAAGGGGACGGACGTAGGTCAAAACTGACCAAACCAGGATAAACCATCTGTGTTAAGGTCATCCTTTCTCATCTATCCATACACAAGTCTTCAACTTTTTACTAACTAAGTTAGAGAACCTTTGGTTCTTCACTTTCAAAATTCGTGAAGAATTGCACTTAATGTACAACACACATATTCATCCCTTTTTAGGTGTGTTTATCAATTTCTTCCTTCACTTCACCATTTTCCCCCCACTGTAATGCTCTGGTTTGCCCCTTTAAGGGGTAGCTCCTTGTCTCATGGCAAATTTTCATTTCTTGTGAGGTCAAGTTATCCACCTTCATTCGTTATTTCTCATAGATGCAACTCTTCTAGGTTTTGTCACAATTCTTTGGCTTTTCTTTTTCCTCTTGGCTGTGAGTTTGGTTGAGGTTCTTGGGTGGATTGCTAGTGAAGTGTGGAAGGTGTTGGGCTATGGGCATCATGAAATTTAGGTAAGATTACCTATCTCTTTGTATAGTCTTTCAAGATTCAAGCCCTGTTGTGAACAAATAGGGAAAATGAATTAAATAAAAAAAATACTTAAAGTAAGAAACAAATTAAATAATAAACAAACCGAGGAAGGATAAATATTAATCTAGAGTGAACATTAGGGTAGGAACTAATTGCTCAGAATTTAATGAAGCCAAGTGGAATTTAAATTAGGATAATTCAGTCAAGAGAAGCAATGAGTAAGGGAGTAGATAGTGTAGGATGGTTACATTGATTAAGTTAATGGAGAAAAAGATGTGTTGATTGTGTTCAAATAAATGAATAAATAAAAACAATATAATTGAATGAATTATTATGATCGTGTTTTAGGAAATCTTTCGAATTTTACATTGGAAGAATTTGATAGTGCTTTGATGTCTAGAGGGACCACTATTGTTTTGCATTAGATAACATCCCATTGCATAATTTATGTTGTCACATATTTTTCTTATCTTGCATTTTAGTTATTTTTGATAAATATCATGTTTTCTCAAATCCTAAATTCTTAATTGCATTCAAGTTCATTGAAGAAGCATTTTCTTTATGTTGAAATTCTTGATTTCAAAAATGTTGAAATATGTATGGAATCAATGGGAGTAATCCCAATAAATTTTTACAAATTTTTTTGCTTATTATGTATAATAAATGTTTAAGTGCTAATTTAAATTAAAATGATTCCATACATGATAGTAATGCTCTATAGAGGGACTAGAAATAAAATGTTAGTTGTTAACAGTAGCTATCCTAGACTTCAGTGTGCTTTGGCTAAATCCTAGTTAGTAGGGTTACAAGAGATACTAGCCCCATATGTTGGTCATCGCATGTGAAATGATATGATGTTATTTTACGTGAAATGAGGACTCATAATAGGCTTTAATTTATATGAGCTAAGAACTCATGATGGATTTTATTTTACATGAGATGAGGACTCATAAAGGATTTTATTTTACATGAATTGAGAACTCATGACAGACTTAATTATTTATCCACATGAGCTATGTGTCCACATATGTAGTTGTGATAAAAGTCATAACTATAAATACTTTATTTTTAAGTTTTGCATTGTTCCATGTCATAATTAAACCACACAAAACAATAGGTCAGCACACTTATTCACAATTTGGTACATTTCCAAAATTTTGGATCTACCAACAAAAAGAATTATCAAAGTAAAAAGCTTAAATATGGCTAAGCATTTTGCAGTTGTATACAAAGTTCTTCCAATGTTTTACGGATATAATTCAAGAGCAAAATATAAGTATTTATAAAAAGCTAATGCCAAATGAGACATAACTAGCACTATTTTATGTTGCTTATAATAAAACAAATAACTTAAATAATTATCAAACTCTTTACGTAACTGTTTTGCATATGTTTCCATTTTCATGACAAAACTTATGACAGAACATTTACATAAAGAGTTTGGTAACTATTTAGATCATTTGTTTTATTACAAATAGTGTAGAATAGTACTCAACAATGCAAGATAGTGCCAATTTTCTCTCATTTAACGTTAAGTTTATACAAAAATTTGTATTTCATTCTTGAATTGTATATGGAAAAGATCCGAAGAACTTTGTGTATAAGAGGTAATATTATTCACACTATGACTTTCATCAAAGTCATAATTATCTGTGTGCCCATAGATAATTATTTGAAAGTCATAATTTATTATTATTTCCTTCAATATGATGCCACAAATGTATCCATAATTCCATAGGCAATATCCTCTCCCTCTGTATAGCTTAGATTAGTTATTAGAAGTTGAGGGAAAGCTCTCCTTATTGTTTTGTTGTTCTTGGGTTATTGTAGAATTTCAGAATATCATTCTCAGGAGACATCTGGTTGAAATTTTGGTAGGAAATGGAAATGAGTTAATTATGAAATTACGGATTTTAACTTTATGAAGTAAATTTTAGAATGAGACTTCCTTTTTGCTCCCGTCTCGAGGCCCTGTTGGGTAGACCAGATTAATCTCATATTTTGTGCTGATCACACCTCTGATTTTGGGGTGTGACAAGCAAAATCTGAAGCTAATGTGTGGAGGAACAAGCTAACGCCATATTATGACAAATGCTGACACTTCATGGACAAGATAGGGCAGTAGGTGAGTATGCAGAAACTGTAGCAAAAATGAGACAGGGGAGCAACAACCAATGAGGTTGATTTTGATACCATAAATGATATTGACCTGTTAGTATCTATTAATGAAGCAACTTTACATAGCTTTGACGTGAACGATGATTAAGAGGCAGAGAATTTTCTTGGAGCACGATCTCAAGTAGCTTCTCTAGGTGCTATTCATACTATTCTCAAGGGGCAACTTTGTCTAAGGACGAGGGGAAAAAATAAAGGTAAAGCAACAGATGAAGACATGCATGAAATTGTTTTCCAAATCTCTTAGATAATATGGTTGAAGCTTTTGTGAAGTGCACTGGGAATTTGATCAAAGGTCAACGAACTCATCCTATGCCAGAGAATGATGTTTAGGCTCTTTTGAAAGGATTGTAGGTCAATGGAAGCATATTAAGCAAAGTTTATTATTTTTTAATTCATAACATTGATGCTCAAAGAGCCATGATTAGATGTCCTCTAGAGAAGCAGAAGGGGATGCTAATCTTTCTTTATGTCCATAAATAAATTTGCACCTTAGTTAATTATAGATATGTGGACAAGAACTTAGTTAATATGTTGATTTTTGCCTTATGTTGGTTCCGATGACATAAATTCGTTTTGTTATGCATCACTTAATGCAACTGGACTGTTTAATTTACCATGGTATTGTAATTGAGAATTTAATATAAGATCTATGTTTATCTTTTGTCATAGTTAATGGTAGATGATTTTTATGCGTTTTCTCTTAGTAGGTTGGTGTTGTTACTTGTTCAATTTGGTTAACTCTATTGCCAACTTTAAAGACAGTATGCTTGTGATTAAGGAGGCAAGAAAAGTGTAAGCCATGATCTAAAATGTTTCTTATCATAGGTATATATGCGTAACAGTGTTCCTATTCACCTCTGCACGTTACGAGGAAGAGTGTTTCTATCTAATCTATATATGGAAAAGATAACTGCAGAAGCATACGACCATAAATGATGAAACTACTCCCACCATTCTCTAGGTACTAACCTAATCTTTTCTGAGGACTTCTTTATTATTATGTTCGGTTGTGCGACATGGGAAACGTGTATAACGTAATGTCAATGGAAATATTAAAGAGGGGTCTTAGGCTAAGCTTTTAGTTATAACGATAATATTGAGGGGAAAAGAGTCATTCCATTTTATATATTTTTATTTTAACTTTCAAACAATAGTAAAAGAATTATTGCTCTTTCTTTATTAGACTTCCAAACAATAAATGTCATGTAATTTTCTATTTTATTCCATTATGAGTTATTTTATTCTATTCTCTCTTAAATTCCCAAGCCTAGTTTATAGGTGAGGAAGACATGAGGAAAATGACTCAAATGGTCAACTTTGAATTTATTGTAAACCAAATTTGTTGAAGTAAACTACTAAAAGTTTACTTAAGAAAAGACATAGGAAGTTAATTATAACCCTCATAAATTTATACTGAAACACTTGACAAACTAAATGATATGACTAACCATTCATATTGAGGTTTTTAAAAAGGTAGAAACAAAAAACTAAGAGGGTTGCGGCCTTGGCTTGCAACACTGCAGTGCTGTTGCGTAAATTTCCAGAATGACGTAGCTCTATGTGAACTAATGGGAAGACCTTATAAATACCCCGTTTTCGCATTTTTCAAGGGGAAGACAACATTATTAACTTTCTCAAGGTTCTTGGAGGCTGAGAAGGTGCTTTGAAGCTCTAAGATTGGGAAGAAGATGGAGAACTGTGAGGAATGGGCTACAATGAATCATTCTAAGGTTTCTCCTTTGGTCCATTGTCTATAAATTTGGACTCGAGCAATCTGTCCTTCTTCTATTTTCCTTTGTCTTTTTTTTTTCTTTGGGCTATGTGTCTATTCGTTTTGTTTGCTTTTGCAATTTGTTTGCCCTATGTATTGACTCTACTTGTATTGACAATAGTGTTTGTCAATGAATCTTAGTTTATTCCCTTATTCATAATTATTTATCGTGAATCTTTATGCAATTAGTATAGATTATGAGTAGATTGCTTGGGATTATGTATCAAAACATGACATCTACCGAAAGGCAACGCATATATATATATATATATATATGGCAATGCATATCCAATTAAAGGTTAGTCAAACATTACGTCCAATTAACCTTTGGTTATAGGACTATTCGACTACTTTGCAGTTGAACAGCTTTTTTTTTTTATTTGAAATATGCATGACTTTATTGATTTTAATATTAAAAAATATATTATTAATTTATAAAAAATATTTATTAAATATTATTTATAAATTATTATTTAAATAAAATAAATATAATTATTTATTTTAAAATTTTATAAATATTACATATTAAAAACATTTAATATATACATATGTTTTGAGCTTAATTTTCTCTCATAATCTCTCCAAATATGGAAAGAAAATTTTTTTGTAGGTCCCACGATACTTTTCCCCTCAAATTTTCTCTCTTCTCCCACTTTCTCTTCTTGTCAAACGAGATAAAATTCTGTTTTTTCTTTTCTCCCTCTCTTTCTCTTCACTTTTATCTCCATCAAAATGCACTGATAGTACTTAAGTAACTAATTCACTTGTTAACTTAAATTATTAAGATAATACATATCATGACGCCAAGCTAGTAAGATAGTATTTTATTTGAAAAAAATACGTTTTAGCATAACCCTATTTAAGACTAATGCTAATTAAGGGAGAGCTAACCCTAATTAAGAGCCCTTGATATTTAGATAAATAATGCAAAAGATGATTTAACTATCATTTGTAGTTTGATCAGTATTACAAGAATATTTTTCTCTTAAATTGCAAGAAATGATCATTAAAGTGCTTTAGTAATTATTATGTTTTGTAGCTTTGGATGCAAAAGTAAGAAGGATTTTCTTTAGTTGTGGGGATGATTGTACCATTAAAAATTTTAAAGTATAATTTTTTATAATAATTATTGTCTTTCTAATTTCGATTTTTATAATCAAATTTATAATTTAGAACTTAAAACAAAACTTTTAAAAAAATATTTTTGAATTGACTAGATCTTCTCCAATGGTCTGTATGATTAGAGAGGATCCATCATAACTTTCTTTTTTAAAATTAGATTGAATAATAATGGGTGTAAGAGTATACTTTAGTTCCTTCAAATCCAAAATACATGATGTCCTTTTATGTATAAGCCGATAACTAATTGACAATTGAAAAAAAAAAAAAACAAAATCATCCATAAGTTTTAAGTCACTTTCAAATTGCCCATTGAACTTTTAAAATAAAAAACAAATAAATTTCTCAACTTTCACACTTCAAGATATAAAGTCATTTTATTTATTTCCCATTTAGTGTCATTAGTTCATTCAAAATTAATGACAAGTTTTTATTTATCTCTAATGCTAGCATATTCAATTCAAAAGGTTAGAGGGAATTTGAAATAACATATGAAATAATGATATTATGAGTGAAATAAACAAAAAGACCTAGTTTTTTGGGTGTCAAAGTTGGAAGGATGAATGTTTCAGTGGTAAGAGTTCAGGATGTTATTTATAAGTGACCAAAAATTTAAAAAAATGGTTTTTTTCTTTATAAAGTAATATTTTGCTCTTATTTTATAAACATCTATTAAGTTAACTTTATGTCAACGGTAACCTGCAATCATTAAAGTGCAGCTTGAGAGAATCTTTTGGCCAAGCGGAGTGGTAGTTAGTGTTGCCATTTTCTTTTTGGTATAAAATGTGCTGTTGGGAATGTTATACAATAACAATTTCTAGTTTTAAGTGAATATCGCTTTAATCAACATGATTTTAATTTCTTTGAAAAGAAAATTCTTCTGTTTTTTTATTATACTTTTATTATTAGATTCTTGACCTAAAATATAATAAATTTATAACTTTTTAATTAAAATGTGATAACTATACAGTTTAATTGAGAATTATATAATTTCTATAAAAATCATACACTTATTATATTGTTATTGAAAAAATCAAACATTTATTATGTTTTGATTAAGGAGACAAAGATATAAAAAATTACAATATAGTTTTTTAAAATAATCCAAAAATTTATTCTTCAAAAAACAACATTCCTTGAATTGATATTTTAGCCCTTAATAGGGTCTTTACATTAAATTAGTTAATAAAAATAATCATGTTACCTAACCAAGATTAGATAAAGCTGATAAATACTTTCAACTATGATTAAAACATAAAAAGGCAACAACTATTAGGACGTCTTAGATTTTAAGAAAAAATTTTACATAAAGATCATAAATTTGTAAATATTTTATTAAATGGCCTTAAAAATCAAAATTTCTATAAAGGATTAAAGGAAAAAAAATTATCATTGAAACTTTCAAAAGTTATCATTTATATTTCTTATAATTACAATTTATTGCTTTTTGATGTTATAATGATTTTCTCCAGTGATAATTTTAGAAAAACAGAGTAATAACTTTCAAAAACGCCAATTGTAACTTTGGTTCTTCAAAGGAATTTTAATTGTTAAAGGCGTTATTTTTATCAACTTATAGTTCTTATATATAATTTTTCTTATATTTTATTAGACATTGCACCATTTTGATGACTTATGTATAATAATTCATATTCAATTATGGGTGTTTATGGGACAAATCAGGCTTAGTTTTTAGCCTAACTTAATGTCTGGCTTGATTTTGCACTAAATCAATTTTCTTAAGCTTGGTGTTCAGGCTCAAGTTGATTTGATTTAGTATTGGGTTAAGTCACTTTTTTTTTTTAATTTTGGTAAAAATTATAAAATGACCTTTGAGAAAAAATAAATTTTCATGTAAATTCTTATAAAGTTATATTTTACTCTTAAAAAAATAAAATTTTTATATAAATCTTTATAAAATAAAAAAAAAACATATAAGAGCAGACTAGGCTAAATTGTTCAATATGACTAGGCTAATATCCATCTGGATTTGCATGAATTTCCCTTTTTGTCCAGTGTGAGTGAACAGGACCAAGCTATCCGAGCCTTCGACCCACCTATTCACCTCTAGAATCAGATATTTAAAATTTGCTGGGCATGCGTCATTACCATTCATATTTTCCTCTTCGTTGCTATATTTATTTTTTCAAAAAGTTTTTTATACAAGTTGAGATTATATAACATATTAAATCAAACCAGTTATGAAGAAACACACGCATATATTAGACACTGTTTTTAGTAAAATTCTAATTATAACATACTTATTCCTATCTTCATCGTGACCTGATTTATTGATGAATTAGATTTAGGTGTAATTTTTATATATATTTGTTATCAATTTTTTTAATTAAAATATGATAAATGAATAATTTAATTAAAAAATTATATACTTATTTATAAAAATTATATATTTATTATATTATAATTGAAAAAAATCTAATAATGGAAATATAAACAATTATTTATAAGATTTTTTTCTTTATGTGTTAGAATTGTAACCTCTCACTCCACGTGTCAGGCTACTAGGAATCCACCCTGGAAACATAATCCAGCTTGTCCCGTCGCAGCCACTCGCCCTCTGCCCTGATTGGCTGACACCATATCCAACTTATCCAACTAGAAAATGGCAGATAACGTGTTCGCTAGAATGCCTCTGAATCACACATACACACAAGCAAACCCCAAATACATCATCATCATTCATCCTTCCCCACGAAATTATATTTCCACTCCTCTTCCGTTTCTGTCACTTGACAGCTCACACAAAGCACAAGCCCCAATCATAATGGCTCAAGCTATGGCATCAATGGCTGGTTTACGTGGTTCTTCTCAAGCTGTGTTGGAAGGTAGCCTCCAACTGAGTGGATCCTCCTCCTTGAACGCCTCCGGCAACGGAAGGCTCGTCTCCTTGACCCGTCCTAGGCTCGTCGTCAGAGCCCACCAGGCCCCATCTGAGCCCGAAGCTAGTCGCCGGGCCGTGCTCGGGCTTGTTGCTGCCGGTTTGGCCACCGGCTCTTTTGTTCAGGCCGTGCTTGCCGATGCTAAGTCCATTAAAGTTGGCCCTCCTCCTCCACCATCTGGTGGACTGCGTGAGTTTTTCTAATTACTCTTTGATTTCTGGTTCGATTTCCTGGATCTTTCAAGATTAGAGATACCCATTACACCCTTTGATTGTAAGGGTTAAATGTCATAGCGATTGATTAAACTTACTGATTTTCATATGACATTTGACCCTTCTAGCAACTTTACACATTAAAGGGTGAAAGAGGAAAATTTTGTGGTGGAAAGTTCTGATGCAGAACTTAAATTTGGGGTTAAACATGAGATTGATGTTCTTCTATTACCTTCTTTTGATTGCTCACTCATCTTGGTCTTAGATTTTAGATGAGTGTGGCATTAATTGATGAAACATAAAGAAATGAGCTGGAAAATTTTGATGTAGAACCTGCTATAAAGCAGAAATATTTCAGAAAACAAATCACGTGTGTGAGACATGTTACACACTTTCATAAAATAGGATATAACTTTTGAAATTACACAAGAGCATGAAGTCTATGTTGTGTGTGTGTCAAAAGAAAATTACAAATGGGGTTGTGATTAGTGACAAGAGGAATGGGATTTTGATGATGATTATGAGCAAGGAGGGTATGTTATGGCAGCTGGAACACGGAACTCAGATGATCCAAGAGACTTTCAGCTACCACTGAAAGACAGGTTCTTCATTCAACCATTGGGTCCAAGTGAGGCTGCACAGAGGGCAAAGGAATCAGCAAAGGAAATTGTTAATGTGAAGGAGTTCATCAACAAGAAGGCTTGGCCTTATGTTCAGAATGACCTTCGTCTCAGGGCTGAGTATCTTAGGTATGACCTTAATACTGTCATCTCTGCTAAGCCTAAGGACGAGAAGAAATCCCTCAAGGAACTCACTGGCAAGCTCTTCCAGACCCTCAGCAACGTAAGTTCAAACTGGAAAAACAGATACTCTCAAATTTCTCTGTCATTTCAGTAATATAAAGAGACATTCCTAGATAAACCGAATTTATAAAACTATATTAAGTTAATCATAGAAAAACATATAAAACATGTTGGCGAAAGATTCCATTGAAAATTATACTTACATATTTACATGTCTCTTAACAATTGACTTAGTTGATCTATTTTTTGTAAACTAGGTTTACTTGGGAACTTTCTGTGATGTGAATATTTCGACTGAAGTGCTTAAATTTTTTTTTTGCCTGATTAACAGTTGGATCACGCTGCGAAAATTAAGAGCCCCGCAGAGGCAGAGAAGTACTATGCTGAGACAGTATCTACTCTGAATGATGTTCTTACCAAGCTTGGTTAATAAAATTTCATGCTTCCTTGTGTAAGATTTGTGTGTGGTTTTCTGAGACACTTTGTTTGGATGCTATTTGAAGAAAATCAAATGAGGAAAAATTTGCTGTAAATAAGCGAGCAATTATCATCTATTTACAATTCTTAAATAGCATTTGGCTCGATTAAGATCCCAGAGTTGCATTTGGAGGTTATTAGTTGCATGAAGGATTAGCAATTTGACAGAAAAGGATGAAAGTGACATGAAGAAATAGAGCGTTAAGAGAGGCAATTAACTAACATCTATACCTTAGTATGAGAATCTACAAAGGAAAGTCATGTTTCAAAGGCAACCGATCTTTCATAGTAAGTGTTTCTATTATTATTATTATTATTCACAATAGAGCTTAAGATTTTATGCAAATGATTCATTTGTCACCTTTTAAATAATAATTAAATTCTCACACTAAACGTGTGTTAGTAAAATAGGTTAAAAAATGATTTTTTGACATTGATACGGCCAAAAAATAAGAGAAATAACCTAAATACTGTGCCGCAAAGACATTTACTTCAAATGTATAAATATATTTTTCAAATTAAAGGAATGGGGACTATTTTTTAAAATTAAATTTTTAATAAAGCTAGTATCACATTGATAAGACCAAAGAGACTCAAACTAGCATGGTTCGCATTTTGTAGAGTCAATCAGACTTTTTATATATATATATATATATAAAGAGTCAGACATTTTGTAGAGTCAATCAGACAACTTACTGGCTTCTAGCTCTTAAATAAGAATAGTAGTTTTTTATAAAATTATAATTTAAAATTTTATTATTATTAATTATATTTTAATATTTTATAAAAAGTTAAATAATATCATTTTTATTATAAAAAATATCTCTCTCACATGCGCATGCACACATATACTGTTGAACAATTCTTATATATATTTAATGTGTCATATTATTTATATATTTATTGATTAAAATTTATTTTATACTTAAACTTTACCTGTATTATGTATAAATTTTACTTATATAAATTCAATTTTAGCGATTAATTTTGTTAGGTGCACTTGACAAAATTTCCATCCCAATTGTCTCATCCCCCAAAATTTTTTGCTGAACGCGTAATTTTATTTTTATTTTTTGAATGCAGAAACTGCCCCTCTTTGCTCTTATAGAAAAACCAAATAGTATATTTGAGAAAAACGTTTTCTTAATAATAAGCCAAAATATATATTACGTATAGCGAACTTCTTGAATTTAAAAATGTGACATTAAACCTTCTTATATTTTTAATTTTTAATATTATGCAAATAATAACTTTTTGTTAGTGATTCTTTAAAAACACTAACAAAAATTACTATCCTCAAATTTAAAATTGACTTGTCAGACTACATGCGGTGGGTGACACGGATTTAAGGAAAATTACTCAGGCAACAAAACGCACAGTAGCCGCCCCAAAACGTCCAGCATGAGTGCTCTGTTCATGCTGTTCATTTTCCAACTTCTTCTTCATCTCCATTGCAAAAACGCCTGGAAAATCCTTCATGCTTGATCTCTATAATAAACGAGCATTAATACAGGAGAACCACAATAGAAGATAACAAGGGAAAGACCTCCGACTATGAGAGGAACAGAGCTTCTTCTTCCTTATGATGCACTCTATCTGCAGGCATGTCCTCCAAGAGATGGCTCTCTCAAAATGGGTTGTTCTCTCCCATGAAGAAGATTGCTTCATCCCAAAAAATTCACATTCAGAAATTGGTACCATAAAGATTGTTCTCACATTCAGAAATCATTCAGAGCGTTTGCCGATCTTTCTCCTATAAAAACATTTCCCGCTTTTCAAATTTTCCACCCACGAGCTCGCGCCACAGTGGCAAGTCAGCTTGTCGAAACCTAATATCTGGCCGTCAAATTATTTCCCGATCAAAGGTCCAAGACCACGATCCGCGTGACTTCTTCTGATTGGCCCAACATCTTTCTCCTACGCGGTTATGTAAACCCGAACGGAACCAACGGGCGCCGCCATACCCGGAATCACTACGGTGTCTGTGGACTGTGATCGCCTGAACCCTCAAGTTCTCCAGAACCATAACCATTCCTTCGCTCTCTCCAACAACAATGGCCGGAAGAGGAAAATCTCTCAGCGCTAGCGCCGTCAAGAAAGGTGCCTCTCGGAGCAGCAAAGCGGGTCTCCAATTTCCCGTGGGTCGGATCGCCCGCTTCTTGAAGTCTGGAAAATACGCCGAGCGTGTCGGCGCCGGCGCTCCGGTGTACCCGCCGTCCTCGAATATCTCTCCGCCGAGGTCAGCTTCAAACTGGGAAGTACTATTTCAAAAATGGAGTCCAATCTTATTTGACAATCTATCAAATACGACGCTTCAAATCGTATCTTGCACTATATATCTTAGATTTCAGAGATTACTATAGTGGATTCTGATGGTGAATGTAATGCAGGTGTTGGAATTGGCTGGGAATGCAGCGAGCGATAACAAGAAGACTCGGATAGTGCCTCGGCACATTCAATTGGCGGTGAGGAACGATGAGGAGCTGAGTAGGTTACTGGGGAATGTGACCGTCTCGGTGAATAGAATAGATTTTGATAAATTTAAATTTGTAAAATTGATTTTGTATAAAAGTGAATTTATCTTAATGTGATTTATATTTAAAAATTTTAGTTAAAAAGTGATTTGAATAGAATTGATATTGTTTAAATATTATATATTAAAATTATTTTTAGGTATAAAATTATTAAAAAAGATATTTATATTATTTTGTTTGATTTATTTTTTAAATATTATTTTTTTAATAATATTTAATAAATAATATAACATAATACTTCTTTTTATTTTGGTTGATATTAGAATTAAAATATAAAATAAAAATAAATGTTAAAATTGATTATTAACATTACTTTTGTATAGTATATTATTTTAATATATTAAAATGTTTTAATATGTTCTAATATCATTTTAAGATTACTTTAGTATATCATTTTTTAATATATAATATGTTCTAATATATATATATATTAAAATTGATTATTAGCATTACTTTTGTGTAGTATATCATTTTTTAATAATAATATGTTCTAATGTATAATATGTTTTAAAACATTATTTTTTATAAATAAATTGTATTTTTTTTTTGTAGAATGCTAATAAATTAATTTCAATCAATTACATGTCATTTTTAAGTAAGAGAATTTTATCCAATTTAATAATAAATTTAATAAAATAGATAAAACATTGTTCAATATTTAATAACTATTATATTATAACTAAAGAATATGATATTTTGAAATTTATGATATCATTACTCAAATTTTAAATTCCTTTTTTTGGCTATTTTTGAAAATTAGAAGTTACGCTAAATAACAATATACACTGGGTAATTCTTCTATTACAATGTAATTCTTAGAAGAAAGTAAAAACTTTTATAAAAATAAACTAAAGTTCTATCCAATAAAAGATTGATAATTATAATTAACTAGTTTTTTGGACAAATAAGTGAATTAATTGCTCTAACAATATTATAGCAACAAGACTCAGTGAAAGAAAAAAAGATGAATTATAATAGGAAACTAGAAACAAATAATTCAAAAAATGGCGCAAAAAGTGAATAACAGTGGAAGGGCTCCCAATCAAGTCTCAATTATGCAAAATTTTTGATAGGCAAAACACTAGTTAGTAACATATATATACACCAATTTCTCAAGATATTCCACCATTATAATCCTTTTTCACTTTCTGCGTCTTCATCAAAGGATCTCTGTTTGTTTCTAGACTTAGTTACGGATCCAGATGGGGATCCGAGATCCAAATCGGAGTTTTGAGCTTTCAATTTGGATTTTGTTGATCCACCACCAATACTACTAGAAACTTCTTTTGATTTCTTCCTTCTGGACCTTCTGGCAATGTCAAGCAAATTTTTAGCCAAAGACTCAAAAGGGAGATGGATAGACTAAAAAAAAGCTTATACAAAAGAAAAAACAGAACTTCAACCTAACGTACATCTTCAATGCAACACGTCTACGTTGGCAGAAAGCGAGATTGAGTTACTTCAACCCAACGTGCTTTTTGAATCTCTCGGAACCCTGGTGCGACCATCTCAACGCGGATCCAAACATGTTGAAAATGGTTTTTCCTATGCAAACACCAGTTTGGGTTGAAACGCAGATGGAATGAAGCCGTTCCAAACACACTCAAACGATGGCGTTTTGCCCAACATTCACAACATGCTCTTGCCTAAGAAAGTTGCCATGGGCTCAAAAGCTTATGATCAAAGTTGAGCTAGGTTATTTGTATGATGCAAAATTTTTCTTTTGTTAGAAATGGATTTGCTTATAATTGTATCTCTTCATTTATTATCTATTACATATATAAGAAGAAAATTTTTTGTCATTGTAAAATTATTATTTTTAAGTTATTTATGAATATGACAATTTTTTTGTTTTGTTATTTGGTTCCATAGATTATTTTTTTAAATTTCTCCTTTTGTTTTATTTTAGGTTTTTTTTTAGGCCTCATGCATAGGGTCCACCCATTCCAATTGTTACCAATTGAAAAAATTTTAGTGTTTTGTTTGGGAAGAAAAAAGGAAAAGAAATGTAAGGAGAGAAAATGGATAAATTATTATTATTTATTTAATATAATAAAAGAAAAAAGAAATATATGTAAATAAGATATTACATTACTTTATTATTATACATTTAATTAAATATATTTATTATGTAAATTATGTCTATTCATTTATATCAATATAAATGTATATTTAATTTATTTTGAATTTTATATTTTATATTTATAATTATAATTATTTTTAGTTTTAAAAATAATTTTATATAAATATACATGGTGTGGCCCTATAGATTTCACATCAATTCTATTTCTTTTTTTATTTTTCTTTTAATCATACAAAATCAAGGAGATTCTTTTTCCTTTCTTACAAGTGTTTGGTAGTTTTAAAAGAATTAGATTTTTTTTTAAATTCTGTGTAATATTTATTTTTATTATTTTTAAAACAAAAATATAAGAATTTTTTTTCATTAACAAAATTATTTTTTATTTTCATTTTTATCAGACAACTTTTTTCTTTTAGTTTTCTTTTTGTCTCTTACATCCTACCAAATAAACTTAAAGTAGATAACAAATATTTTAGTGCGTTTGCATTAGATATGAGTCAAAGATATTTTAAATTACAATTGAAGATAAGTAATTTGGGTATATTATTTTTAGGATCCTAGTATTGTAAGTATCAAGTAATATTTAAGATATTTGTGTTTATTACATTAGTATTAGTATCTAAGAAGTAATTTGTCATCTAATAATAGGTGTCTGATTATAGTTTTGGATAATATGACTTATAAAGTATAGAGATATCATATCATGTTAGTTTTATTTATTTTTATAAAATTTAATTATTCTTCTACAGTAATTTTTAATTTTTTTTAGAGGTAAGAATAAAAATAAAACATTAAGTATGATATTCACATTATTTTTATTAATGTTACGCGAGCTAGCAATTAAATAAACGTTGTGACTGAAAATAAACATGGACATGATCCCCAAAATTTTTAAATTATTACATTAAATTTGAAAACTTGAAATATTTTAATGTTTTACATCGTAATATCTTGTATCACGCGAGACAACTTGTTTAGTAAATGATTTTTATACATTTTGTTTTGTTCTATGATGTTTGTATTTTATACTTTAGGAACTTTATGATGTAACTGAGAAAAATTTAAACTTTTCTTTTCCATGATCTTGATTTTACAATGGACAAATCAAACAATTTGTGAACCAGACTAAGAAAAAAAAAAAAAAAGCACTTCCCGACTTCTGACGTAGCAAACAAGATATGCGTAGAGACGTTGAAAGTTAAAAGAAAATTATAGTTAAAAGATTCTACATTAAATATATTTATATTGAATAATTTTAAATTTTAAAATTATTTTAAAAAATTAAAAAAAATTAAACTTAAGATCTTTAATTATAATTTTTTTATATAATTTAAATTTTTTTATTTTAGATTTTTAAAATTATTTTAAATTCAAAGTTCTTTAATGTGAATATTTTGAACTTGTGATCTTCAACTATAATTTTTTTTTTCTTTCTCCTAAACTAAGTGAGGGTTAAGTGGGAAGTACAGGTTGGTTTCTTAGTCTCTGATCTTCTTTGAGTCTCAGTTCTTCTCTTGCAGCAGCAGTGGCAGAAACATAATAGGCAACAGTGAACAAGCCGTGGATGAAACACACGATGCCTCCTATGGACAGAAAGCGATGGTTTGATAGTCCACAAAATTTTCTTGACCTTGACTTCGAGTTGGCCAATGTGCCTAAGATCACCAAAGAGAATGCAACTGCTAATGTGATCCTGCAATCAACTCCAATTCTCAAGTTAGTACTCAATCATTCATCTGTTTTAGCATTACTCTGTTCTAGATTAAGACTTGATCATGAATTAGACGACTTGCTTAGAAATTTGAATAACTATACAAAACGCAGAAAAAAGAAGAAGAATGGAATTCACATCTCTATATGGAATCCAATTTTTTTTGTTTAGTTGAAAAATATAACAATTGTGCTAAGAGAGAGAAAAGAAGGAAGAGTAGGGTTCACATGAGACCCACTTGGTGTGGATCCCACTCCTCCCTTTCTCCGTCTTACTGCATAGCTTGAGAATTGAGAGAAGATCGTCTTTGATAATGGCTTTAGGGGGCACAGAGAGAGAGAGAGAGAGAGAGAGAGAGAGAGATTGAGGTGATAGAAGATAGTGGGATATATATATGTTAGGTTTACTTATTTTTTCTTCTTCTTTTTACCCTTTGAAAGAAGATCTAACACTATGTTTAGTTATAAGAAATGTAAATGAACCTTGTAATTTGTATGATAATTATTATGTCTATTTTATTTATTAAATTACTGTTTTATCTATTAAATTATTCTTTTAAAAAATAAGGTATAATAATAATAATAATAATAATAATAATAATAATAATAATAATAATAATAATAATTTCTTATTCTACTTATGAATAAATTACATTTCCTTTCTAATTTTATCATCCAACCAAATAATCTGTAAATTTCTATCTTAGACACTACTACATGAAACCCAATTTCTTTGTTTAGTTGGAAAAAAAAAACCTACGAATTAGTCTTAACATCTAGAAATGAAGAAAAAAGGTTAGAATTTTTATTTAATTGTAAATTATTTTTTGATTGGGTTGTTGATAGAAAAGATTTAAGTTTGATTTGATTATATTAAACTTTTTATTATAACATATTTAATGTGTAATAACATATAATCTTTAGATTCAATTTTATTATATATTTAGTTCTTCCAAAATAATAAGTTATAAATAGATCAAATTAATAATAAAATGATATGTTAGAATGTCAGAGAGACAGATTATAGTTTTTCTATAATTAGTTTGATCTAATTAAAAGTTTTCATAATTTAAATATATAATTTACTTTATGAGAGACATGTGAATTAGAATTTATGACAAGTAAGGAGAAAGCAAATTATGAAGCATACATGAACTTTAAATATTGGGAGGCGAAAGCTGCAAAGTAGAGAAATGGGCTTTTGGAGGCAAAGTGATAAAAAAAATTATAATTGATGACTTTAAATTAAAAATATTTATATTAACAAATTTTAACTTAAAATTTTAAATTATAATTTTTTTACACAATTTAAATTTTTAATCCTTGAATTTTTTTACAATAATTTTAAAATTTTAAATTTTTCAATATAAATATTATAACTTAGTTCTCGAGCTATAATATTTCCAAAAAGAAAGGGTATAGTTACCATGAGATGATGAGAAAAGCCACTCCTAATCGCTTGTTAGCTGTGGCTCTTTGGTATTGCTCTGTGGACCAAATGCAAATGCACCCACCGAGCAAGTTAGCAATTACATGGGCAAGAGCCAAAAGAATAGCAGCCGCCAATCCTAGCTTGAAGGCATGATGGCTTGGATCTCTACACTCAATTTTCCACATCTTCAAATGCTTCGTCTGCATTCATCATTCCAAAACATCAATTAAAAAGAAATATAAGCCATAAAAAAATCTTCTGGAAAAAAAAGAAAAAAAGAGGAAAATACTATTTTAGCCTTCTAAAAAGTAACTTTAGTATCAATTCAAGAAGCAATCAAATGAGTATACATATTAGGTATAACACAATATAATACAATATTAGGTATAACACAATATAATACGATATGTGAGATATGATAATTTTTAAAATTTTATGATACAAGTATGAGGAATATATTTGTGTGTGTATATTCAACAAATAAACATATGAAAAAAAAGAAAAAAGTATGAAAAAAATTGAATTTTAAAAATAAAATAAGATATTCATAACAAATTGCAATTAAAAGTATAAAATAAGTTAAAATTAAAGTTTTCAATTCAAATTAAATATTAATCTTCATTTCCATTTACATTATTAAGATACCCTATAAACTCTCGAGCCATTTTGGAGTCTTTTTAACACATTTTGAAATATTCCAATATAGTTTGAAATACTTTAAAACATATTAGAGAAGAGAAAAAAAAATCAAATACAAATGCTGAAATATAGTGTGCACATTGTATTAGATATGTATCTAATATGGGCATGCTCTTTTTTTTTTTTAATGTATCAATATTTTTTAGGTATCAATTAAATTACTCGAAGATTTTTTTTTTGTATTATCATGCTATTCAAAAGTTTAATTTTGTTTTAACTCTAAAAAAATATTTGCTCTTCCAAAGATTGTGTAGTATTATTTACAATCTTTGTAAGAATAAAATTAGAACGAAATTAATTTTTAAGTACTAAAGTGACAAAAAATTTTTGAGAGGCAATTGATAGTGGGTTCATTTTTGGAGCATTGAAATAGAGTTATACTCCAAAAAAAAATTAACTTAGTATGATTTAGATGTGGTAATCAATAAGAAATCTTCAGTTCAACTCTGTTTCATCAATTATGTACCAAAAAAAAAAAAGGAAAGAAGATTTAGGAATTTTTACACATGGAGTACCTTGTTTTGAGCTATTTCGGCTTGAATTCCAAGAATCCCAGCAACAACATCCATGACCATGACAAGTATGCAGACAAGGAAGCCATAGTTTGCAGCCACCTTCACCCCCATAGATGTGCAGAGAGAAGATGTGAGCTATCTAACCTTGTTGGTAACTCTTCACTTTAATAATGAAGCACTATATATCATGTGAGAGGAAGACGGAATAAGAATAAAGATAAAGCAAATCAGCTAGCTGTACATATTACACTATGAAAGCTGCTTCTGTTGTCTTTACATTTTCACTTTATTCTTCTTTTTTCTCTTTTTCACTTTCTAATATTCCTTGCCATGGAGGACAAGGAAAGCAGATTATCACCAGCAAAGGAAGCTTCATTGATATGCGAGTTGGAAGTATATATGAATGGATAGCTGAGACTGGAAAATTAAAATCCTTTCTGCTGTTTCTTGGAAACCAGAACTCTTTGATTTCATTGCCAGATAAAAGTAGTGACCTTGTAGCTTTCTATCCATTGCAAGAAAAAGAGTAAATTACATAATTTTTTTAAAATTTTTTTAAAATTATACAGATTTTTTTTAATATATTTTTAAGATATATGCAGATTTTTCCTAAAATAAAAAATTATTCTACGTTTTAATCTAATTTAAAATTTTTTTATCAAAATACCCTCTATTTAAAGTTTTTAGTTAATATATATATTAAAACGGTGCATTGGAATTCATTCTGTATAATTTGTTTTCAGTAGCAATATCATTATGGCATGATGTTCTTATGAAATCTGATTTTGATGGGGTTTGAATACACTTCCAGCCATTTTTCTCCTCCATCACGCAAAATTCTTGGCGCCAAAACGTTGTCACGTTGAAATGCAATTGAATATGTTTTGCATCAGATTTTTTGCTTCAAATCAGAGTGTTCTGATCTTCCTCTGTAATTGTTTTTAATCATGCAAAATGCACCGTTTTACTTGGTGGCACAGTGCATTTTGATTTTCAATGCCACATGGTCCGTTGGATGAAATTGGGAAGCATTGGACGGCTGGATTTCATGGCACGGGAGACGCACTGGAGAGGAAGGCACGAGAGAGGATCTGCTCTCCATTTCCACCCTTGCGTATGGCTAAAGAGTATCTTGCAAATCCCAGATATAAAAGACCAGTACAATATTTCTTCCGCGTTTTCTAGAAGCATCTTCGGCCTGCTTGGTTTGTCGCAGCGCAAATGTATTATTTATATAAATTGTGTAATATTATATATTTATTATTTTATCTATCAAATTATTATTTTAAATATTAGATTATTTTTTTAAAAAATAAAGATTAGAAAATCATCTTTTACCTCATTTATTTTTATCTACTTATTTTTTATATTCTTTTTATTTTTACGTTATTTAATCAAACGAGCTTTATTTAAAAAATTGGATATGACAGTTCTAAGGGATATAGAAAATCATATTTTTTTTTAGAGTAAATTATAAAAATTTTCTTAAATTTTTTTTTTGAAATTACATAGATTTTTACTCTATCTTAAAAATATACACAAATCTGCTATGATAAAAACTATTTTATACTTTAGTTTAATTTTAAATTTTTAATTAAAATATCCTCCATTAAAAATTTTTTGTTTAAAAAATTATATATATAGTTTAATTGAGGTTATTTTAGTCAAAAATATTAAAATTAGACTAAAATATATAATAACTTCTTGTTTTAAAAGAAGTTTGTATATATTTTGAAAATAAAGATGAGTTTTATGTAATTTCAACAAAATTTAGAGAAAATTCATATAATTTATTTATTTTATTATCATAAGTATTTTTTATTTAAAATTTTAAATGCATCATATATAAAACACATCTCTTCAAATTTGTTGAAAAAAAAAATCACTACCACTTATGAATTAAATTCAACATAAGATTTTGAAAGGATAGCCAAATACTAACTTTGTCTTTTAATATACGAACTAAATTTACCTTTTCTAAACTTCCCAGTGCAGGAAAAAAAAAAAAAAGACACCAACAATTTCAACTACATGGATAACGGAAAAAGGGACAATGGTACCAATAAAAAAGATCAAGTAAAAGCTTAATGAAGTCGGTGGTTTTGGGAGTGATAAGGGAAAAAATTCCTCAAAATCATCGAAGCCATTTCAACATTGAAGCATTTTCATGATGAGCAGAAGGTGAGGATGAAAGTGACGGTAAAGGTGGAACTTTAAAAACAGTATCAATGAACAACTCTGGCTTTTCCCTTGAGACCAAAGCAGGGCTAAAATTGTAGGTTTGGACATGAATGTTGGTGATTGAGAGAAGTCTGAGGAAGAATCATGTGAGAAACAGTTGGAATATTCATTGACACAAGAGGGTGTAAGCATGTTCTGGAGCTTCACAACAAGTTCTCTGAGTTCATCTCTCTCTTTGCATGCAATGGAGAGGCGATGGAGCAGTCTTATGTTGCTTCTATTGAATGTAACCCTAGTATTTGGTTGATTGTGTCTATAAGACATTGGTAGATAAAATTAATTATGAATAGTAAATTAATATTTTAAAAATCAATTTTATTAAAAAAATATACTTAATATATATATTTATAGTGGACTTAGTTTATTTATATTTTACAAATAAAATCTATCTAAAAATCAAACTTATCAGTAATACGATATCAAGGTTTCCTAAACACAAAGTTACGTGGAGTACATAGTATTTGGGCCAATTGAAGTGTCAAAAATCAAAGAAGTTGTTGAAATAAGTGACTTGACTTTTAGAAATATGGCTTTTATAATTTTTTAACTTCTAAACTTTCTTCCTTTAAGTAGTTTTTTAATTTTAAAGACTTTTCTATATTATTATGTGTTTCTTGTTTCAAAGAAGTTTCTTATTTTATGATTTGAAGTTATTTTCTTATTTGTTAGAGTTGATTAGGGTTTTCAAATTTCTTGTAAATACTTATTTGCAAATTACTAATTAATAAAATCATATTTCATCTTTTCTTGTGCATTATCGTTTTAGAATTTGTTCTACCATTTTTATGAGTGCTTCATTGCATCACCAACCATGCGTTTTATTTTTATGTAGCCAAACTTTACACACACACACACATATATATGAGCATGTCTTCAAAATCTCACTGCAAAATTTATTTGATATACAATTGTAGGAAGTTGTTGTAAAAAGTTAAAAAACGTGCCTATGCGTTTTGGAACTCTTTTTGGCCCTTGCCTGCTGGCAACGTTTTTTGAACATTTTGCAACGGTTTTCATCCCCTTATAGCAACACTTTTGTATCATTTGACTATTGCATTGACAATTGCAACACTTTTAACAAGTTTTAGGTAACGAAACAATATTTGCAACCATTCCACAAATTTTAGGCAACCCTTTTAGCATTTGCAATGAATCATTTTATACTCACTTTTTCACATATTTATTAATATATTCTAGCATCCAATAACGACACAAATCTAAAAAATCAACGTCAGGACATATATTAAATGGTTCCATCCAAACAAATAATATCTGCAATCTATACTAATTATTGCTATTCCAAAACTATTATCAAATATTTAATATTCAACCCTAACACAAAATATATATAACGCAAGTTCTAAAATAATCATTACTAAAGTTTGTGTATTAAATCCGTATTCAAATCAAAATCAACATTGTCTTAATCTGGACCATCATTATCATTGATTTCTTCCATCAATCCATTTTCCTACATAATATTAAGAATGAGAATTAGCATATGCAAAACATTAAAAAACCGAATTAGATGACATGAAAAAAATAATTAAAAAAATGATAAAATTAGAGATGCTATTAACAATTACAAGAAACCAAACCTCAAAATTAGAATCCTGAAAACATAATTGAATTTCCCATGAGCATGCGTTAAAGCTAAGCTAGAAGGAAAATTCAAAAGAAAAAAACAATATTAATCAGCAATTCATTCCCTCGTGTTTATAACGTTTAGGACCAAGCTAGTACCACAGCCCAGTCAAATAATTATTGACAATATTAACTTTGCTTCGGTTGTACAATTAGTCGACGATTTTGCCAACAAAGAAGCCAATGTAGAAGCACCCATGCTGAAATTAGGATTCCTTCGCACTCAATGTTGTATAAAGCTTGTTAGGCCCTCCATTTTTTGTTGCATAGTTGAGTAGTTCCTCGCAACTTCTCTACTTCGTTATTGCTTTCTTTTTTTATGATTAATGTTTTTAAAATTAGACCAATAATTAAATCAGTAGAAATATTAATTTATGATTTATTAGTCGTTAAATTATAGTTAAATTAATAATAATTGAATATATATTTTTTTAAAATTTTGTATAATAAAATTATAATATAACAAATAAATTTTAAATAATATTAATTATTAATTTCAAATATTGATAAAAGACGAAAAAATAATTTTAGCCAAACACCTTAATATTTAACAAAGACATGTTAAAAGATGGAATATATTAGAGAATAAGTACAGGGAATAGTTAAGTAGATGTATTTTGCTTCTTTTATATTCCTTTTTTTTTTTAATTTTTCTCTATTTCAACGTACTTTTTTCTTTTATTGTTTTTTATCTTTAGTGCTTTTTTAATATGTCAAAGATGATATAAGAAAGAATCTTTTAAAAAATTCAAAACTAGTTGAACCTTGAATCAATTTGTTTTTTGTTAATTTAATTGATTCTTGATTGATTTTTTGGTAGACTAGCTTTGTTGGTCAACTAAATTAGTTCAATGATTAGTTTATTGATTTTTGATCAATTTAGCCAATTCCAATTTGATTTTAATAACACTATTCATGACCTTTATTTCTTCATTGAACAAAAAAAGGTTACGAAAGTTTATTTTCAATTTTACTTAAATTATATAGATATCCTTTTTATTCTCAAAATATACATATCTCCCCTAAAATAAAAAATTACATTACACTTTAATCTAATTTTAAGGTTTTGATTAAAATGTTTTCTATTAACCTAAATATATATATTTTTTAACTAAAAAGTTTTAAATAAAGGATATTTTGATAAAAAAAATTAAAAATAATTCAAAATGTAAGATAATTTTTTATTTCAAGAAATGCTTATATATATTTTAAAAATAAAAAAAAATCTATATAATTTAAAAAAAAAACTAAAAAGACCCATATAATTTACATTTTTGTTTTAAACGTAGATGGAGTGACATTTCTTCAGTAACCAGGAGCTTGCCCAAGCTTCTCTGTTCCAAAAACAGAGAGGAAGACTGAGGTTCATCATATCCAAATGATTGAGTCAAAGTTTCCAGTTCTGTCTGCAAACCTGAGCAATATTCAATTCAGGAAATCCAGTGCAACATACAACAGAGCATAAAATTTGCAAGTAATACGAAATTTCTTACTATTTTGTTACTTGTTTCCGCGTCTAACTGCTTTCCCTTGTTGCCCCTACGAGTTGGCATGAATATTTCTACTTGTGAAGGTTTATGATGCACGTTATAACAAATAATACTACTTCTGGTCTCATATATAATATATAAGAAACAAATAATTAATTTATGAGTATTAAGGAAGTTAGTTAAAAGTAATTAATTTTTTTAATTTTATCTCAAATAAAAATTATTTTTTAAAAATATCCCTATTTAATACGTGTACTTTTTTCTTATAATTAATGACCACTATTACTTATAATTTGAATGATTTATTTAATAAAAGATATAATTGAAATACTGTAATTAATATGATAATTTATTTTTTATATATAAGACCAAATCAA
The DNA here is from genome assembly GCA_026724425.1 of Erythrophleum ivorense. NCBI lineage: Eukaryota > Viridiplantae > Streptophyta > Magnoliopsida > Fabales > Fabaceae > Erythrophleum > Erythrophleum ivorense. The sequence continues at coordinate 99,977 of JAIUCV010000672.1, read as the reverse complement.
ATCTCAAAAAAATCTTTTATATATGAGACTAGAGATAATACAATTTTTCTTTTTAAATGGATGAGATTGTCTGGAAGACTAACGCAGCGAACTCGCATGAAAGAAGAAAAGTAAACTCAAGCTAAGAAGTTCTTATCACCCCTAAGAAAATTAAAAAAGTAACCCAAAAAATAAAATGCCATGAAGTTCTTATCTCTAAAGTGAAGTTTTTTTTTTTTGGAGAAAATTATAAGTGAGAATTCTAAGTTAAAGATATTTATATTAAAAGATCTTAAAATTTTAAATTATTTTAAAGAATTTAAAAATAAAAAATGTTAACTTAAAGTTCTAATTATAATATCTTAGTGTAGTTTAAATTTTTATTCCTTTAATTTTTTAGAATAATTTTGAAATTTAAAATCTTTCAATATAAATATCTTTACCTTAAAATTCTTAATTGTAATTTATCTTTTTATTTTTCTGGGATACAAAAGCAACTGGAGTGATATTGGAGAAAAAAAAGGATCTTATGTCTTTTTTATTTTATGAAAATATGGAAGTGAAGGTCTAATTAACTTAATTTGTCATAAAAAAAATGTTGTGCTTTTGGATTTTGGGCTGGATGATCTATTTTTTATTATGAATTAAGGGCCGATTCGTTATCACACAAAATGTAATTTGTAAGCTAATGCATTTTATAACGTTTATTATGTTTTTATAATAATTAATTATTTTTTAAAATAAAAGTATAAGAAATGTTTTTTATTTTTAAAATTATATTTTATATTCTGATTTATATTAAAATAGGTCTTACTCTGTAAGATGCTGGAGAAATTCAAAAACGGTCCCGTGAGTCACATACAAAAAAGTTTAAAAAAGAAAAAAAATTAATGTAAAACAGTACTTATACAAATATAAACAGTGTATAAATAATGTCTTGCCATATAACTCATGGAAGCAGCTCTATTCGCAAGCTACGGTTTCTACAGGATATATATATATATATATATATATTCTTTTTCTTATTTTATGAAACAAACGGGCCATTAAAATGTTGTGTACCTATTCCAGAATGAAATGAATTTGTTATTGCGGTGAATCATTGCCAAGTCAATTCTTACAATATGAAATCATTACTTATCCGCGACACCTTTTGCTTCTGAATACGTTGTGATTCCTCAGAAATATATATAGCCCCTCTTGTATAGAATGTTGCTGCGAGAATGTATTGCCTCCCTTGACCCAAGGCTTTACTCCGTATAACATTTATTTAAAAAAAGAAAGAAAGAAAAGAAATCACGTTGCCAGCTCCGTTATCTTTTCATACAAAAAGTGAGGTATTAGTTGGCTTGCTGGAGCATGTCTTGCTCTCCTCTTTAGAATATATTTAGACTGCTCAAGTTCGAGTTAGATTTAGATAGTTAATATTTTAATATTTTAATTTTATTTATTTCATATTTGATTTGATTTGCTTAGATATAAACCATCTTTATCTTGTACCTTACTTTATTCAATTAAAAAATAAAATAAAATAAATTTAAAATTTAGACTATTTAAAAATATGAATAATTCAAATTTGTTTTATGAAAAATAACAAATAATTCATTTTCACACCAAGTGGTTATTTTGGAGGGTTTGAATCTTTTAAAGTTTCTTATTATAAAGCTTTTAGAAAAAGAAAAGAAAAAACAAATTTTATACATATTTTCATTTTTCGTGTCACTCATGGTTCAAATTTTGTAAGAACTCTACAATAAAGAATTTTAAAAAAATTTTACACTTATTTTGGTTGATGTTGGTCGCTCATCCTTTTTAATAATGCTCATTGATTGATTTATAGGTGTTTATTTTATTAAATTGCTATACTATAAAGAAATATTAAGAAAAATTATAATCAAAGCCTCTAAATTGAAGATATTTATATTGAAAAAAAAATTAAATTTTAAAATTATTCTAAAAAATGTATGGACCAAAGATTTGAATTGCATAAAAAAATTATAATTTATGATTTTAACTTAAAATTTTTAGTTTTTGAATTTTTAAATTATTTAGTATAAATATCTTTAATTTAAAATTTTCAATTGTAATTTTTTTTGTAAACACTCTTTGTGTATGTGTGCACAAGTGCAGGCACGTGTGCGCATCTAATGGTTATATTTAGAGTAAATTATACAATTTTTTTTAGTTTTATTACAATTATGAATGTTTACTTCTATTTTTAAAATATATACAATTTTTTTAAATGAAAAGTTATCTTACATTTTAATTTAAATTTAATTTTTTTAATCAAAATAACCTTTATTTAAAGATTTTTTTAGTTCAAAAAAATATGTATTTAGTTTAATAAAATATATTTTAATTAAAAATTTAAAATTGGACTAATACATAAGATAATTTTAAGATGTTTATAAATTTTTAAAAAATAAAAAAAATTGTATAATTTTAACAAAATTTATAAGAAGAATGTATAATTTACTCCATCTATTAATTGCATATACTGTTATTCATCGATTTATTACTTGAAATATTTGTATCTTCAAGTTCCATGCTATTTTGAGCATTTTCTTGTCTCTCTGTACTGTCATCTCTTACTTGTCCTCACATCGGCATGAAATATACTGTTGATTTTGAATACATCCTGAAATATGAATATACATCAAATTTTGTAATTATAAATTGAAAATTTAGAGTTATCAATAGAAACATATATATACTAAAACATTTCAAAAGTCTCGTAGTATCAATATTCTTTGCCAAACAAAAATCACTTTTTATCTTTATTGCATCTGACATGGGCTGATATTTATAGAGAAAAAAAAAATTGGGCTTGGTTCGAATAGAATTGCTCAAGCCGAAAACCCATTAAAATCTTATTTGTTTATTTATTTATTTATATCAATTCTAAATATTTAAATAGAGAATAAAATTAATATTTTTACAAAAAAAAATTATAAAATAAAAAATATATTAAAATATCATAACCTCTTACAAACCATTGTAATATTATATATTGAAAAAACTTTCATAATTTCAAAAAATTCAATAAAGGAGAAAATGCTCCATGTATTTTCCAATCATTGTCTTTTTAGTATAATATAAAGAGTGATGATATTATATTTTTGAGAATATCATATTTTTTAATTATGATATAATAATTATTAAATATTATTAAATATATAGTAATATTTTACTTATTTTAATAGATTTATTACTATAATTATAGTCCTTAATTACATAAAAATAAAATTAATTCTTTAAAGAACTATTAATTATTAAATAGATTAATATTTAAGTAATTAGTTAATAAAATATTATTCTGTATTTAATAAATAATTATATTACAGCAAGAAAATATGGTATTGATAAGATCGTTACTTATAATATAAATATATAAATATAGATAAGGAGATTAAGTGATTGACTACATACTATTATGATATTAAGTTGATAGGTGAGGATGAATAATAAATAAACATATGGTAAGTCCAAGCGTATCATTAAATTATATTTTATTAGAAAAACATAATAAGTAATTTTTTTTCAAAATATTAATAGTTTTTCTCAGCCTACTTTAATTTCTTTAATTTGTCAACTTTTGGTTTTTAAATTTGACTGAGATTTACTTTTTTCTCAATATTACTCAAACTTTTTTTTAGTCTATCATAGAAGGTTTTTATAAGCATTGATTGAATGATTTTGTTGTATTATAGAAAGTTGTATGATTTTATTTTGGAATAATTACTCATTTAGTGTCTATAGTTTTAGTTAATTTTTAAATAAATCTCTATAATTTAAAAATTTATTATTAAGTTCTCGTAGTTTCAAAATTTTTATTATAAATTTGTAATCTATAAGAACCTATTTAAAAATTGATTAAAATTATAAGGACTAAATAAATAATTATATTTCTATTTTTCTATGTAAAAGCAAGACATAATTATTTAAAATATATTTTTCTAAAAAGATTATATTGGTTTGGAGAGAATTTCACATGCATTCTTTACTAATTCTTGTCTAACTATAATATAAACATTTTATGCATGTCTAAAAATAGCACAACATTCTATACTTGCATTCTGGGCCAAGTATCTAATATTAATTAAGTATAAAATCTCTTGGGAGACTGCTTGAATTAGGAATCTACAATTCAGATTCTCTACTGATTCCAGTGATTCAATTTTGGAAAGTTCTTGCCAAATCTAAGGGACAATATATTCTGCATCTTGGAATACAAGTAATTATCCCCTGTATAAAAGTAAACAAGTATAAAATTAAGGTACTAAATAACGGGGGAAAAAAATCTCTTTCCTTGATTTGTTGACTTGCCTTTGGAATTGAAATTGTGCATATTTGATCTTCTCTCAAAACCTTTTTGAAGAGTTGAATCTTGAGAGTTCAGGGTAAAGAGAAGAAAGAAAGAGAGAGATCAATGGCTCATGAGGCTTGGCTTTTCCTGCGGAGGTCACTTCAGTGCAAATCACAATCTACAGAAGTTCATGATCCAAAGGAAACTAGGCACCGCAGAAAAGAATTCCAGGGAAACAAAAAGAAATCAGAGAAGCTGCTAAATTGGGGCTTAAAATCCAAAGGGAACAGAGACAACCTTAATTTCATAACTCATGAAATTCTCCTTGATACCTCAAATGGTGATGTTAGATTTTGCCCATGTTGTCCTTTTCCTCAAAGTCATAGAAGCTGTAAAGGAGAGAAGCTAAGAAATCTAGATGCCATTGAAGGACACCATATCTCTGAGCATTCAGGTAATGGTTGCCTAGTAATTCCCTCGTTGGAATTGGCCTTTTTTTTTCTTTTTGAATGAAGTTTGAGGTGATTCTAATTACCATTCCCAGAAATAAAGCTCTAAGGGACTCTTAATATACTTTAGCAGAAAAGAAAGGGAAGGAAAAAGGAGCTAAAAGTGTTCTTCATCTTGATGCTAATGTCCAATTTTGCCAATGATCAACCATTTATTTTGAGTGTAATAGGAACTTTCTTGTAATTTTATAACGAGGGTTGATCAGTTTTGTTCTCTTGTTTGAAGATTGTATTCTGTGTAGGTTTCCTCGCTTGTTTGGCGAACAAATTTTTCTGATTCATAGAAAAAGAAATAAGTGATTTTTATCTTCTTTTAGAATTTGACAACATTATATCAAGTCATCTGCACTCAATGGATTCAAAACCTTCTGCCAACTTTGGTAACCGAAAGAAATTAACACATTATCACGTAGAAATGATATCGTGAGATTTTTAACTAAACCCTTTTATTTATAAAAACTGATAGATCAAATTAATCATAAATAGCCATGTAAAAATTGCAGAGGTAGACCCCATTTTACATGTCTATTCACGGGCTTGATGATATCATGCTCCCATTAATGTTATTTTTTGTTGTATTTAAATACTAAGCAGCTAATTTCTGTTCCTTGTATTTCCTAAAAGCTAAACTAAATGGTTTCATTATATTTAAGAGCACTTTTACTTTATGTATACAAATTTCTTAGTTTGTTAAAAGACCTCAACAATTACTTTTCCATTTTTGCAGTCACTGAACTTGATGAAGAAGATTCATCCTGGAAGAACATAGCAACATTATGCCACACTAACTCTATGGATCCAGAAATCAATTCACGGCAGATTGAGAGTGTTTTGAGAGTGCAGAACACGCACAAATCCTTTGCTTGCTTTGAGGAACACAGAGAAGTGACAAAAATGAAGAAGAAGCACCCAAGATGCCTGGATGATGGAAATGAGCTCTTGAGGTTCCATGGCACAACAGTGTCATGCTCTCTTGGAGTGAATGACTCTTATAGGTTGTGCACTTTAGGCCATTGTGGGATATGCCAAATTTTGAGGCATGGGTTCTCAACCAACAAGGCTTTTCATGGTGAATTAGGGGTTTTCACCACTTCCACAAGTGGAAAAGCCTTTGAATCTGTTGGTTCATCTGATCAGGAGGGAATTACAACTATAAGGAAGTGTGTTGTAGTGTGTAGAGTAATAGCTGGGAGAGTCCATAGTCCTCTAGAAGAAATCCAAGAAATAATGGATGATTCAGGGTTTGATTCTTTGGTAGGAAAAAATTGCTGCCATTCAGAGTTTGAGCAACTCTATGTGTTGAATCCTAGAGCTATCCTCCCTTGCTTTGTGGTAATCTACAAACCCCAATAATGCAGTGTGATAAAATACTTCTATTATTTATTTTATTATGCAATAATGTAATTACAATTTGAGACAATTGGAGTAATTTAAATTTTAATTAAGGATTTGAATAAAGCTTTTAGAATTTTAATTGCTTGTTAGGTCTAGGTTTGATTAGCCCATATCTTTGTTTTAAATATGTATTTAGTCAATTGTAATCGTTACCCTTAATGATTGAATATTTATTTGAACTTTGAGTGTCTAAGAGCTAATAAATGTTTGCTTAAGGCCACCTGCCACGGAAAAACCTCATTAATCAAATGTTAATTTTTTTAGTGTTTTTGCTAAAATGCCACTGATTAGATGGTGTGATTATTTCCACAAACCCAGACAAATGGTAAATAGAAACTTGGTAGAGGTCTCTTAAGTAGTCAATGAAGTCGTATTTGGGCCAAAAATAAAAAGTTAGTGAAAGTTGTATGAGAGTTTGAATGAGTATGTAAGAGCGTTATACTCTCAAATAAATAAAAAAACATTTGTTAAAAATATTTCTTTTGCAAAAAAATTTCACAAGAATTGTTGGTGCACTACTCTCATGGTAAAATTTTGTGAGAATAAAAAAAATTTTGATTTTTTCTTTTTTCATAATATTTTACCTTGAGAATAGTAAAAAAAATTAGAATTTATTTCTCTAAAATTTCACAATATTTGTTCATGAGAATTAAAAACATATTTGTTAATTTTTTTCTCACAAAAAACTTTTATAAGAATTGTTGGGCACTATTCCAATGGTAAAATATTGTTAAAGTAGAAAAGAGTCCAAAATTTTTTTGTTCACGATATTTTACTATGAGAATAGTCAAATTTTAGAGTTTTTTTTCCTAAAATTATCATGATATTTTTTCACAAAAATTAAAAAGTATTTCTTTTTTTTTATTAAAAAATTTCTCAAAAATTATGGACGCCTCATTCTCGCCATATTGCAATACTTTTATCATAATATTTCTCTTAGAATACTTTTATAAAATTCTCACAAAAAAAAAATTACAACAATTTACTGCTGCAATTATGAAAGACTTGCAAACTATGATAAAATCTACAAGAAATTCCACGAATCTCTCACTATACAAATACTGCAAGAAAAATCTTGATCTCTTGTAGTGGGGATAGTGGACAACTTATTAATGATAGTCATTTCTTATATTTTAGTAATATGAATAACTAGTTTGAATAGATTTTAATCATATTTGTACTTTGACTTATTTGTAATTGTAATAGAATATGAAAATCTGTTCACAATATTAATGGCATATTAGTTGTTGTTACTAGAAATTGGTTATTACTATTAGATGTTGGCAAGAAATTGTTTTTTTGCAAGTTTGTTGAAAAAATAAATTGGATAAAAAAATATAATTGAAAGTTTAAAAAAAATTGAAATGATTAGAATCATCACCCTAAAATCAACATATTTTAACTACCATTATGGTAAATTATGGTTAGACTTTGGTCTAACCACAATTAATTTAATCGTTTGACTCTAGTATAGCCACAGTTTATCATAATTATGGTCTAATCTTAGTTTCATCAACAATTAGAAAAAAATCATGACTAAACTTTTTGTGACAGACAATTCATCAACAAATTATCAAAATTGTCACTAAACGCCTCAAATGGTTGAAATCGATGCTAACAATGCGTTTTTTGGTGGTGGGAGTTGGGAGAAGAAAATTGGATCATTAGGAAGCTCTTGAAATTCCCTATGACTTTCTCTTCTAGAGCAAGAGGAGAAGAAGCCAAATTATACCTCATGTAAACATGTGTTTTTCCCTCTCTTTATAATCTCGATGGAAGACCCCACCCCCATCTCACTCTTTCTCTCTCTAACGAGTTAGCTAAGACAATAAATTGGGTGAAGAAATGAGACTTGGATGGTTTTGATCGAACATAATGGTTGTAGGTAGGAGGTATCATGTAATTGTATGATATAAAGTAGGCTAATGTAATTAGGTACACTAATGCAGCCATTTATTGTCTTAACCATTTGTTATACCATTTCCTCTAAGTCTCTCCCATTATTGCCAGTTTTGGCCAAGCAACGTAGAATTACTAAAAAAGTCGATGAAGCTTTGATCGAAAACAGATATAATTGAATGGAAAGGATGGTGGAGGTAGGTGGGGACTTTTGAATGGAAAGGATGGGGGAGGTAGGTGGAGACTTCTTCTTCTTCAAAATATCAATTAAAAGCATTCCCATTAAGTCCTTTCCTTCTTTCTTAATTTTCCTTTCTATTAATTAAATACCAATTGAATATACCTCGACTTACTTAAAAAACTAGGAGTAGGTATTGGGATATTACAATTTTCACTAATTCAAATATTGACTTTGAAAAATAAGACTTAACTATCATTTTGGTTTCTTAATTAATTTATTTATTTCAATTTGGTCCTAAACTTTCAAATTGATCATTTAACTTTTTTTAGTATTTTAAAGAAATTTCTTGATAAATGTAACCTAGAAAAGAAAAAAGAATATGTCACAAAATGAAAGATAAGGGATAAAAAAAAAAAAAAACAATAATTTAAGGGACCAAAATGATAGTTCAATCTTAAAATAATTATCATGATCATCTTATATATCAAATTTTAAAGAAAAAAATAGATAACAATAACCATGTCATCAAAAAGTTAATATTCACTTTATATTTGAGAAATATATTTAATGTTAATTTTATAATAAACTAATGGGCTACAAAATAATTTTAGATAGATGTAAAATTTTATGAATATGATCTTATTATTGATGGATTTTGTAAAAGAAAATCATCTTATAAAATTATTAAAGGGTATCAATCTAATGTTGATTAATATCAGTGTCAATTTATTATTATTTTATTAACCGTCACAATTCTCTAGAATCCTTTAAGCTTCTATGTTTTTAAGTTCTCTCTATTAAAAATATTTTAAAATCGAAATTCAGAATTGGCTATAGTATAAATACCCTTCATTTATTTTTCTTTATCAAATTTAAATAAAAGATATCTTTTTTTTTTTTCTAACCAAAAATAGTGTCTTTTTTTGGGAGAATCTTTTTTTTTTAGCTTTTTAACTTCAATGCGATAAAATAAAAAATCTATTCTTCAAACCCGTCACCATTAAAAGTAATGCCTCAAATGCTTATATTTTTTTTATTTAGAATCACAAGAAAGATGTCATGACTCTCAATTTTTTTTTGTTTTTTAAGGGTCACGGCTTTATTAATTTTTAGTTTTATTTTAATATTATTAAAAAGTGTTAAAAATACAAAAAAATAAAAAACACATATAAATTTTATTTATTTATTTGACAAAATAACTTTTTTTTATAACAAAAAAAAGATATAAATTTTTTTTTTGTGGGAGATCTAAGAGGATACAGACTAACTATGATTTTTTAACTTGTATATGTAAAAAAAAAAATATTGACTTAAAATCTAAACCATCAAAACATTTTTATGAAATACTTAATATATATATTTTATTTATTTTACGGGGTCGCGACATAATTCCATCACCCATTTGTTTGTTTTAAATTTTAAATTTTTTAAAAAAGATATTTAATTTGAAAATTTATTTTTTGTAAAAAAAATATATTTTTCTTTTTCTAATATATTTTTAGGTTTTAATAAATATGTGTGTGTAATATAAATTTAAAAAACATAATTTATTTTGTAATGCTTATATTTTTATTAAAGTAGAAAATGTAAAAAATATATATTAAGAATGAAAATGAAATAAAATTTATAAGTATATAAAAATAAGGTATAAATATCAAAATAAAAAAATAAATTTATCATTTTGAACCAATATGTCTTTCAGTCTTACATTGAGCCCTTCTTCTTAATCGTTATGAATAGCACTATAATGACTTTTCTTTTTCATCATCATCATCATTATCATCAAGGGCCACTCATTATAACCTTTAAAATGTTCAATGTGAATGTTATAATTTATGGTCTCGATGTGAAACTGAAAAATATATTGGTTAAAATATTAAGTTTATTTTTTATTTTGATATTTATTTTTTATTTTTGTATACTTGTAAATTTTATTTCATTTTCATTCTTTATATTTTTTTTACATTTTCTACTTTAATAAAAATATAAACATTACAAAATAAATTATATATTTTTTAAAATTTATATTACACACATATTTATTATTTATTAAATCCTAAAAATTTATTAAAACAAGAAAAAGATATATATTTTTTACAAAAAATTAAAATTTAAAATAAACAAATAGGTCACAACATAATGCTTCGACCCCTTAAAATAAATAAAAATATATATTAAGTATTTCATAAAAATATTTTGGCAACTGAGATTTTAAGTTAATACTTTTTTTTTTTATATATACAGGTCAAACAACTATAATCAATCTATATCCTCTTAGATCCCCACAAAAAAAATTTATATCTTTTTTCTTGTTATAAATAAAAAGTTATTTTGTTAAATAAATAAAATTTATATGTATTTATATGTATTTTTATTTTTTTAATAACATTACAATTAAAATAAAAAATTAATAAAAAAGTCATAACAAAAAAAATTTAGAGTCATGGCTGATGCTGTGACTCTAAATAAAAAAACAAAAACATTTGGCGCATTAATTTTAAAGGCAGCGGATTTGAGGAATATAATATATTTTTTATTCTACCTTTCTCTTCATTGCCAACCGCCGACAAAACATTATCTCCTGCAAATTAAAGGGGCCTACTTGCGAGAGACAAGATCCGGGGACGCCGGACAGATTCCCAAAATGGTTTTCAAACAGCATCCAAGGACGGATTCTTAAAATAGGTGAAAAAAATTTTTTTTAGCTTAGTTTGGTACTATTGAAAGCCTTATCTGTTTAATTCGTCAGGTGCGCTATGGTTTTTTTTTTTTTTTTAATTCGTTTAGATGAGAAAGACTGGAGAAAAGACTGCGAACGAATCCCCTGTACTTGCGGCTCGTTCGGTATATGTTACAAGAAGAGAGGGAATGTAAAAAATAAATAGATAAAAATAAGTGAAAAAAATTTTTTTATATTAAAAAAATAATTTAATAATTAAAATAATAATTATAAAAATATAATAAATATTGTATTAATTATGTAAAAAGATTATATTCGTGTTGCTTGCTATTAAATGGACCTTTGGGTTTGTGTAATTGTTGTGCAGTAATATGTTGTTAAGATTTTAAAATATAATTTTTTATAGTTAAAAAGTTTATTATTAAAATTAAAATTTTTATCTTTTATATTCATCTCAAAACCTAAAAACAAAAAGTTAAAAATAAAATTAGCCTAACTATGCTTCATTTAAGGGGATTCATACACAAAAAGGCCATTTTACCTTCATTGATAATAAAAAGTTGTTGTATAAACTCAAATGCAATTTTTAAAAATTAATATTTTAATATTTGTTGGCATTACAGGTATTTTTACATTATTTTTATTTTACTAAATATATAAATAAAAAATATTCTTATTTATTTTCACATAATATCAAATATAATTTTAGGTTACAAAAATTTATTTTATTTTTATTCTCTTCAAAAATCTTTTTTTTTCTACCAAAGTATATCACGTGCTTACCTTCGCCATTTTGACCCCTTCTTCTCCTTCATTGTGTATTAATGCAACTGGAGAAACAGAGGCTATCTAAGACTCTTTTGGGTGGTTGGTAGCCAGACACTATGCATATCATCACGTGCTTACCTTCTCCTTTATATTTTATGTATTTATGTAAGTGAGGAAACAGAGGCTATTAGAACCAAAAACTCGTCAGTCCTCGGTGAGCAAGTCAGTTTCTTTCATATTTTGGAGAGAGAGAGAGAGAGAGATGGCAAAGAAGAAGGCGTGTGTCGTTGGTGGATCTGGCTTTGTCGCTTCTCTTCTCATCAAGCAATTGCTTCTCAAGGATTATGCTGTCAACACCACTGTCAGAGATCCAGGTATTTTTACAGAATAAATGCATTCATCTTCTCATACATTTATTGAGTATACGGAAATTATCTGAATATTTATGTATTAATTATTTTTTAGTAGATTATATATATCTTTCTTAAATTTTATTAAAATCACATGGATATTCTTTTTATTTTTAAAATATACACAACCCTTCTTTAAATAAAAATTACATTATAATTTAATCTATTTGTAAATTTTTTTTTACTAAAAAAACTTTCATTAATCGAAATCTAAAATTGGTTAGTGGAGGATATTTTAGTAAAAGAAAAATTATGCTAAACTATATATTTTAAAAATAAAAACATATTTTTGTAATTTTAACAAAATTTAAAAGAAGTCTTGTAATTTACTCATGATTTTATAAGAAAATGATCCGTTCCTCTTTTTATACATATAAGGGAGTAAACTTATTTCTCTTGAACTTTAACTTTTGTTTCAAGAATATTATTTAGTTTCCTTGATTTGATATATATTATAAAAACTCTCTCTCTAATATACGGCAATAAAGGCACCTAAATTGACATAATTTTGTTATTAATATGACATTAAAAAACCCTTTTATATTTATAAGACCCTTTAAAGATATCCACTGAATTAAGGAAATGAAAAAGATTGTAGAATTGGATAACATTTTTTTAATAAATCCAAGCCCTCCAAAGACAATAACTAAAAATAAAAAACAAAACAAAAAGCTAAGAGTGAAAAATACTTAGGGTCATTATTCCATGGTACTGGGTTTCTGATCCAAGGTTAATGGTACAAAAGCCTCTGTGCCGTTGGTCCCGACCAGCACCCTAGAATTTTCTATTTGTTGGAAGAAAAGAAAACATAATATTAGATATGTTATGAATCAAAGTTCTTACTTGAGTATTTTGTGCAGATAATCCTACAAAGATATCTCACCTTGTGGCACTGCAAAATTTGGGTGAGTTGAAAATATTTGGAGCAGATTTAACTGAAGAGGACAAATTTGATGCCCCTATAGCAGGCTGTGATCTAGTCTTCCATGTTGCTACCCCTGTGCACTTTGCTTCTGAAGATCCTGAGGTATATTCATCTAGAAACTGCAATAATTGACAACGCTTTCTCTGTGTGTGTGTACACACACACACACACGAAACACTAATGCAAGATTATGCTTCTGCCATTTCCTATTTTAGAATGATATGATCAAGCCAGCAATCCAAGGAGTTTTGAATGTATTGAAAGCATGTGCAAGAGCAATAGCAGTAAAAAGAGTCATCTTGACATCTTCAGCAGCTGCTGTAACTATAAACACACTCAATGGGACAGGTTTGGTTATGGATGAAAGCAACTGGACTGACACAGAGTTCTTGAGAACTGCAAAGCCTCCTACTTGGGTAATAATCAAACCTTTTTTATGACTGACAATCGTTAGATACTATAATAAAATTATTTATTGGCCCTTCATTTAATAACTTAAGCCTTTAAGTTTAAGACTCTATGATTAAGTAGTTGAGAGTTTGATTTTTGTTACCTTCATCTTCCTTATTTAAATGAAGGTTTAGCACAAGAAAAGTGAGTTCATACTTTGTTCACACTTTAAGCTTAGTTCATAGGTTGGACTTGGGCCATGTCCATCAATTCTTTATGTTTGAATTATGGACTTGGCATTTATTCTACTTTAGGTTAAGAAAATAAAATTGTGCTTTAACTAACAGTTATACCTTTTGGCCTAACGATAAGCACTTGATCTTGACAATTGGTATCAAAAGTGAGGTCACAAATTTGAACCCTTCGGGTGTACTAGACTCTCATTGTGGTCAAATTGTGGCGCTTGATCCTAACAAGCCTAAAGAACTTGTGTGTTTGAAGGAAGCATGCTAAAAATTACAGCAAAACTATTTATGAACTTTTTCTTAATAATTTAAACTTTTGAACTAGGGATAAGGATGGGGAATAGCTCTGTTCTTGCCTTGTAGCCATTTCTAATGGAAGAGTAAATCACTTGACAGATTCTAAAGTGAAGTTCATCCAAATGTGCAGGGATATCCTGTCTCCAAGACACTAGCTGAGAAGGCTGCATGGAAATTTGCTGAAGAAAATCACCTTGATCTCATCACTGTGATACCTAGTCTAATAGCTGGTCCTTCTCTCACCCCAGACATCCCAAGCAGTGCCGGTCTAGCTATGTCCCTTATTACAGGTTTTAAACTTCCATATTCACTGGCTTAAGAGCTTTTTTCATTAGATGAATTCTTGGATACACAGGAAAGAAATTCTTAGACACACATAATGTATCAATTGGCTCTACAATGAGCAAATTAAAACTCACTAAAGTAGGTGTTGCATGTGATGAGGTCCACTGAACCACACACTTTGATGAATTCTTATTGGCTCTTTGCACCATCTGCCTATGCTAGAAGTGTGCCTAAAAATTTCTCATACACCAAGTCTACCAATGATAAGTAGACCAAATCAACTTGTTAGATGTAAGTCTCATTGAAAACTGTATTTGACATGCTTTCATGGATGTTTATGATTGATTTGGTCTATTTATCTTTCATAGATTGGATTTCCCTAACAGTTTTTCTTTTTTTGGGCTAATTGGTGTTTCAACCGCGTTTTTACAACTTGCAGGAAATGAGTTTCTCATAAATGCATTGAAAGGCATGCAAATTCTGTCAGGTTCAATAAACATCACTCATGTGGAGGATGTTTGCAGAGCACACATATTTCTGGCTGAGAAAGAATCAGCTTCTGGTAGGTACAATTGCTGTGCTCACAACACTAGTGTTCCTGAGCTTGCAAAGTTCCTTACCAAACGATACCCTCAGTACAAAATTCCAACTGAGTAAGCTTCTCCAAATATTTAAGTTATTTGTTTTTCCTTTCACTTACGCATTCTGATATATGAGAAACGTTTAGCTGAAGATCCTTGATTTTAGGATCTTTCTTCTTTCAAAACACTCTCTATTTAATTGAGAAATAAATTGGTGGAACATAGGGGACTACACTAATGGCCCAATTTGGCATCGGGAAGTCTATTTTATGTAGTGTTTTTATCCCCGTATAATTATTATTCAATTATTTTTATTTTTTATAATTATTTTTTTAATTAAGGGCACGATAGTCATTTTTCATTCATTCCATTCACCTTTTTTTCTATTTTTATTTTCATATCTAATATTTTGAGTATCGAATAATGTTAAAAAATTGAAATTCAAGCACATAAATTTTGAAATTTA
Organism: Erythrophleum ivorense; assembly: GCA_026724425.1. Classification (NCBI taxonomy): domain Eukaryota; kingdom Viridiplantae; phylum Streptophyta; class Magnoliopsida; order Fabales; family Fabaceae; genus Erythrophleum; species Erythrophleum ivorense. Next base: position 84,661 of record JAIUCV010000672.1, on the reverse strand, counting down.
AATTTTTTTCATTAAAAATAAATGTTAAATTCTTACCCTTGCAAAGTTGCAGTTTTCAAGTGTTTTTACGATGGAAAAAAAGAAATGAAGTGTTTATAATTTTTAATATCAATCAAACGCTAAGGTTGGGTTAATGATAATGGTGAAAGCAAACGTGTGATGGCTGGTTAAAGATATTATTAGTTCAAATAATATCTCTGCTAATTTCTTAGGGCATGTCCACAAAGAATTTCCTTGTGAATCTCTTAATCCCGACAGGAATGACCTATCTTTGATTAGATCAGATAAGTAAATTAGTTGTATATCTACCCACTAAAAGGGTCACTCCTAACTGATCCAAGAAATTAGCTGGTGTTAAATGCAGTCGAAGAAGATTTCATAATACACTTCTGTTTTAAATCCATCATAACACTGTTCTGGAGTTCTCTCTCTGATAAAGAATATCTTGCCATTTTTTTGAATATGAAGATTTGCTGATTGCCCCTTCGAGCCCAAGTTAGTGTTCTCTTCGGAGAAGCTTATCAAAGAAGGGTTCGATTTCAAGTTTGGGATTGAAGAAATCTATGACCAGACTGTGGAGTACTTCAAGACTGAGGGGGTTCTGAAGAATTGAATTTTGATAGATTCAACGTTCTTGCAGACTCTCAGCTTGTTATGTAGTAACAATGTAGTTTGTGGAGTACAATGTGATATATACACTGGGCTACAAACTTGAAGTTACAGTAATTCTGTTGATCTCCTATTGTAACCTATAGTAGAATCTCTTTGTTAAAAGGAGAGCTTTAGATGGGGATGTGCTATCATTCTAATGCTGCACCCAAGTCAAATCGAATCAATAGGTTTACTAAAATACTAGATATATACATTTACTCAATCCAATTACACTAAAACGATTAATAAATAAGCTTTCTCTAATCTTAGATGTGTAATGAATAAAAAATTCTTACAACTATACATATATAGGCAATGAAATCAATTCACTCTCCAACTAATTAAAAACTAAACCAGAATAGTTTTCACTTAAAATATTGAACTAAACCAGTATAAATTAAGATAAATTTTTTTTACAATCTATATGTATTATAAACATGTAAAAAGTTGTTAATGTTTCGAGACAGTGACCAGTAACATCTACATCTGGCTGCATGCACGTCAACTTTTTGTTTCATTTTATTATTTTTTCAAATTTTGAATGTTAACGTTTAATTTGATACAAACCGTTTATATTGACTTTGAACGCCATTAAATGTTGTGACTATTCCACTACTGGCAAGAATCTCAAGCAACCCCAAAGGTTTTCCTTAAAACAACTTAACTAAAAGAAAACATTATATGTGCTGAAATGATCAAAACAGCTAATAAAGATCCTCCCACGTCATGAGTCTAGCAGGGCAAAAGAACAAAAAAGAAGGTAAAATCATTAACCAAAATGGATAAGATTAAAGGAGATACAAAAGGCAAATATTTACATATTCAAAATCACACTACCAGAGTTCCAGATAACATCATCGGCTATGCAATCTGCGCATCACATTTGAGCACTGTATCGATGAAAATTCCCGGGTTTCTAGCTGTTCCACTTCAATGGAAACTTCATCTGCTGCAGCAGGAGACTTTATATTTTCCTTTCTATTATGCTTCTTCTTACAGAGCTGAGATAATGCTCCAACAATCTCCCTCATGGAAGGTCGGTTTCTGGACGCTTCATTGACACATTTGAAAGCAAGAGCAGCCATATCATTAAGCTTATGCACATCATATTTCCCATTAAGCTGTGAATCCACAATTTCTTCCCATCCAACCTTACTCTCGGCTTCCATGGCTGCCTAATCATAACCAGAGAGAAATATTATGGCAATGTTATAATATTTAAAGGTTCTAAATATGTATAAGATAAAAAACTTGCAACGTTCAATGCAGTTCGAACTTGAAAGGCATAAGCTTAAGCTATTGTTAATACCTTCTACATCAACTGCATAAATAATTTGAAAAATTCTTAGGTAAAACTCCTAAGGTATTTGCTATTAAGTTTCCTAATCAAAATATAACATGTACACATTTTTTATAACACAGGTACTACATAATTGATGCCTTAAAAAAGATTTTCCATATGTCACTGACAGTAAACTACTAAAAACTGCATCTATGTTTTCTCCAACATATTATACATGCATAACCGCACCCATATGAGCTCACATCCAACATAGCACTTACTAGTTTCACATATTCCATCAGACCCTGCTGTGGATTCCTGCCAGTAATCAGTTCAAAGAGTAGCACACCAAAACTATAAACATCACTTTTCTTAGTAAAGGTTTTTGTAGACATGTATTCAGGATCAAGATAGCCAAAAGTTCCTCTGATATTAGATGAACGAGGTTTAATCATCTCTGGTCTAGAAAGCCCAAAGTCAGTTACCTGCTAAGCAAATAATACATGTTGAAGTATTCCCTTAAAAGAAAAGGAGATTTGCTACATCATTTTCACAGAAACAAGGTTCATACCCTGGCTCTCATAAACTGGTCCAGCAGTATGTTGGAAGATTTGATGTCACGGTGCACAACAGGTGGAGCAGCCTGCAATATGAAGTTCATTGAATAAGAAACCAAAAGTAAACCTATTACAAGTCCTACATAAATGATTTGTACAAACTCTATCCATAAAGTAACAAGTATACTATATACCCCATAATGTAGATATTCCAGTGCCCTCGCAACATCTAGTGCTATCCGAAGTCTTCCATCCCAGTTCAATGGCTCCCGATTTTCACCAAAATCTTCAACACACGAAACAATTATAAAGAGGTCAAATGAAACTTAAAATAAGTCCTTGATTCATGGAGAACAAGACAGAGTCATGCAAATATTTTTCTAGCTCTTAGGAGCAAAACTGAAGTTTGGGTTTCCAAGTGGAAAAGCTTCATTGAATAGGCAATCAATGGTCAAGTGATAGCAGATTGAAGTTTTTGGAAATCAGGCCAATATATAACGACCTCATTCTGATTACATCTTATAGTGGTTTTAAATTTACTAGTGAAAGACCTATAGCAGTTTGAAGCCATAAATTGCTTCATGAACAGCAAGAGGAGACCACAAGTTCTAGAACTGTGCCTACAGAATGCAAAAATATACTCCAGTCCAAATAGTCTATTTCCAAGAAAAACTCAAACCAATTTAAATTTTTAAATAATTGTTATATAAATTCAAACATATGTTATCCACACAAGACAATTCAAATGTACATGCTTTTGTGAATTCAAAATACTTTGGTTTAACCTTTTTCTGTGTGGAACAAAGTAAGAAGAAACCACTACACACTAAGAAGAATATCTATTCAGGCAACATTGAAATGAATTCCGCCTACTAATGATAGCATGAAATGTAAAGAGTTGCTCTCTTTCTAACCATATAAGTGAGAAGCGAGGTTGCCATTGCTCATGTAAATGTAAAGGAGCATATGTTGTCCTCTTTCTGCAGTATATCCCACCAAGTTCACAAGGTGTTTGTGGTGTAATCTTCCAAGTAACAAGACCTGTTAACAGGAAAGGAAAGTTTAAGATAGTCTTTTGTTATTAATTTTAAGAGGAAACTGCACCAGTTTGTCACAAGTATCATTAGCTTTTAGTGAGTTGGTTTAGTTACGTAGTGATCAAATGGGTTATTAGAGACAGGGTTAGTAGGGGTTCTACATCAGGATGAAGGAGGATGGTAATGGCATTCAATAGATAATATTAATAAATATTCAGCTTTATTCTTCTTCATCTTCACCCTGTTAACAGGAATAGGTTTATTGTTTTTACTTGCAACATTTTTGTGGTATAACCTTCCAAATTCATCTGACTCTCTTTAATTTTTAAATCCTTGTTTAAAACAATAGGTGTAAGGAAAAGTTTGAGAACATATGATTGCAAATGAAAGGGGTAGCAATAGACTAGCAACGTTGCTACAGAAAAATAAAGTACAAGGACCAGTACAGAGCGTAGCATTGCATTAATGGATGTGAAAAATTGTATATATTGCCCCCTATATTAACATGGCTTATTTGCCTGCTTGAAAGTGCCCTGGAACTTGACTAGTTTAAAACTCAGAAGGTCTGAAAGGAAAGAAGATGCAGAAAAACATTACTAAGAAATTACTTTAAAATTTATAAAAAATATATTCAAAGGTTCAAGTACACTCTTCTATCAAAGAAATGTAGACTTCTTTATTGTTCAAAATTAAATCAGTGTTGTATACCAAAAAAAAAATAAAAAAGAATAGTGTGCTTGTGCGTGTGTGTGTGCAAATATCTACAGAACCTTTTAATTCCAATATGAAGGTTCATTTTTGTGGGAAAAAGATGAAATGATGTTTCTTCCCACCTTATCAACTATAAAGTACAGTTTTTAGGGAAGATACCAGGAATCAATCAGTTTGGTATTCCGCAGTATATACAAGGATAACAAGGGAACAATTAGTCAAGAAAGTCCAATACATTTCCTGTGGACAAAGAATCAATTCTATTAATGTAGCAGAGGATCCATATTTGAAGCTTACTCATACACTTAATCACCATTGCTATACAAAGAGGTATTTCTTCATTCCAAACATCACCAACTCTCATGGACCAAAGAATTCTTATAATTGTAAACACATCATCAAAATTACCTCAGTCAAAAACTCCTTCTCTCCTTGTCTTGAATTAGTACCAAGAACTTTAACAGCAACTGTCTCACCAGTGAGCATCTGTGCTTTGTAAACAGAACCAAATGCTCCATGACCTATGATGGTTGTGAAATTAGAAGTTGCCTTTTGCATATATCTGGAAAAGAAATCACAAGATCACCGATACAGAGAGAGAAATATATTATATGGACAAGCCCGAAAAAACTGAGGAAAAATCGAAACAAAACCAGAGAAATGACTACATGCCTCCCACCTTCAGTCACTAAATCAACAAGAAGTAAAAAAAGGGCTGATACATCCAATTTAGAATGCAAAACAAGAAACATCCCGAATTTAGAATTCCTGAGGTCAACATTGATGCTAATTAAAGTTTGTTATAACCTTCCACATTGGAAGTTTTACAATTCAATCTTTTCTTGGGCCACTTCTCTAATTACTCATATTTCCCGATAAGTTCTAGTCATGTCTGATTGATTTTTCTCTCTCTTCTGCATCAGAGCAGTTGCATCTTTTCTTTCCAATTTCATTGTCTATAATTTCCAAACAATTTGTCATTTCTTTTTGTCAACTGAAGCTGCCTCTGCATTTAAGTTGAAAGCTTCATTCTCTTTCCCATATTTAATTGTTTTATTACATATCTATCTCAATATTCTCATATAACCATTGTTAGATTTATTTGCTGCTAACAACCAAAAGTAGTTATATAAATATTCACAAGTATTCTCTTGCAAAAGGTTCTCCCCACTTATCTGCAGATGTCATGATTTTTATAGTAGGCCTCAGGGGGCTAGGAGGTTTCTACTGGCCAGACATTAATTAACAAAACTGTCAGGCCCCAAAACAGGAAATAATTAGGAGGTTCTTTTCATTTCTTTCAAGAAAATTAACATATGACAAATCCATGGCATAAAGAGCTGCAATTTACAAAACCTAAAGTTGGCATGAACTGCCGCAAGCTTAATTCAAAATCTGCAACTTCTAAGGCAAAATACAAAAGCATTCTTAGAATAAGTGTGACTAGGAAGGCAAAATTTCCATTGTCCTAGAATCTTATGTATTGTTTAGCGTCCTTAGTAGAACTTCAAATAAAATTAACCAGAGCATCAATGTGCCACACCCTTCTAATATAAGACCAGGAAAGACAGGAAAAGAAAATGGAAAAGGGAGAATCACCTAAAAACTCAATTTCAAAATACTAACTGAGAACCAAAAGTACATAGCCATTGTAAATGGTCAATCTAACAAGGACTAACATATAACCAGCTTCAGAGCCAAGCAATCCTAATCCTAATTTTAAATAAACCTACTTTAATATAGACAATGACACATTTGAAAACCCTAAAAACCAAGCTACTAAGAAATACTCCACTTATAATAAATTAGTAATCCATACAATAATGACATATTAGCATACCCTATACTCATTTCTCATACCCTATTTTTCATACTCCATACTCCATCACCATCTCCTGAGAGAAAAAAACAATAACAAAACAGAGTAACACACTTGCATAACCACCATAAATCTGAAGGGGCCAAAGCGTCCTTTTTATCCTCTTCAAGCCCTTTCAAGTTTAGGTAAACAAAATGCCCCCTCCATATTTCAGTTCCATTTGTATTAAGTTGTCAGTCCCCTATAACCCAACTTGTGAGCTTATTTACAATGTGAAATTGAGTAGAAAAAAAATCTTCCAAGAAGAAGAGTGGAAGAAACACGCATGAGTTGTAATTATAATACTAATAAGAATAAACAAAGTGTGCATCTACGTAGCCTAAAACAAAAAATGCAGCCCTTAACATGGAGGCAGCTGAACCAGGGGGAGGGCGGAATTAAAATGCTAAAAAAATAATTCGTGTAAAAGTTGCTTAATAATCTTGATAAAAAGTTTATTCCCTCCATGTTTTGGCTCCTTCTGTATTGCAAGTTGTCCCCTACAACCCAACTTTTGAGCTTATTTGCGGTTGAGTAGAAAACAATTTTCCAAGAAGAGTGGAAGAAACACACGTAAGTTGTAGTTGTTATTCTATGTAGCCTAAAACAAAAAATGCAGCTCTTAACATGAAGGCAGCTAAACAGGAAAATAAGAAAAGAATTAATGTGGAAGTTGCCTAACAAATCTAAATTTCTTAATCATACAGAATATCAAGTAAAGTTTCAAATGGAAAAAAAAATAGCATTTATTTATCAAATTGAAATCTTAATTTGTATGTTTTAAAGAGCTGGATAACTTTTATAAAGAATGCGATTTTCATCCCTATAGAAGTTTGTTAGTGAGCTACTGCAGCTCTGAGTTAGATCTCCTTCCATAATTCATAATCACCGCTTTTTTCAAAATTTTATGGCACTTAATCATCTTGAGTTATAAACCCTGAATTAATCCTTCCGCTGCTAAAATATGAGAAACAGATAGATAAAAATTAAAAACTATGAGAAAAAAATATACTACTTAAAAAATCCTAGTTTCAAGTGATCATATAGCTGGAACAAAAAGCAATGCAACATGTACTAAAAAATAAGCACAACCAGTAACTTTTACAAGTTCAAACTACTGTAACATACTACCATGTACCAACATGGTCCCCCGCACCCTTTCCAATCCCCTCTTTTATGCCTAACCTATCTATAATGGACCAAGAAGAAAAACAGTCTTGCTTGGGTATGCCAACTAAAGAATACCTTAGTAGAAGAAACATAAAATCAATAGCAGATGAAACAAAATTAGCAATTAATGTTAAGCCTAGCATGTTCATTATTTTAAACTTCATGAATAGGAGCAACAGAAAACAAATAGTATGCAACCTAGCAGAAGAATGTCTATAAACAACATCAAATATGCGGCATTCATGCAAATAATAATAATATTAACAACAACAACATACTTGTAAGAATACTTTGGAATTCCACATGCAGAACCAACATCCTTCTTCCTAAGTCCTTCCAACCAAAGAGGCATGTTACTCCATTCAGATGATCTGGGCGACTCCGGACCCACATTTGAGCCTGATAATGATGTGCCGGAATCAACTCCTTTGAGACGAACAGGAATGTTTCCTGCTTTCTGAGAACTTCTCTTTGCCTGGTTATGCTTATTTCGGCACCAAAAGCAGAACACAAAGGCAAATGCCACACCCACTCCAAAAACAAAGCCTACGCAAATCCCTGCTATCAAAGCCAAGCGATTCTTGTTCATCTCATGCAAACTGAGACTTTATACTAGATACTTCAGCATTTGCCCGTGTACCTGAAAATGTATAGACTATATGTTCAGAAAACAAACAGATAGTAAGGTACATTTCCTATCCCACTGCATTATTTTAACAGCAATGTCCAACAAAAAACTTAAGCAATCGCCATAATTCGGGAAGTGAAAAAGCAGAATTCTATAAATAACAGATCCAGATACAAACACTAGTCCATGTAACATGACAACATATAATGAAAGTTGCTCTATGATCTCCCTGCATAAACTCTACAGGAAAAACAATGAATGGTGAGATAAGCAAATTAAGCTCATAAACCAATAATTTTAACTCTTCCACCTGAACAATTAAATAAGAATAAAACAGAATAATTTAAGCAAAAACAGAATCAAATGCCATTATTCACTATTTCTTTCAAGAGAAAATAATTTTCCACGAGACCCTTTAGTTACCTCTGCGACCATCACAATAAAACAAAAGCACAATCATCTTGTAACGAGAAACACAACCAGAATTAGATAATAAAGAACGTCAATAGCACTAAACGACACATTCTCTGCATCGGAACTTCAACCAAATTTATAAAAAAAAAAAAGTAGCACCAACCCCGTTACAGCAAAAGACCATAAGATAACCCGTAAACCATTTCGCAAGATACGAAGAGAAAGAGTACCCATAAAGTAACGATAAGGCCAATCTAGACCCTCTCATGGCTCGCGCTCCCCCTTGCGAGGCCATCGTTTACAGAGAGGGAGAAGGGAGAGCATGGCGTCGTTGGCGTAGAACCGTACGGACAGACAAAGGATTGGTTTCGCGACGTTGGCATTCACAAAAGGGTCCAAGTGGCGTCGTTTCGTTTCAAAGCCGCAGACCTGCAGACCTGCCGAAACGTCATTTTTGTGTTGAAGCAAAAGTAAGCGGCTATCATTTCCCACCGTGCATGTAATGTACGAAGTAAACTCAATAATATAGTATAATCTTTTAGTAATTTTTTTCATAAAACATATTAACTTTGTTATTTGAATTTTTAAAATATAATTCTTTCAATTTAATTTTTTTAATATTTTTTTATCCTTCCATTTGTTAAAGTCATGATTTAACTTTTTAATTTGGTTTTTAAAAACAATAAAAATAATTTATAAAAAATTATTAAGGAATTAAATTGAATAATATACTCCTTTTTTTATTGAAGGAATAAAGTGTGAGTTATTCGATTTCACATAAAAAGACGTGTATATATCTTTGGCATCATCTACTCACAGTCCACTTTTGGATAGGTATGTTCCTTGAATAACTCGAGTACATGCAGCGTCACAGCGAGGATATTGGGTCAAGGGGCTAGAAAAAAAATTTAGTAATTTTTATATTTTCTTTAAAAAATTTATAATTTTATAATATATTATTTAAATAAAATATTTTCCTTTAAAAAATTTAAAAAAAATTTATATATATAAAACACCATAAATATTATTTTATCTAATAATATTTTAAAAGACTTTGAAATATTTTTAAAGATAGTTGATCTATATTCAATTGAAAATAAGATATTGATATTTAAATTTGATTATTTTTTACTAATTATGATTGTAAAATTACTAATTAATTACAAATATGTGTCAAATACAAACGTACTTAAATATAAATTACAAGGGCAATAAGAGCAAAATGCGTGTAAAATCTAACACGTTAAAGACAATTTGGAAAACGAATGAGCGAAAACTAGGGAAAAAAGGGGGAATGTAAGAAGAAAATAGAGGAATGAAAAAGAAAAGAAATGAAAAAAAAGAGAGAAAAAAATACATGTGTAGATTTAATTTAAAATTTAAATAATAAAAAAATTATGTATAAGTTTAATGAGTTAAGCGGGCCTAATGGATTCAAAATTTTAAAAGATGTAGCAGCATTAACATCAAAATTTATTATCATATATATATATATATATGGATTTTTCCTAATTGAGGTAGACAATTACCCCCTCATTACAGCTTAGCTCTCTTCATGAATACATGTTACATGTGGTGTAATATATAGAATAACATAAATATGTTCGCAATGTGGGGTTTGTATGTACAAATCAAATCTAAACTATTGCATATATACTACACGTGCAAAAAAGATTTTTATGTTCTCTTGTTTTGCTTGAGTTACAAAAAGTCTGTGTTCTTTTTTTTTTTTCCTATTAAACTTCGACGTTTCAAAATTGATGTTCTTTTTTTCTATTGACATGATTGAGACTAAATTGATAATTAACAAAATCATGAGATGGATTAATCTTCTTGAATTTCAAAAAAATATTACAATGAAATGATGATATTCATCTTCTGAAGGCTAAATTAGTATAAATATGCAAAATCTAACCATCTATATACATTTTTCTATACTAAAACGATTACACCTTAAGGCAATTGTTGCCACGTTTCTTTATCACAACTTTCATGAACTATGAGTTCCGCACTCAAGTTTGCATATTTATAGCAAGAGATCATAATTTTAACAGTGAAATACATTTTTATCTGATAATGACAATTGTTAATTGATAGTTCCTTTTATGGCTCGCTTGGTTAAGCATGGTCATAGTTCCTAAGTGTAGAGTTGGAAGTTATTCGAGGATAATTCGAGTTTCACTCATACCAAAACCTATACTAACTCAATTCAATTAGTAAATGAGTAAATTTGAACATAACATTAAACTCGTTTAATTAAATAACTTGAGCTCAGAAATATGATACTAAACTCAATTAAAAATAAAATAATATAAATAATTAAATATTGTATATAATCATATGTATTATATATATATTTACATTTATATATGTAATAAGTGCTATGAAGTTCATTTAGCTGATAAAACACATTTATGTATAATTTCGAGCCAACTTAAACGAACTGAGCTCGTGCTCATATTTCCATGTTTACCCACTTATGCCTTTTCAAAATAGTATATACACTCAAAGTAGCAACCATTGAGATTCAATAGAGTAAGTTTGAATTCTAACTTTGAGTGCAGCTTCTTTAGAGTCTGCACACAAACTAGGGCCTGATTGGAATATAAGGATTTGCAAAAGAAAATAGAAGAGAAGAAATTTTTTTTATAATATTTATTTTATTCATTTTTGTAATTATTATTTAATATTATCTGTTAATCATTACTCAATTATAAAAAATAAAAATAATAAAGTTATTTTTTATCTTTTAAATTACTTTTTTTTTTCTATTTTCATACCTAATTTTTAGGTACCAAATAAGTCTAGAAGAGTATAATTTTGAAAGGCAAAAAGATGAAAAAATAGTAAAATAAGGCAACTTCGTCTCACATTTGGAGGGTCTAATTTGGGCAAAAGAAGCTTCTCTTTTGATACACAAAAATTTAAGTATAGAAAGTAAAAAGAAAAAGAAAAAGATGATTTTATAAATAGAAAATATTTATAATATTTTTACTTTTAGTGATTGAATAATTATTATTAAATAATATTAAATAATAATTAAATAATATTTATAAGGATAAAATTAAGATTTTTCTCAAAATTTTCTTTTTCCCTTTTTTCCCCTCCCCTTTCTCCCTTGCAACACACCACTCAATAATTATATAAAGCTGCCTAAACAACACTAGGTCTGATCAATAGTTGAAGTATTTGCAGTCCTACACAATATGTAAGTGGCCGTAGAGCTAGTAAAGGAAGAAAGCAACTTGTTCCCCATGAGAATGGGACATAATCATCAGACTTGGCATAAGTATAAAGAAAAGCAGTACGGGGGTAATCCTCCTATGGAAATCCAACAGCGACTGCATCTTTGGAAGGTAGCACAGTGGGTTCCATTCCAATGGGTATCTTCATTGAGCAAGGTAGGGGTAGCCATGCAAAAGGGGAACAGGAAAGTATTGAAAACTAGAGACTAGAATGAGAGAGCCGTAAGCATTGGAGTAATGTCCCTTGGGATATCATGTTAGACTTCATGGATATATAAAAGCATATTTATAACATCCAATATAAATAAATGCGGAAAGAAACGCACCTCCAGCCATTGCTCAAAAATCCGAATGAAAACGTTGATAAGGGAAGCTTCTGAGCTCTCAGTCTTAGTGTTTGATAGTGTATATGATTTTCTGAATCTTAGTGTGTGCTTCAACCGAGCTCAGGGACCCATTATTTATAGATGATTCTGAATAGCACCTTCCCATCAAAGGTGCCGCAAAGAGAACAAATGGTGGAACGTGGGAACGTGGAAACGTGGATGAAAATAACCGATAACCATGAATCTGAAATCCCACATAATTCGGACCACTCCGGAAATGCTTGATCAACGTGGAACGCAGGATCATGCAACGGTTACATTCTCCCACTTGGTCCAAATGTCTTAATGATCTATGAGATTCATGAAAATTTTTGTTCCTTGAAGAGAAAACTTAATGCACGAATTATAGCGGTAGTTCCTCTATAAGTGAGTAATACCTTCCATGTATCACAATGCATTTTGTTTCTTTTACCCACTATATATTAACTTTATGAATAAGCCATATGCTTATTCTAGGTCCTCTTAATGTTGTTATTCTCAAACTTTAATGTATACGCATAAATGAGAAAACAACTTGAAATGAAATAAAGGCTTTATTATAAATGATATATATATATAGTATATACATCAATAACATAAAGTGGAACTAAGTCCCATTCTAGATACATGATCCTTAAACATTACTGGTGGCATGCCTTTTGTTAAAGGATCAGCAATCATCAACTCAGTGCTAATGTGTTCAATGATAACTTTATTTTCCTTGACACGTTCACGAATGGCTAAGTACTTAATGTCGATATGTTTGCTTCGACTTCCACTTTTGTTGTTCTTAGCCAGAAAAATAGCAGCTGAGTTGTCACAATATATCTTTAATGGCCTAGAGATAGTGTCGACAATTCTAAGCCCAGATATAAAGCCCTTAAGCCAAACACCATGTGAAGTTGCCTCAAAACAAGAAACGAACTCTGCCTCCATAGTAGAAGTAGCAGTCAAAGTCTGCTTTGCGCTTCTCCAAGATACGGCTCCGCCGGCTAACATGAAAATATAGCCTGATGTTGATTTCCGTGAATCAACGCATCCAGCGAAATCCGAATCTGAGTAGCTAACTATCTCAAGGTTTTCAGTCTGTTTATACATCAGCATATAGTTCTTGGTACCCTTAAGATATCTCATTACTTTCTTTGCAGCTCTCCAATGATCTATACCTGGATTACTCTGATATCTGCCTAACATTCCAACTGCAAATGCTATGTCAGGTCTTGTACAAACTTGAGCATACATAAGGCTTCCAATAGTAGAAGCATATGGAATGTTATGCATTTGTTCCTTTTCTAAATCATTCTTCGGGCACTGGTTCAAATTGAACTTGTCACCCTTCACAATAGGTGCTACACTTGGTGAACAATCTTTCATCCGAAATCTCTCCAAAACTTTATTGATATAGGTTTCTTGTGACAGACCCAAAATACATTGAGTTCTATCTCGATGGATCTTTATGCCAATGACATAAGATGCCTCACCCATATCCTTCATATCAAAATTTTTAGAGAGAAATTGTTTCACCTCATATAACAACCCCTTATCATTGGTTGCAAGTAATATGTCATCCACATATAATACAAGGAAACAGATTTTACTCCCACTAACCTTCTGGTATATACATTGATCCATGACGTTTTCCACAAATCCATATGAGGAGATAACATCATGAAATTTTAAGTACCACTGGCGGGAGGCCTGTTTCAATCCATATATGGATTTCTTTAACTTGCACACCAAATGTTCATTGGCACTAGAGGGGAATCCTTCAGGTTGTTTCATATATACCTCCTCATCTAGTTCCCCATTGAGGAATGCTGTCTTCACATCCATCTGATGTAGTTCAAAGTCAAAATGAGCAACTAATGCCATTATTATAAGAAGGGAATCTTTCTTAGATACAGGAGAAAATGTCTCTGTGTAATCGATTCCTTCCCTTTGAGTAAATCCCTTGGCCACGAGTCTTGCTTTGTATCTCTCGATATTGCCTAATGAGTCTCTTTTTGTTTTATAGACCCATTTGCATCCAATGGCCTTAGAGCCATTAGGCAACTCGACAAGATCCCAGACTCCATTAGACGCCATAGAATCCATCTCTTCCTTCATGGCATTGTGCCACAGCTTTGATTCTCTACAACTGATGGCTTGTGAAAACGTTTCAAGGTCATTCTCAGCTCCTATATTGTAATCAGATTCTTGTAGATACACAACATAATCATTAGGAATTGTTGACTTCCTCATCCTAGTTGATCTTCTTAATGTTGACTCAACATTCTCTTGGGGAGTATGTTGTTCAACTGTTTGTTCAACAGTCCTTAAAGGCTGTTCATTAATTGGATCAACTTGGTCAATGTCAACAGGTTGTGGATCCTGAATGATTGGTTGTTCAATACCCGTTTGGACTTGAGGGGCATGAATTACAATCATTCTATCACTTAATGTAGGAGTTTGAATATTAGACTGATCATTTTCAGAACCTAAGTTTTGAATTTGATCACTCCCACTGATCAAGTGATTCTCAAGAAATTTTGCATTCCTTGATTCCACAATCCTAATACTGTGAGATGGACAATAAAATCTATAACCTTTAGACTTTTCAGCATACCCAATAAAGTAGCTACTAATGGTCCTAGGGTCTAACTTCTTTTCTTGTGGATTGTACACGCTAACCTCAGATGGGCATCCCCAAACGCGCATATGTCTTAAACTCGGTTTCCAACCTTTGAATAACTCAAATGGCGTCTTTACAACAGCCTTAGTTGGAACTCGGTTAAGAATATATACAGCAGTTTTAAGAGCTTCAGTCCACAAGGATTTAGGAAGTTTGGAGCTAACCAACATGCTCCTCACCATGTCCAACAATGTTCGATTTCTTCTTTCAGCTACACCATTCTGGTCAGGTGACCCAGGCATAGTGTATTGGGCAACAATCCCATGCTCTTGAAGAAATCTAGCAAATGGACCTAGCGCTTGTCCATCTTCAGTGTATCTACCATAATACTCACCACCTCTATCAGATCTCACTATCTTAATTTGTTTACCACATTGTTTCTCTACTTCTGCCTTAAATATCTTAAAGGCATCTAGTGCCTCATTTTTATTATTAAGCAGATAGAGATACATGTATCGTGAGTAATTATCAATAAAGGTGATAAAGTATTTCTGATTACTTAAGTCTAAATCTGGACTACAAATATCCGTATGTATGATTTCTAATATGCTAGAATTCCTCTTAGCACTTTTCTTAGTCCTGTTAGTCTGCTTTCCCTTAATGCAGTCTACACAAGTGTTAAAATCAGTAAAGTCAAGAGTATTGAGTACTCCATCTTTTACTAATCTTTTTACTCTCTCTATTGAGATATGACTAAGCCTACGGTGCCATAACATAGAGGAATCTTCATTAGTAATATTTCTCTTAATACCTATGCTACTAGAAACATGCATTGAGTCATAAAGGTTACTATTTTGTAATTGAATTTGGAATAGATCATCGCAAAGTGTACCATTGCCAATAAAATTAGATTTATAAAATAATTTAAATTCATTACTTGAAAATTCAAAACAATATCCCAATGGTACAAGTTTGGAAACTGAAATCAAGTTTCTAGAGAAACTTGGTACATAAAATGTCTTTTCCAAATTCAAAATAAAACCAGAATTAAGAACTAATATGCATGTTCCTATAGCTTCAACAGTTGAGCCCATCTTATTTCCTGAATAGATGTATTGCTCACTGCCCATCGGCTTCCTTTGGTTTAGAAAGCCCTGCAAGGTATTAGAAATGTGAATTGTTGAGCCAGAATCAATCCACCATGTGTTACTACTAGCGTCTACCATATTAGATTCATAACAAAAATATGAGATTGAATTACCTTTCTTTTGAAGCCAAGCCTTGAATTTGACACAGTCCATCTTTATGTGTCCTTTCTTTTTACAAAAGAAACAATTGGACTCTTTCTTAATATTCTCAGGGATGGGAACCTTGCCCTTCCCTTTTGTCTTGGCCTTTCTTTTCTTCCTTCCTTGTGTCACTGTATGTACACTTTCACCCATCTCTGCTATGAGCCTTCCTTCTTCTTGTGCACACATGGTCAGAAGTTCATTGATTGACCACTTCTCTTTATGAGTGTTGTAGGAGATTTTGAAAGGCCCATATTGTTGTGGTAGAGAATTCAGGATGTAGTGCACAAGAAAAGAATCTGACATCTCAACCTCAAGTGTTTTCAATTGAGCTGCTATATCCCTCATTTTCATGATGTGCTCACGCACACCTCTTATGCCAGTAAGTTTCATGGATTATAACTTTGTCATTAAGGTGCTTGCTAAGGCCTTATCCGAAGATTCGAATTGTTCATCAATAGCCTTAAGCAAACTTCGAACGTTTTGATGCTCTCCAATAGACCCACGAATACTAGCTGATATTTTAGTCTTAATGTACATCATACTAAGACAATTGGATTGCTCCCAACGTTCATAAACATTTACTTCTGATGCACTACTAATATTCGTGGGTTTAGGAGGTTCATCTTTTCTGATTGCATCATCAACGTCCATCCACCCTAATTGGAGAAGTATTTTCTCCTTCCAAACATTGTAGTTATTTCCAATTAATTCAGGAACTTGAAAATCAGAAATATTTAAAGGTTGAAAAGCTGCACAATTTACATGCTGTGTTAATAATTTGAGACAAATAATATTCTTAAATGACATGTTATGCCAATGCAATGCATGTCGATTCAAATTATGAGCCTAGTAACAAATAAAATTACCTGTGGGCTAAATTTTATTTAATTAGACTCATATACTAATGATAAAACTAGTAAATTATATTCTTTTCTTAATTCCTGTGGGTAAATCAAGAAAATAAAAATTTACTATTCCATCCTAATTTAATCACATGAAATATGATAATATTCCTGTAGGATAATATTTATCATATTAAATATGATTAATTACAATTTGATGTCATTTTACTTTATGTGATTATAACACTTAGTGTATAATTTTAAAATAATTAAAGGTGCTGTGGCTAAACTTTAATTAAATTAAAAATATACTATTCACTTGACATCTAAATAAAATTATATGCTTGAATATAATTTAACATAAAGTATAAACAAGCATACTCAATGAGAATTTCAATAACTAATCAATTAATCAATAAAAATATGACTAATTAATTTAATTAATATTCTCCCTTTAAAATTACTCTAAATGTGCCATAAACATTGCCTAAAATAAAAATTAATTATTTAAGCAAATTTAACTATAAATTAAATGGCACTATAAATTAATTATTATTTTCAAATATGCCAAAATTGCCTAAAATTAATTAACATTCAAGATTTAGGCAAATTTTAAAGGCATAAAATTAATTTCACAATTATTTTGACAAATAAATAACTAAATATTGTCAAAATTAATATAAATTTTATCCACAATAATTTTTGCCAAAATTTGGACAAATTAAAATGTACTTAATAATTTTAAACAAAATAATTGGCCAATAAATAAATTACTATTAAATTTTAATTTAATATTGGCCAAAAAAAATTTTTTTTTTAATATCAAAAGATAATATATATAAATATAAATATATATATAAATCATGGGAGAAGAAAATGTATGGAGGAAATGCCACAAAAGACAACGTCTATATATATATTACATGTTGCCTTTACATAACAACAATGAAATGTGGCTTAAGTGGTTAAGACTTGTGGCTCCTTCCTTCAAGGTCAGGGGTAGGGGTTCGAATCTCCCTTATGCCACAGAAGCCATTTTATTTTAAAAATCCCAAAACGACATGTCGTTTGCGCCCACATGTAACAGCAACGCAAACTATAAAAACGACATGTCGTTTATTGACGGCTTAAAACGACTTGTCGTTTAGGTCGTCCCCAACCTCCAGACGGGTCAGCCCGACCCGGTTACGACCCGTTTCGGACCCAAATGAAAACCCGGTCGGTTTTTGAGTTTCTGAGCTCCGTTTTGGGTGATCCAGGAGTCGATTTTCATCAGAATTTCATGTAGATTCCAATTTTGATATCAAAATGATGAAAATACTACTCCATAAACCAACCCAAATACATCAAAAATTTGACATTTTCGAGCTCAGAAAACTTAGCAAGGCAGAGGCATTTTCGGCTCTGATACCAACTGTTAGACTTCATGGATATATAAAAGCATATTTATAACATCCAATATAAATAAATGCGGAAAGAAACGCACCTCCAGCCATTGCTCAAAAATCCGAATGAAAACGTTGATAAGGGAAGCTTCTGAGCTCTCAGTCTTAGCGTTTGATAGTGTATATGATTTTCTGAATCTTAGTGTGTGCTTCAACCGAGCTCAGGGACCCATTATTTATAGATGATTCTGAACAGCACCTTCCCATCAAAGGTGCCGCAAAGAGAACAAATGGTGGAACGTGGGAACGTGGAAACGTGGATGAAAATAACCGATAACCATGAATCTGAAATCCCACATAATTCGGACCACTCCGGAAATGCTTGATCAACGTGGAACGCAGGATCATGCAACGGTTACATATCAAAAATCAATAGCCGTAATATTTTGTCGATCCCAATATCTCTCCATACACGACCAAAATGGGGCTTGAACCTGGTGTGCCATGCCTTGAATATCCATTATGAATTGGAGAAGAATGAAGTCTCTCAAGCTTGCTTCGATAGAAGGAATGAGAGGTTAGGGCGTAAACCCCTTATGAGGAAATCAATGCTTACGAAATTAGGTCCATTACGATTGATATCGAGGTCCCAAGGCATATAGCGGGATTGGAAAGAGCCTGGAATTTCAAACGGAGGTGATGGAGGTGAGCCTGAGTTGAGAGAAGTGTAGGATGATGGGTTTTGTGAATTAAAAGAGGATTGGCGACCTGACATGGTAAGCCAGAGGAAAGAAGAAGAATGATGAGTGTGGTAAAGGAGAAAGAAGTCTCAATCATTGTAGTAGGATGATGCCTCAGGTGCAAGTATATTGATTGTTATCTCAGGTGATTTTACCAAACAAGCAGATGGCAGCGAAAGACAATAAGACCGCAACCAGTTAATTGATGTGGCAAGCGAAATTTGGATTTGAAAAATAGGGCAAGAAAATCACGTCTTTAGGGAGGGCTATATTTCTGGGAGCAAACTCTAGGCGAATATGAAGCGCACGGATACAAGTTATGCCTTGGAATGAAAGAGAATTCCGAATCAAACTTCATTTATTTTGGTGTGGATGGTAGATAGGCTTATATTTTTTGGTTTCAATAAGACTCTTTAAAAATTGATTGGTAACATATTCGACCAAACCGGTGATTTTTTCACCTACTACGGATCTCATACTACCTCACATAAACTGAAAATCCATAACCCCAATTGCTATGGGAATACCATTTAGTTCATGGTATTCTAAGCATAGCTAGCCATACCTAAGGTTGTGAGGGGGCTAAGAATTTTGATTTAAAATCGAGTCAAATCGATGCAACGATTAGAGGGACAATCGAACAAAACTTAGACAACTAAATTCCTAGTTGAATTGGCCTCTCACAAAAAAATTGATTCAGAATTTGTTTTAAGTTTTATTTGTCCATTTTGCTAACAATTTTTGTACTTTATTTATCATTTTTAATCTCATTATAGAGTTAAAATCAAGTTGTTTGAAAAATTTATACTATTATTTAATTTCATTGAAGTTCGTTCATGTAAATTCAAGGAGTATTTCAATTTCAAACAACTATCTTTGTCACAATTTGGATTTAGAACTTTCTTTTTGTTTTTTTCTTTCTAAACTTAACTATGTTTTAGATTCAAAAGAACTCACCTTTTCAAAGTTGTGTCTTATCTCTACTAGACCTGATCATGAGTCGAAAAGCCTGCTTGGCCCAAAAAAAAATAGATATAAGCTCAAAAAAAAAGCTTGAAAAAAATAAGCCCATTTTTAAAAAGCTCGAATATAAAAAGGGTTGGGCTTGAACTTGTTTTAAAACCTGGCTCGAACCTGTCTGTATTATAATTATTTTTTATATATTATTAATAAATAATATTATTAGAATATTTATTTATAACTATAGATATAAATAAAAAAGAATTATATAACATATATGATTATTATTATTTTTACTTTTACTTATTGTATAATATATTATTAGGAATAAATTATAATTCAAATAAAATAAATTATTAATAGTAATATTATTAGAAAAATTATTAGTTTGAGAGGTTTTACTATCTTTTATATATATATATATATATTTATTTATTTCAAGTTATTTAAACTTTTTGTAATTTTTTATGAGTTATTTAAAAATTAAAATAAGAATAAAAATATGCCTAACAAGTAATGAAAGATATATATATGATATTTATAACTAAAAAAAAGATTAAAATGTAAAAACAAAATTTACAAAACGGGCCGACCCAAATTGGAACCCAACAAAAATTTGCAAATTTTTTATGAGCTCAACCCATTTTTAAACAAGCTTAACCCGTGATCAGGTCTAATCTCTACTAATCACTCATAGAACAAGGATAATAAAAAGTAATCATTTCCTTCAAAAGACTAGACCTTCTTGATAAGATTAGCCCATGGAAATTTTGGCTCCAATAGTTGTCAATGACTATATACTCCTCTTATTCGTGGTCAAGGAAATATCTACTTGAGTTATAATAGTGTATGTAAAGCAAATTGCAACAATTTTGATAGTCATGATGATTTATATACTATTAAATTCTTAGACAATATCATATATCCAAATGTTCCAAAACATACGTTAAAATTAAATATTGGTACTCTTATAATGTTAAAAACACTGCAAGTTTTTGGGTTTATGCAGTGCCATATATTTAACTGTCACTCAATTAGTTTTATATTTAGTTATTGTTATTTCATTTATTTTTATTAATTTGTTGATTTATATTTAATTCATTGATTTATTACTTGATTCACAAATGTTGAAATTTCTTTAAATTATTGCTGAATTTGTCTAATTTACTGGGAATTGTATAATTGGAGAAAACTTTCAAAATTTTGGGAGAATTTGCATCTATATGTCTTGTTCTTTTTTGTGACTTTTATCATGATTTTTAAGGCTTTATAAGATGTCTTTATACCCTAAATTTCAAATGCTATTCTGCTGTCTTGTTTCTATTAAATGTTGACAATGTGCTTACTTGTTTGATTTATTGGAAGCAACTCAAAAAGAATTTTGACCTAAATTTTTTTTGCCACAAGTATTCTATATATGTATAGATGTTATAAATTTTTTTTAA
This sequence comes from Erythrophleum ivorense, assembly GCA_026724425.1. Taxonomy (NCBI): domain Eukaryota; kingdom Viridiplantae; phylum Streptophyta; class Magnoliopsida; order Fabales; family Fabaceae; genus Erythrophleum; species Erythrophleum ivorense. The sequence goes on along the minus strand of JAIUCV010000672.1, from coordinate 63,468 downwards.
AAAAATTTAATTGGTTGTCCAATTGCTTTGATTTCTGAATATTTTCAAGAGGCCTTGTTTCTAATGAATTTTTTTATTTAAAGTCAACTTTGGATAATTTTATGTATTTTTGTAGATGTAGTTATGTTTTGAAATTTTTATATGTTGATTGTATATATGTTAACTTGTTTAGATAAATCTTTCATGAATTTATGACTTTCATTTGCTTATGTAAATAATTTTATCTATTCGTTTTATAGTAGCACTGTTATGCTATATATATATATATATTTGTAGTGTAACTTCCTTGATTTTTATGCACTTTTCTAGCAAGGATTAGGTTCTAAATTTTAGTTTATGGAGATTTCTCTTGTAAATTCTTTTTATTCAATTTTTTATTACTTGAGTTAATTATTAAGATTTGTTCATTGAATAATAGGATGCATTTCTTTTATTTTTAATAGGAGTAATTAGAATTATTTTAATAAATTTTACAAAGGAATTAGATAGTTAATTTTTTATGTTAATTGTGAACATATTCTAATTGGAAAAGCTAGTGCTTTTGAAGCTAGGAGTAGGTCATAGAGAAGGAAATCATGGACCTTTAAGAAAAAGAAGATATGTTTTGACACTATCATTTTTGTTCATTTTGTGAAACAATTGGACATGAATTAGAAGAATTGTTAATTTTTTCCATACAAGTTAGGAATTATATTTATATGTAAATAGTTTATAAAATTATAATGAAATTGAGACTGAATATGAAAATTTGCAAAGTTTGATTTATGGGTATGTAGATTAAATTAAAGCCTATTTGTCAAAAGGAAATAAAGGGTTGTAATAAATAAAATTAGGAAATGGAGTAACTTTAGAAAGCACCCTAGAAATTCAATTACATAAAATGGAAAAGGGTGTGATGGACCAATTATGGAGCAAGAAGTGAAGGATACACCAAAGCAAGGTGAACAAGCTCTTAGTTCAAAGGTGAAAATAGAAAGGAAGGAAGAGTCACCGCCTCCTATTGAAAAGAGAAAGATACCTTTAAAAAAAAATCTTTCCTACTCAATTTGGTTGAGACAAGAAAGGAGGGAAAAGCAATTAGAAAAATTTAAGGAAGTCTTTAAGCAATTAAAAATCACAATCCCTTAACAAAAGTCTTAATTAGATGTCCAATTATGTAAAATTTTTCAAGGAGCTTCTATCAAATGAGAAGAACTTGGAGACTTTAGAAATGATTCAACTAAAGAAAGACAACGTAATGTAGTTATTCAAAACCAAATGCTATCAAAGCTTAAAGATAGGGAGTTTCACTATTCCTTATGTTATTTTTTACATTAGTTGTCTAGCTTTGTGTAATCTAGGTATTAGTATCAATTTATTTAATAAGCTATTTGTATATCTATGAGTCTAGCAACTACTTAGTAAGTGTATAAATATAATCACACACTTAGCACTTACTAGCAACACACATACAAGCCTATTGCTAATCAAGTCAGAAGTATGAATAGATTGTACAAAAGGCTACTAATTCTTACATAAGGTGACTTGTTACGATTAGTAAAAGGTAAACAAATAGTGTTGGGATAAGTAATAAGGTCAGATAAGAATTACATACAACATGATAACGAAGGAAGAATTAGTAATATTAGTGATGAACATACTAGCAATAGGACTTAATAGAGTTACAATAAAAGGATAGAGAAAGATTCAAATAACTAAAACTATAAAACTTAGTTGTTGAATAGTGTTTGGTTTGAAGAGTAGTTGATGAAGCAATGTTTGATTTTAAAAAAATAGAATGTTTAGTGGTTAAATAATGTTGATTATAGGCAATAGAAAACTTAGCAGTTGAATAATATTGATACAATAGAAGACATACTAAAATTATTAGTTGTTGAACAATGTTTGATTCGAAAATTAGTTTACATATATTTGATTCAAATAATAGAAGATTAGTTGTTAGACAGCATTAATTATAAACTTAGTAGTTGAACAAGTATTGATCATGGAAAACATAGTTGATGAACAATGTTCGTATAAAGAGCATCATATAATGATGCCAAACTAATGACTTTAATAGAAAGAAATAAGACTAATTAGCTTTGGAAAACTTGCATTGGGAAGGAGGAAAATAGCTAAGTTTATGAAAAGCCCATGTCCTATGAATGACACCCCAAAGTTAGATACAATGTTATTGCATACATGTATTTTCACTTAAAGGGATAATGTGACATATGTAACTTTGCACCATGACCCAAGTGTGGTGTTATCAATAGGTACATTCACTAAAATATGGTCAATGTGACTTTGCATTGCAACTTGAACTTAAATAACCCACTTGGTATCCATACTCAAAACATTTAATATAATTATGGAAATATTGTAAATGATAACATGAAGACAATGGTACTTGGACAAGATAAGTACTTAATAAATTTATTATGAATCTTCTATATGCTTTATTATATATTGTATCATATTCTTTAAATTATCATGAAGACCCAAATTTGAGTACGCTTCAATAGCTTTTTGGACCCTTCCCACAAAACCACTAACATATGCAACTCACCTCAGCGTAACTTGCTAAAGTCATCATCTTGACTTTTATATGAAGCATAAATGCTTTTTCTTTAACAACATTATCCTTCAAAACACAAGATGACTCTTTTGCCTTCTGAAGATGTTTTTGTGAAGAAACCTCTTTGAAAGATTAAGATGAAGAAGTCATGGATAGAGAACTTCCTAAAGGAACAATAAGAAGAAGAGAATTTAAAAAGTCATAAGATAGTCAAACTCACCTCAATTAATATACCTTAACAACTATGTAAGCACTTCATTGTTCTGAACCATGGCTACATTAGCCTATAAGAACTAACATAGTACAAGCTCTGAGCTCATCAACTACAAAGAAATCTCACCTAGATATAATTTATTAGCTAAACTTAGCAAAAGAGCCACATCGCTCTCAATTACACCTTTGCTTTGCCTCCTCACATTGTTAGATTGTAACTAATCCTATCCATGTAATACTAAGTGAAAGGAAAAATGATCACTAATACTCAACATAAAAGGAAATAATAAACTTACCTTGCCTTTAAACTCAAAAAGTTGTCCACAAAAAGACAATGGTCGGGCCTACTCTTGACTATGAATATGCCTTGAATAAAAGCATACTCTTTGACATTGAAAAATTGTAAAATAAAAGAAATGATGGCTCTACCCTCATGAACAAGCAAAGAGCCACAAAACCTAACATGTATTGAACTACCAATAAAGTTAATTGACAAAAAGCTATCCTATCAATGCTATTATAAAACTAAAATAGCCATTCAAAGCAAAACACACTTTTCTTTAAAGCACATCGTTACACAACACTAAAGAAGCTCCATCATTCTCCATATCAAAGACCACTAACTAATCAGAAGTTAAAGATAGGACAATGTTCAAAGGAAGGTGATTATCATCTTGGAATCAATGAAGATCATTTTTTGACATGTTACTCCTAAAGTCAACTAGAAAAACTTCATCATGATATAGCAAAATTATAGTATGTAAACAAGATTAACATAAATAAAAGAGAAAGAAGGAATATCATGTAGGCAAACATAGTTGCAATAAGCAAAATTCAAAAAGACTAGCAAACAATCTTTCACCGTCTCCTCATGACTTTCCATATTCCATAGAATAATACACTTCAACATAGCAAATCATAGTAATGTGAGCAGCCAAGTTACTATAGCAAGCATTTCTTACCTCTCCTCGAGAACCATTATTATAAGACAACTAATCATTAAAGAAAGCACCTCATAAATGAACCAATGCTCTAAAAGAACCCTGGCCTCAAGCTTCGAAGTCAACAAAAGAAGAGCACATTACTCTAAGCTTGCTTAGCTTTTAACTTTACTAGTAAACTTGGGGGTAACTGTTATAGAAGTCTTATGATCATAAGAATCTTGATTGGCCTAACTCAATTCAACCTATTTTTAGAAAACCCAAGACTCAATTGTCACCATTCATTGAGTTCTATACAAAAAATTGACACAATGATTTGCACAAATTATTTCGCATAAAATGGCTTTAGAATGCCAAGCCACCCTACTCAAATAGCTTTTATAGTTCTGCTGTATAACTTAACTTGATCATCATTATTAGCATATTGTCAAGGAAGGCTATATATAGAGACTTCCAATAACACAAAAAGGAGGTTTAAAAGCCATCCCATTACACATAAGCTTACTAAGCCTAAGAGAGACATCATTTTTTGCTTTGTTTTATCCTTTTATCTCCACACTTAATAAATAAGCGTTGCTTTGACCTCTCAATCCTTTAGTTCCTTTTTAGTTTGGATTATGATCTCCCAAACTAAAATATAATTAAATAAATATTAACAATTAATTTAAATTAACCATGATAAAAGTTTAAAATTATTACATACTTTTTCTAATAATTTGATAGTAAAAAGTTTTTCAAAGACTAACCAATGACATTTATAAAAGAGTTTATGAGATGATTTATTCAAACACTAACTATTTCTTTTTCACAGTGATTTTTAGGAATTAATTTAATTTTTTTAAAATAAACAAAAATAAAAGTTAAAAGAAGCACCTAAATTTAATTTTTATTAAAATATACGAAATAATTAATTAATTTTCCATATTTTTCTTTTTTCATTGTATAAAGTTAATGCTTCTTTTTCACCTTAAGTTTTCTACTATTTTTTTCAAGACAATCTTGAAAATTTTCTTATTGAAAACCAGTTTTAATAAATAGAGGTGGAGGTTAACAGTAACTTAATCTAAATACCCTCATTCTTTCATTAAAAGACAAGATAATTACAATAATATTATAATAGCCCAAATTTAAGCAACTAGAAAAATATTGCATTTAGTCTAAATTAATTTAAATTATGGAGACTGGTTTAATTTAATTAAATTTCAATTAGAGTTAAGCGAAATTTTGGACTTTTATGAGCTTAAAAATTTTGCTCAAGAATTATTAAATTTTCATTGTTTTTTATTTTTCCTCCTCAGCTTCTTTCTTCTTTTTTTCTACTGCTAATTCCTCCCCCACGCCTTTTGTCTAATGTCCAAATTACCCCTGGACCAGATGACCATTTTGTCTCTTTCTCACGTGATCTCCCCTGCATTTTGATTAAGAAACATGCACATCTCATCTAATCCATTCAAATTTCAAATGATTTATATTTTAAGTCTTCTATTTTTTTTTTATTAATTTAAGTTTATAATTAAAAGATTATTTTTTTTATATGTTCGTTTGTGCAGCGCCTTAGCCCTGGCATCTCCAAGCTTCCTTCACATTCTCCCTGCAACAATCGTTTTGCATAAGTTCCAACTATTTCTTGCTTCAATTTTGGCTGCTCTTGGCTGGATTTCTAGTGTCTTCACCCTTCGTCGTCCTGCATCTTCATAGCCTCTCGACAAAGCATGCGTTTAAAGGTAGCTCATCCTCCTTCGTGCTAACAGTTCAAGCAACTCGAGTTCAACAATGTCTTTCTGGGTTTTCCATTTCGCAGCATTTACTCTCGTTTTTCCTGTAGCTCTCCCAAACTCTAGGCTTGACAACTCGTTTTTATTTTAGAGTAATGGGACCGTTGTTAGTTCCTTTTGTTGCTGAAACTTTGCTGGTTTACGGGTTTAAATCTACTCCTTGCTACCATGGTGTGTGTTGTTCTCTTTCAAAAATATGCATCTGTATCGTTTTAGTGGGGCAGCTAGTAGAGTCTCTTGGGTAATAAAATTTCAGTTGTTGCTAGGGCCATGAATCTCAAGTCTCTCCTGTTCTTAACTGAATCTATGCTTACTTTTTTGCTGTAATTTGTAATTTTGGGGCACTAACATTGTTGCTAGTGCTATGCCATTCTTGTCTCAGAAAATTCTTGGAATTTCAACTGAATCTTGAGAAGCGTCCTGATTTAAATCCTTAATGGTTGTCACTCTGGCTTCTTTCCATAACTTGCTTCCTATTTCAAGTACGAAGAGGGTTAAGTAAAAGTCCTAAGGTAAATTTTTAAATTCAACACTGAATTGAAAATTTAATTTGAGAAGTATTTAAGAAAATAATTGGAATGATGAAGTGGGAGGTTTGAGTTGTGGAATTGGATTGGAAGTGCAATCCCACTTAGATAATGATGGTGAGAGTTAAGATTGTTACTAGCATAGGAACTTTACCTTACCAACAAGATTTTTAGTGTTTGGTATGAATTGAACCAATTTAACCTTATGGGGACTTGATGGATCACTAAGTAGTAATTTGGTGTTATCGAATTTTAGAGAATTTCACAGGTAACCCAAGAAGAGGGGATTAGTTGGAAGAGTGTTGGAAGTATCACTACAACATTGTCATATTGTGACTAGATAATACTTTACTATGCGTTTTTCGTTTGGTTTCTTTTATTTTAAATGAATTGCTCAAACTTCTTATTTTATATTGTCTTTGAATATGGAAAACTTCTAGAAATTCTTTGAGCATTTGAAATACTTGACTGAATCATAATTTAATCAGATAATATTTTTGGTGGAAGTAGCGATGTGAAACATCATTTGAACTTGTGATATTTACTCTGTACTTTGTTTTATAAGGATCATTGATGTATGATACCAAACTCATTTCTACAACTGGATTTACCTCCAATTCTTGGTGCAATAAATATGATGTCTTTTTGAACTTAGATCACATTTTAAATTAGATCAGATTTTAAATTAAAAATTTTTCAGTATTTTATAAATATATTACCGTTAATGATTTTTAATGGAGGCTGTCCAGTAAGAATGATTAGTTTTAGTGTAACTTGGTTTGAATCCTATCTGCTGCTAGCTCTGTGTGTCAGCCATCACACATGGATTGGTCTGGTTATGGAGCATAATGCTCCCTCTTGATTATTTACTCACATGAGCCATGTGCTTAGGATTATATTTTGATTTGATTTTGTGTAAATGCTTTCTACTCTATTCTATTAAATGATTTCATAATAATTATTTAATTTCAAACAACTTGCTTTTAATTGTTACAAATATGTTGGTTTTAATCACGCCTTTGCATTGTTATTCTTTACTTATTTGTAACCTTTTTATTGAAATCGTGAAATGGTCATGCTAACTCTCTACTGATTATTTGATTGCCATCCCAAACCCATGTTTTAGTAAAACACTTGTTGGTTTGTCCCTTTTTTGTTATAGTTTTTATTATTTGTCCATTGAGTGTCAAAACTCACTCATTTACTTTTTATATTTTTCAGAAAGTAACGCAAACCTATGACCTACGTACTTCAAGAGATTTACATACGATGGGGAGGCCCACATTGTTTTGCATGGGCATTATATTATTTTGTTGTTGTAACTAAACATGTTTTGTACTTTAGAGGTAGGTGTACTTGTCCACATGCTAGATTCCTCACTCCATTTTTGTGGATTTGGATCCTCATGTCAGCATTCTTTATGTTTGCTCATGTCACTCTCAAACTTTATTTTTAATTTTTTTTTTGTTTGGAGGGAAAGGATCTCTCATTAGAGAAAATATAAGCAAACATGAGAGGATCTATTTCCCATTTTTGTTGTGTAGTAGATAGGAATTAAGAACGGAGCTCTTCTTGATGTTTTTGGTTGAATCTAATTATTTATAGAAATTTTGGAATGCCTTATTTTTAGGCAAATTCTACTAGAATTTTTTTCTATAAAGTTGAAGATAAATCAGTTATGTAGTCAAAGTTTGGAAAATTGGAATGAAACTTCTCAGTGAAAACTTTTCTCAAATTATAAATTCCATATACCATTGTGTTTGATAAGAAAGGGTGGCTATAAATTGTTTTACCTCGTGTGACATGTTACATATTTAGAATAAGGGTGTAACAAATATCTAGGTCATTTCATCATGAAGGCATTTATATTTCTATAATAATATATATTGTTTGGGAGCCTTTTGGTTATAATTTAGGGAAAATTATATGTAAAGATTCAAGTTTTATAAAATTATAATGAAAGGTTTTAAAAATTGAAATTATTCTTAAAGACCAAAATTATTATCATTTATTATTAGAGTTTAGAAAAATTATTATTAGATTTTAAGAAAATTATTATCAAAGTTATTTCAATTGTAACTTTTTTAAAATTTAATGGTAATTTTTTAAAATTTTAATATTAAGTTTTTTAAAATTTAGTAGTAATTTTAGTTTTTAAAAATAATTTTAATTTTTAAAATTTTTAATGTAAGTTTTATAAAATTTAGACTTTTGGATGTAATTTTTTTCATAATTTATTGACTCCAGAATTATATATATTAGTATAGATAATATTAAAAAAAGTTAAAATGTTTGTTGGAGAGTAGGACGCTAAATGATTTTTCACTACTTTCTTATTGTTTTTAAAATGTAGAAATTACTACAGTTTAATTTTATATTAAAATAGATTTAGAAATAAATTAACAAAAATGTATTATATATTATATATGTAGAATATTATATATTCTGTTTATATATTATAAAATCTAATATAAAACAATAATATAAATTATAAACTACTAGTAAGTTCTTAAAAAGGATTCGTTATAAAATTACTGGTCCAATTGCAATAGGACCGATGATTATAAATTCTCTCTAATTTAATAACTGATTGGATTCTTAAAATGAGTGAATTTTAAAAAGGGCAAATGCCAACCAATGACCTCAGTTAAGCAATGCATTAAATAGCCTTGTTTTGTATAAAAATAGTAACTTAATAAAATTAGTTGTGATAATTAATAGAGATAATAATTTCACTTCTATAATTTTAAGGACAACATTGACATTTAAAAATATTTCCCATCTAACTTCTAAAAGAATCCTTATGTTTCTTCATTCTTTATTTCTAATTGTAATAAGTATTCTATTTTAAAGGCTTTGTTCTTAATCAGTTTTAGATTTGGGGTTTAAGATTTAAGATTTCAGGGGTTAAAAATTAGGGTTTAAGAATTTAAAAGGGTAAGGTTTTAGGGTTTAGAAGTTTAGATTTTTAGGATTAAGGGTTTAGATTTTTAAAGTTTAGGGGTTTAGGATTTTAGATTTTAGGATTAGGGTTTAGGTGTACTGTAAAACATGTGGACTGAGCCTGCTAGTTTTGTGAATGCAATATGAGAGGATTTGGATTTGACAACATAGCAACATGCATTGTACAAGGTCGTGGTGGTGCATTGTTCTCATTGTAAGTGGTTGTTATAATAGTATTAAAAAGTGGCTAACTTGGCTAATAAATTACTTGAGCGTCAATTGACAGTGTTTATGTTAAAACAATAAAGTATGAACTCAAAATTCTATATGAACAAAATAAAATTCGTATTATCTTTGGTTTATAACACATAAATAATTCATTAGTTAACTCAATATGAGTTGAATAGTGTTATTTTAGAAGTTAATATCAAAGACTTGTTTATAAATAATAATAAAAATAAAATAAAAAATTTACTTACACAAAAAAAAGAAGAATCATATATATATATATAAAATTTTGTGACAGTTTGTTGTTTGTTATATATTATTTAATAACGTCACATCAATAACATTGATTATATATTATGCATGTGTTTATATATTATTTATGTAATTTTTTTTTTGTGGGTTTCACGTTTTTTTTTTTGTAAGACCCACAAAAAAATTTCTAAATCTTTCTGCATCTGGTAGAGGTGCATCCTAGTATATATATAGACTTAATTGAAAATTATTAGAATTGAATTTGTAATTTAACCAAATTTTTGTGATGCAATTGGAAAAATATAAATAATTTTATAAATATATATAAAATATGAACAATTATATATTTATAAATATAGGTATATAAAATTTAATGATAGTTTATTATTCATTATGTATTATTTAATAGCGTTACATCAATAATATCGTTTATATTCTATTCATATATATATATATATATGTATTTTGTGGGATCTATGTTTTTTTCTTCTTCTTTTTTGGGACTCAGAAACTTTTTTAAATCTCTATGCATCTTGCATGGTATGTCCTAGTGTGTGTGTATATATATATATATATATATAGACTTAATTAAAAATTATTAGAACTAAATTTGTAATTTAACCAAATTTTTGTGATGCAATCTGAAAAATATAAACAATTGTAAAAGCATAATGGCCAAACAATTGCAAAAGCATTTAGTACATTTTTTTCAAAAGAAATTTCGAAATAGTTAAATTAAAAGACACTGTTGCATTGCAAGACAAATTGTCTTCCATTACTGTTTTTATTTGAGTGTTATGTATAAATTCTCATTTTTTTAACTCGAAAATGAAATCCTTTGGTGGTGAATTGAGATTCTTCGTTGAAGTGGCAAGACCCTATTGGTACCGTTCGCAATTGCACATTATAACCCGAACACAAACGGAGGAGAGAAAATTGGAGGGCCTTAATTGGCAGAGAATCAAGTCTCGTTGCCCCACGGCACTGGGAGCCCCGTGAGTTTGTAGACGAAGGCAAAAGCAAAGGCCTCCGCTTTGCTTCTCTATTCTTCTGTCCGTTTCTTCTTGCGATCCCTTGCACTCGTGGGGTTTTCTTCTCCACTCCTCGCCCTCTCTGCGCTTCACGTCTTTGAAAGCTTCAACAAAAAGAAGAGCGATTCGTTGGGGAATTAGGCTCTGAAATTTTTTGTTGTTGAGAGGCGGAGGGTGAGAGGGAGAGGGGGAGAATGTCGAAGAAGAAGGTTAGTGGCAATACCATGACACTCAAAGACTTTCATGGCGGTTCTATTCCCACTGATCTCCCTCTCCCTTCTGCGCCCGGCGTGTAAGTACCCTTTGTTGTACTTTTTCCCTTGTTTTGATCTGCTTGATTTGAATTCGCAATTTTTTCAGTTTTAGGTGTGCGAGATTATCCGTAAATGGGTTATATGGACTATCCCAATTGATGCTATGGTTGTAAATACTTGGATTATTATTGTATTTGAGAGAAATTGGATCTGTGGGTTCTGATTGTAGATGCTTTATCTATGCTTTTGGTCTAATAATTTTCTATCAATTTATGAATTTATATGTGTAAAACCCTTTCGACATCCTATCCTAATTTGACAGAACCGGGAGAACCTCAGATCGTTCTGTGTATGACCGACCCTCTTCATGGGGAAATCCAGTGGGTCGGTCTGATCATCGGTCTCGGCCACAAACATCCCCGGCTACTATGCATTACGATGACAAAACGCCATTTCTCACCCACACTGCTCAAATTGGCCGGAATTTTGATGAAGATGAGCGTAAGCCGCTCGATGGTATTTCAGCCCCACGGAAAACAGTCAGTGATGATAGCATTAGGGTTCCGCCTTCTCATGTTGAGATGAAGCATGATTATGGAGTGGGAAGAAGTTCCTTGGGTCGGCAAGTGGCTCCAGTGTCTCAAACTTCTGTTGGGACTGTGAATTCCTACTCTGCAAGGCTTTCTGAGACAACTCATGTGGGGGTGAGTTCTCATAATTTAGGAGGAGCTAGTCAGGAGCAGGGAACTGCCGGGGTTCATCCAAATGTATGGGCAATGAGGAAGGAAGTGGCTAGTGCTGTTGAGCCAGAGCACTCTGTTTGGTCTGGTCCTAATGCTGTTTCCAAGTTGGCTCATGCAAGTGCTATCGAGAAGGTGTCTTCTGGTAGATGGCAGTCAAAGACAGTCCACTATCAGACAGATGTTGAGGTGGTTAAATCTTCTGAAGTGGAGAGTGCGCTGCATGGCAATGTTACCGGTAATGATGCCTACAATAGGATGGATACTGTGGATGACAAGGAGTATTATGACGCAATAGTAGCAAGACAGGCTGAAAGGGGTCTAGTTATCAGTGATCAGATGCAAGGTGGTAGGAATGAGTTACTGGAGTATGACAGGTCCGGGGCTTCCAAGTATTCAGAAGCACGACCAAGAAGTATAGCTTATCACGCTGATGGGGTTCAGCAGGATGGCAAACTTGGTGGGTCTGATTTGCAACAATTGTTGCCTTCTGAACCAACTGAGCGGTCTAAATTGAAGTCGCTACCGCGGAGTCGGACAAAACCATTGGATAATTCAGAATCCCCTGTTAAAGATTATTTACAGGTATCCACATGGTCAACTTATGAGACTTGGTATTTTCGTGGAATGAAGTTGGCTTCATGATTTCTTTGTTTTCTACATTGTAGGGACGCCATCGGGTGAGTGATTCTGGCCATGTTGAAACTGTTCATGATGTGCATAGCCATGCCAATTTTTTGAAGCCTGTCTCAGCTGGTACTGAGAGTGGGAAGGAGGTAGGACAACGCCCGAAGCTGATTTTGAAGCCTCGGTCCCAGCCGGTTGAACAATTGAAAGGAACCACTAATAGAGAAAGGTAAGTTGTCCGAGACGGTGGGTTGGGAAATTTTTAACCGTGCTATTTGTCTTTTTCTTTGCATGTGTGCAAGCGACAATGCCTTCTTGTGTTGTCTGTGAAACATTTCCAGTGGGTTTAGGAACGATAATGTTATCCTTTACCTTCTTTTAATTGAGTGAAGAACTGCTTTAGCACTTAAAGATGAAAGGATGCAGGTTTTCAATTTGCAAAATGTTCATAATTTTAAGAGAATTAAATAACATTGGATTAATTTATTTGAAAATACAAGTGTTTGTTTTATTTTGATAAGTACTTAATCCCCAAAGCTATATGCCTTCAGATGCAGGGATGGAACCAAAGTATGAGTTCCTTATTTTGCATGATCTTATCTATACTATTATAGCTTTGGGGCCTTTTGGTTATTGGTCCTAAAACCAAATATATTAGTAAAAAGATAAATAAATTTAGATATAAAACCAGCTAATAAAGAGGTTGTTCTTGATGTAAGGGAGAATGGAAAGCTGTTTTACTTTCCACTACCTCTTTTTTTTTTTAATATTAAAAAATAATTATTAATTTAATTTTTTTATTTAAAAAAATTATTTCAAAATAAGTTAAAAAATATTGACATTTGCATGATACTATTTTATTTGAATTCAGTAATGTCAGGGCCAAATTACCTCAAGGGTGCTGGCTTTAATATGATGATTAGTTTGACATAGTTTTGGGTCTAGAAAGTACAATCTTCTTGTTTTTTGTTTACCCTCTTTTGATAAGATGAAAGCTTCCACTTTGGATGTACTGATTGTGTAATGAGAATGTTTTATGAGTGGATTCTGTAATTAGGAATAAACCATAGAGGACCTACATTGGTGTTTGTCATTACATGATTTAATTCTCTGTAATTCTTTAATGAAAATATTAAGGGCTTTGGCAAGCTTCTAATGATTATGGAAATTGTTTATTTTAATACTGTTTCGTTTTGGGTAAGCTTGCAATGAGACTTTTATAAAGAAAATTTTGGCCATGGCCCCTGAGAGTATAAATTTGGATTATTTTGTTGTCAGATGCAGTTATTCTGTAATGAAATGTTAATATGGCCTTTATGATCCATCTATTATATTTGGATTGCAGGAGATTTCACTCAATATCTTTCAGATTTATTTGGTTACATAGGAGATTTTCATAACCTGGCAGTGAGAAGTGGGGAGAGAGAAGGGATGGGAACCAAACTCTTTCATCAAACACACAATAATTTTATTAAGCCCCTAAAAACAACACACACACGCGCGCGTATACAATAATTTTATAGGTTGATGCCATGAGAGCTATTATCTCATTGGTTCCCACTCAATATTCTTGTTTAAAAACTTATAGGATAAGTATTACTTACAAAGTTTTATAGGATAAAATCAGTGTTAAAGGATAAAGATACTGTTATTCTTGGATAATGATCCATTATCATTAATATTTGGAGTATATAATTATCTAGGACTGTTGTAGTTCATCTTCTGTTTTATTTATCTTATTTTTGTATTTTTTTTTCAGTATTTGTAGCAATAGTATAAAATTATACATAGAAGGTAGGAGGTTGCTATCTGTGAGCAAGCCTTCCTGTTAACCACATCTTTGTTTCAACCATGAATTTTAACGTGGTATTAGAGCCTTGTCCTTCACGGGTCATAACTTACATTTTAGTTTGGTTAAGACAAGATTTTTGCGGGTCTCTTGTCATCCTCCCATAGTTTACAAGATATCTAACTTTCATTGGTGTTTTCTGGTCATTTTCAACTGGAAGTTGTTCATTGGTTGAGCTTGTGGTAATTGTTGAATCTCATCACAAGTTATGGTTTTTTGAGCTCATTCAATACTGTTGTTCACTGAGCTCTTTGCTGTTTGTTGCACGGAGTTGTTCTTGAAGCTCATCACAAAGTTGGCAATAGTGGAGCTGCTCAAGTTACAAGCTGTTCTATTAAGCTGCAAGTTGTCATTTTCTTTTTGTTGAGTATGAGTTTTCTATTTATAAAGTTCTTTTTTTTTTTGGGGGGGGGGGGGGGGAGAACATGCTGAAAGCTCGAATATGCTTTAGCTTGAGGGTGTGTTTTGAAACCCTATAGGATAAGTGTTACAAAGTTTCAATGGATAAGTATATTGTTGAAGGATACTTGATACTGTTATACTGTAGGGTAATTTTTTTTTTTAAATCATTATGATTAGGAGTTTATCATTGTTTAGGATTCTTGTGGTTTATCTTATTTTTTATGTTTTTATCAGCATCTTTAGTAATGGTATATATTAGCTATTAGTGAGAAAGCCTTCTATGTTCTTTAAATCACTGATTTGTTTCTCGAAAGTACATTTAGTAACTGTTAGTTATGATATGAGTTTGTTTTTTTTTATTTTTGGCAATTATGTGTCTAGCCAAAGGTGTACTGAGGCAAGATGACAAGAGGCCTCAACACCTCTTGCTGGTTGAGGCAAAGGGCCTTCATCCAGGTGCCCGCCTAGCAGCAACTTTGGCGCCTTTATGGCGATTGCCTCAGGCGCCTTGTATACACTAGGTTTATTTTACATAAACATATAGGCCTAAAAGCCCACCCACATAGTCATAAGTATCACAGGTCTGTTTAAATTTCTTTATCTAGTTATATGTATTTAAATTTAAACTGACATTAAAAATTTAATTTTATATATTGCTCTATTGATCAAATCGATCAAATTATAGTTTAATATGAAAACAATAGTAGTTTACAGCTTTACATTACTTTGAAGTACTAAATATATATTTATTTTACCAATTTAACAAATAAATGTCCTTATTATATATTAAAATTTATGATAAATTTATGTGCTGGATAAAGTTTTAGCGAAACCCTCATATCTGATTGGATTAGATATAGTGAAAATATGTTTTAGAAGTAATTTTACTATGTATGTAAGATATATCTTTTTAAATCCCTTTTCCAATAAATTTACCTTTTATTATACATAGAATATGATTTATATAGTCTTATTTCCATTCTGAATGTCTATTATTAGAACTTAATAATCTCTGATTATATTAGAAAAATATTAAACATAATTTAGAATTGAGGTTTGGAGACAAATTGCAAAATCCTATTAATTAAGGGCATGTTTGGTAGACGGGAGAGTTGAATCTTGGAAAGGGAAAGAGAGTGGGATTGAGATAAAAGCATGTTTGGTAAGCGGAAGAGTTCTTTGCTTGGGTGAGATGTCTCCCAATAACATGGGAGCCTCCAATCTATTGCTTTGTGGTGGGAGAGAACTTTACCAAGTGGGAGAATAAAAATTTCCTCAAATAAATTTTTTTTCTATTAAAGATAATCAAAAATGAATTTTTAAAATAAAATATTATTTTATTATTTTTTATTGTTATTGGTAATTAAAAATAATTATTTTATTATTTATTATTATTAGTAATTAAAAAATAATTAGGGGTATTTTGATATTTTAATTCTCTTCTCATTCTGTTTTTATGTTATTTCTATCCAACCAAGTATAAAAAACTAAAAGCATTCATATTTCTTTTTACATCATACCAAATATAACTATGGGTACAAGATTCTTTTCCATTCTTATTCTATTTTCAATTCCTATTCCATCAAAAACTAATCCTTTATACCAAACGAAACCTAAATGATTTTGTTGTAGATGCATAGTAGGATGCCTTAGAAATTCATGTTTGGGGCTTTTGTGTTGGACACATTAAAAATCATATAAATTTTTTCTGGCTGATATGTAGTTGTAACTTTCTCACCTAATAACCATTGAAATGTGTGACTCTAGATAAGCTCTCTTTGAACTTTAGTGTTTGGCCACTTGGTACTTTAATTGCTTTGAAAATTCAATAGTTTAGGGACTTGAATTGTTTTTGACAGAATGAAGAGTGCTTATGTGCCAAGTGAATAAGAGATGCTTATAGAGCATTTTCTTTTCTTATGATTTTGCAAATAGTATGAGTAACTAAATTCTTGGTGAAACCTTTGATTTCTTTTTCTTCTTTTTCTTGATTATGCAAACACGGAGTTTTAATTCTTAACCTTATGTGTTTGGAATAGATATATATATATATTTTATTTCTGCTTCATTTGTTTGGACTAGATTCCAACAGGAATTTATTCTCTCTCTCTCTCTCTCTCTCTTACACACTTTATTATTATCTAATATTATGTTTATGTAGGTCTTGGAAGCCTTTTTATTTAAATAGCAATATGTTTTGGATGCTATTTAAATAATAAGCGTGAGGAACACCTTATTACGTACAAAAGTGGAAGGGTATGTTCTCAAATTGATTTCTTTCTTATAAAGAAATCAGATAGAAAACTTTGTATAGATTGCAAAGTTGTCCCTGGAGAGAGTTTAACTACTCAGCATAGAGTTTTGGTTATGGATGTAAGAGTTAAGAGGAGAGTAAAAAACAAAGGCGAAGATAGGGTGTTAAGAACTAAGTGGTGGCAACTAAAGGGGGATAAAGAAAGGAATTTGCAGAGACGGATTGTGGAGGAAGGATCTTGGGAAATACAAGGAAGTGCTAATGATATGTGGAATGGAATGGCTAAAGAAATTAGGAAGATAGCAAGGGAAATATTAGGTGAATCAAAGGGTTTTGGACCTAGGGATAAAGAATCTTGGTGGTAGGATGCGA
Source organism: Erythrophleum ivorense (assembly GCA_026724425.1). NCBI lineage: Eukaryota > Viridiplantae > Streptophyta > Magnoliopsida > Fabales > Fabaceae > Erythrophleum > Erythrophleum ivorense. The sequence continues at coordinate 46,503 of JAIUCV010000672.1, read as the reverse complement.
GTGTACAAAATAAGATTAAAGTTAAAAGAGAGTGTTACAAAGTGTGGTCATTATGTAAGAGTAATGAAAATTGGGAAAAATATAAAGTAGCAAGAAAAGACACTAAGAAGGCAGTGAGTGAAGCGAAAGCAAGGGCATTTGATGGATTATACCAATCTTTAGGTACTAAAGTTGGAGAAAGAAGTATTTATAAGCTAGCTAAAAGTAGGGAAAGAAAAACAAGAGATGTGGACCAAGTGAAATGCATCAAGGATGAAGAAGGGAAAGTGTTAGTAACGGAACAAGATATCAGAGAACGGTGGAAGGATTATTTTCATAGGCTTTTTAATGAAGGGCATGAGATTTTATTGCAATCGGATAGACTAGACATTAGAGAAGAGGATCAAAATTATACTTTTTATCGTAGGATTCGTGAGGTAGAGGTAAAAGAAGCATTACAACGAATGGAAAATGGCAGAGCAGTTGGACCGGATAATATACCCATTGAGGTATGGAAGGGTTTAGGAGTGAAAGGCATAAGTTGGCTCACAAAGTTATTTAATGAAATTATGAGATCTAAAAGAATGCCAGACGAGTGGAGGAAAAGTACTTTAATCCCTATTTATAAGAGTAAAGGGGACATTCAAAATTGTGCAAATTATAGAGGAATTAAATTCATGAGCCACACTATGAAATTATGGGAAAGAGTAATTGAGAGAAGGTTAAGGAAAGAGACTCAAGTGATGGAGAATCAATTTGGTTTTATGCCAGGAAGGTCAACTATGGAAGCAATATACTTGTTGCGAAGATTAATGGAGAGATATCGAGAGAATCAAAGAGATTTACACATGGTATTTATCGATTTAGAAAAAGCATATGATAGAGTGCCAAGAGAGGTTCTATGGAAGGCTTTGGAGAAAAAAAGAGTTCGTATAGCTTATATTCGAGCAATCCAAGACATGTATGATAAGGTTACAACTAGCGTAGTAACAAAAGGTGGACTTACGGAAGATTTTCCGATAACTGTTGGTTTACATCAAGGGTCAACTCTGAGCTCTTATCTTTTTACTTTAGTCTTGGATGTGTTTACTGAACATATCTAAGAACCGGTGCCACAGTGCATGCTTTTTGCAGATGATATTGTTCTAGTTGGAGAATCGAGAGAGGAAATGAATGAGAAGTTAGAGAGGTGGAGACTAGCTTTGAAAGCTTATGGATTTCGTTTAAGTAGAAGTAAAACGGAGTATATGGAGTGTAAGTTTAGTAAGAGGCACACCATTTCTAGCGTAGAAGTAAAAATTGGAGAACATATCCTACCACAAGTCACACAATTTAAGTATCTTGGATCTATCATACAACATAACGGAGAAATAGAAGAAGATGTAAAGCATAGGATTCAAGCGGGGTGGATGAAATGGAGGAGTGCCTCGGGTGTTATTTGTGATAGAAGAGTACCACACAAACTTAAGGGTAAATTTTACCGCACAGTTATAAGACCTGCAATGTTGTATGGAACTGAGTGATGGGCAATAAAAAGTCAACAAAAAAATAAGTTAAATGTTGCAGAGATGAGAATGTTGCGTTGGATGAGTGGACACACTAGAAGAGATAGAATTAGAAATGAATGCATTAGAGAGAAGGTGGAAGTCGCTCCTATTGTGGAAAAGATGGTAGAATCGAGACTTAGATGGTTTGGTCATGTGGGGAGGAGACCTATAGAAGCCCCAGTTAGGAGAGTAGATGAGATGGAGAATAGTCCAATAACTAGAGGTAGAGGAAGACCAAGAAAAACTATAGGAGAAATTATTAAGAGAGATTTAGATTTAAATGGTCTATCTAAAAATATGATTTATGATAGATGTTTATGGCGTCGATTGATCCATGTAGCCGACCCCACTTAGTGGGAAAAGGCTTTGTTGTTGTTGTTGTTGTATGTTTTGGATGCTGTTATCACAAACAGTTTTTAACATGAAATGAACAAATTGATGAATATTCCAATGCAATCATCTAGTGTGAACTTTCCCTGTCATGAATATTCAATGCAATCATTTTTTTTTTTCAGCATTTATTTTGGCCTCTATCATAGCAAAGATCTATAAGACTAAATATGAAACTGTTATAGACATCTATGTAACTAGAGAAAGGGAATTTCTCTTTTTTGTTGTTTACTTTTGTTTTTCCTACGACTTCCATTTTCTCTGTTTCCAATTATGAAAATTGAAGAAGGAATGATAAAGATGCATAGCAAAACCTACCACACACATTTATATTCCTGACAACTAAGATACATGTTACGGTTTCAACCAATTTTGTTTTTTGAATAAAATAATAAAAGTGAATCATTATCCCTGCATTTTTGCATTCAAAATCTCATTATTGACTCTTTCCCGAAGGGCCTTATCCAAATCTCTCTGTCTCTTTCTCTCCCTTTCCCTTGTTACATATACCTTTTCTTCCCCTAAACAGATATGGTAGGCTTAGTGTCGTTTAGTCTCATTTCAAGCCCCGTCCATTAGGGCTTGAGGCACGATGGGATTACAGCTACTGATTGTAAGCTTTCATCAGTTTATATTTGTCAGGTTCCGGTGCTTGAATCTATAGTTCAGATTGTTTTGAATTTTCCTCGTAGATTGTTTTTTTTTTTTCTCTAGCATCTATATTTTGGAGTTATTTTTTCCCTTTATTTTATATCATTCTCGGGCTTGTCCTATCCTTTCTGATACTTTATCCTTTGATATTCTCTATACTTTTCCTGGAGTATTAGTTTATTTATGTTATGTAAGTCAAAACTATTTTATATATATTTCTCCTACCATTATTTGAAGCTAGTAATGCAATACAATCTTCATCCCCCCCCACAACAAAAAAAAACACAATTTTTTTTTTATTGTGCCAGGTAGACAAGTATCAACAGTCATATCTTTTTATACAATATATATATCAGTTGGACATATTTTTTCATAACATTTTGTACCATTGAGCATGGCACAGGATGTATGGCGAACTAGTAGATGTATAATTTGATTTTAGGAGTTTTACTAGGCTAGCTCAGAGTTTTTTTTTTTTTTTTTTAATTTCTCATTTAGCTTTTCCTATAATAATGCAGTGGCGTTTGAAATTTTTCCAGATGACGGGAACACTTTAAAACATATAGATGATAATCAGTACGGATTCTAACATGGTATAATTAAAATCAAAAGCCTTCTTGTTGGCTTCATTTATATACTTTCTTCTTTCTTGTTCCTACTCTGCATTTCACTCATCACTTTATCAAGATTATAAATTGTATGTGATACCTTAAAGTATTATACAAAGTAATACGGGACCAAGAATTATTTTTGATCCAAAAGTTTCTTAAAGATGGATCACTTTATAGTTTACACATCATAACCTAACGAAATAAGCATATCTGGGTTTTGATGATGGTTTGCTTTGTTCCTGACCTGCCAATTTGATGGGCCCTTACTCCTGTTGTTCAAAATCAAATCAATTACACAAGATTACGAAGTAATGATCATGTTGAACTTAATAATATCTGAGAGTTTCATCTTATTAGTATTCATTCAATAATTTCACATTATTTGTTGTTTTACGCATTGCTACCTGTTGCACTGTCAGACTCATGGATATGAAACACTATGAACTACTTTCAGCAAGTTTATTAAGTTTATTTAATTTATTCATTGCTTTTTGTCTAATAACTGATGCAAATCATTCAGGAATGTTTTATTTGGTGGTGCTCGCCCACGAGAACTGGTAAGTTACATTTTTTTTTCAATATATATATTCTGAATACCAGCTAAAAATTATTCATTATTTTTGTTTAAATGTTGTGGACAGGGAAGATAGTTGGACATATGTCCATTGTTTACTTCTTCAAAATGCAATTTTGTTCTTTGTGGGTGAAATTTTTTCTTCTGTCATTTATTCACCTTAACATCTGTGCTGTGCTGTCAGCTCTAGCAACTTGCATTCCCACCCCACCCCCCTTTTTTTTCCCGTGCTTGGCTTCATGTTTTCAGCTTGATTTTATGTTCATGATTTGTTCCCCAGGTTCTGAAGGAGCGAGGGATTGATAATGTTGCAATCAAGGATTATGATGTGGTTGAGCATTCAAATAGGTAACGACTGGTTTTGTTGTCTGATTGTAATCTTCCATTTGTCTCCAATGGGGGTCAAAATGTGGATCAATTGATGCTAATAAGTTTCTCGTTGTGTGAAGGGTTGAGTATAATATTGGGAGGGCTGAGAAAGTTTTCGATCGGTTAACCCATGTTGAAAAAACTCAGAATACTCTTCTTGATCAAAGGGCCATAAAAAGGCCAGAAAAGAAGGAGCAGAGGGTAGAAGCTGAGAGAGGTAATGCGCAGAGGAGGAATTGGCGTGGTGATCATCGAAAAAACATGAGAGAGACTGAAAGGCCGCAGGTCTCTGAGAGGCAGCCTTCACCTGAGACATGGCGTAAGCCTGTCGAGGAGCCAAAGTCATCTTCTGACACCATTGGCATGCGCTACAGTAAAGCAGCTTCAGCAGTTGAACTTGCCCAAGCATTCTCCAGATCCATCTCTGATCCAAAAGTGAATGATCGGTTTTCTGGTCAAAGGGGTCTGAACACTGGCCGCACACAGATGCCATTTTCACGGCTTGTTGGTCCTACCCCAAGACCTCAGATCAATGGTTATTAACTATTTTTGTTGGTCTGGTGAAAAATTGGGACATCTTGATCAGAGATCTATTTCCTGGAGACATGGCAGTGGGTACATGCAAGTGGTGGAATTGCAGAACACTTCTGTGGTTCTTATTTTCTCATCCACAGACGTGAGTGAGAAAATTGGATTGTTTGCTAGTCAGAGAACACCAGATATGACATTGCCAATTTTACAGTCATCATTTTATTTTATGTTTTTTTCTTGCCCTTTCATTTTCTCCCAAACAACTGTACTTTTCTTCATCTTTATCGAGGAGGAGATGAAAGAACTTTTGCCTAACTTATTTCGGTATTCAAGGCCTTGTAGGTTCTAGCATGATCTATAGCAGGAATGAGATATTTAATTGATCATTCTGGTTTCTTCACTTTGCAGTTATCTGGGAATGTGGATAGTTTGTGGTCATTGGTTGTGGATTTCAAATTTCAAAAACTAGGTTTTCATTATGCACCTTTTATTGTTAGTTTATCTGCACTAGCGTATAATGTTAAATACAGACAATAATTTGTGACTAGCTGCATTAGGAACATACTTTATAGGCATATGTGCTTTCAGATCATGAATCTTTTAAACGTAGAGGAGATTGATAGGTCAAAAACTTAACAAGCAAACATGTCTTAGAAAGGAAACTCATCCTTGAGTTATCAGGCTGACTTTGAAATTCGCCTGGTCATATCGAAAGATAGTTGGATTAATTTAAAAATATTGGACTGCCTTCTAAGTTTGTTATCCTTGATTTGAGGAATTTATATCTTTTTCTTTTTTAAATAATTAGAAAAAACTTCAACTCCAAGACAGTGATATAAGAACCACTACTATGAAGTCCAATTTCAAGTTAACATTGTTGTTGAAGGTCATATTAAACTTCTTTTGAGATCATGAGCATTTAGTGGGATGTAAATCTGCTTACCAAACTCTGAATATCATCCCTGAGAAGTTGCAAAGGAGACGGTAAAGTTGCCTGAAACTGCAAAAATTGGTAATGTGACTTTGTATCCGTAATGGATAGTGTTTGGGATGAAGAACAAATTGTTCAAATGGAAAAGGACTCTCAAACGGCAACCAACAGAACTCGAGTTCGTGATTGCTTGAACTTGTCTATTCATACCCATTACCAAAATATGGTAACACCAGACCAGCTGAAATCAAAACATGATGTGTCTTTTGCCTAGTATTACGCCTCTCAAACCAAAAAAAGTATTTGCCGACTGTCAACATTGGAAAGAGAGGACCTGGTCTAGACGAATGGGAAGAACATGATGGCTTTTGCATACATGGAGGTTGCCGAGGGAATCGATATTGTCAAGATAAGGTGTGTATCATAGTGATACCAAATTCTGGACCGAGATGAGGATCGTAAAAAATTTAACAATTCTGACAATACCACACCACATAGAGGATTAGAATGATTAACACAGAGAAGTCTTCCACCTAGTCTTTGACAACACTGGTGTAGGAAATTCAAGTTTGCAACCATACAACAATATCTAAAGGATAAAGCTGGTCAATTCACGAAGATAAAGGAGAATGCAAATCATATTACTAGTGTAAAAAGACGTTGAATAAATAAATGATTTATCGTTTTCTTAGATGATAGACAAAAAAGACATTGTGGCTCATTGTTCAGATGGTGGGCAAGTAGAGTTGACATCAACACAAGTGCATTCTATAATAATTTCTAAATGAATAAATTTGGAATGGAAGACGAACCTTCCATAAAATCTCGAGCCATAAATGGTGAAGATACAGCAGCATTTAATCATTAGACACTAGTCGATAACCATCCACGACTGTATACTTACCTTTATAATTCTTTGTCCCTACTAATTTGTCAAATTGATCAGTGATAGAAAAAGGCATTTGGGCGATCTTCCATCCTATTGTTGGGGAATAAGGCTGTGTGTAAGAGTTAAAAAATCCCAACATCATTGATTATGTAAAATAAGCTCACCAACGTTATTAAATACTAAAGATGTTCCTGGCTATATTGGCCATCAAAGGTAGTGGTTGATAACAATAGATCTACCATCTCCGGCCTACACTGAAGATAATTTGAAATTATGAAATCAACTTTTTGAATACCCTTCCATGCCTATGAGAGAGTTGAATGGGCATTTAATGTGCTATAATGAATATCTTTATAATATTTTGGTCACAATACATGAGCAAAAATGCATTGACAATTATTTGCAATTAATCTCCAAATATGTTTGACTAACAATGGCTTACAAAATTTTCAGTTTGTTTCAGGCCAAGGCCAACTAAGTTTTGAGGGGCACACACATTTGACCACATAAGCATATGCGGCTTAGGCTTGGTATTACCATAACTTTAGAAAAAGTATGCAATTTTCATATCTATTTCATAACAATGTTTTTTTTAGGCAACTTAGGGCACGATAAATGATATATCAATGTAGAATTGAGAATTGACTTAATCAATGTTAACTTATTTTTTTTGAGATAACAATATCAACTTCAAGATTAAAGTTTATGATCAACTTTTTCTACCACTTCTTTATACAATTGTGTTTTTGATCTTCCAATATCCATCTAAGCTCCCAAATATTTTCCTAATCTCACCTTGTATTTGACACCAAAAATGTTAGAAAAAAATTTCTTAAATTTGTGCAGAATAGTTGGACTAAAAACCATTTCGGACTTATTGCGATTAATACAGTGTCCAGAGGTAGCTATGCTTTTATAGAAGAGCATGAATGATCTCACACACTCAAGAAGAAGCTTTAAAGAATAGAAGCGTATCATCTACATACATTAAATATGAAACTAGTTTCCAAATACAATAACATAATCCTTCCCATGCCAATTTTGTTCTTCTTTATAAATTATACAAGACAAAATGTTAACACATAGAATAAAAATATATGAACAAAGTAGGTCACCTTGTCAAAGTCTTAGCATAAGTTAAATAACTTTAATTAGACTATCATTAACTAGAACTTGGTAACTCACAGTTCTAACACACTGCATAATAAGACAAATCCAGTGGTCTGGAAAATGCATTTTCAGCAAGTCATACTATCTTATAATATGTTTAGAAAAACTTCGCATGAAAATCATCTGATCTAGGAGCACTATCAACCTTCAACTGACACACTACTTGGGTCAATTTCCTCTATTTTAATAGGAGACTTGCATATCAGAAATTTGCATATGAAGCAAGTGCAGTGAAGAGTCTAATAGTAATAACTACCAACGATACCCATCTCTGCAACCCAAAACCACCACTGCGACCAACCACATCTCAACCAAAAGCTTGTTGACAACCAAAAAATTTTAAACGTTTCAATATTTTAGTTAGAGATTGTATAGTATCCATGAGTAAAAAATAGGATTATATTTACAAAATAGCCTACATAATCTTTAAATTGTCGTGGCCTCGCCTAAACCATGACAATTCTAACTTAATATCTTCATGATTTGGCGTCAGTCAACTTCGCTGAACCACTCAATATCTCAACCTCCTCAGGAATTGGATCTAAAGCAAACGAGCTTAATTTCATTTCTTGGCCACACTCCCATAAGATGAATCTCTTCAACGTCGTTTCTTTGGAGGTGAAGAAGAGTAATGAAAAGTGGAGGAAATGGATAATTCACTATCTGTATTTTATGCTTCTGCTATTTCACGTCCTGTTGCAAGTGAGGGAGGTTGAAACGCTTTGAAGCCCACTTAGCCGTCCTGCACGTAAATTCAGACTCAGATGGTAAATGAAACAATGAATTTTGAAGCCCCAGCCAAATTAAGTATCATTGCGCTCACCAAATTATTTCAGCATCATTTATAAATGTGTAAGATGAAGTTTGGCCAGATCATAGCTCATGATAATATTGATGGTGCACTGGCTAATTTAAAAAATTTCTTTTCATGAAGTCCCCATCAAAATATTCATAGTGGAGTATTTATATGAACGTCCATAGCTCTTTCAATATCTCATTATTTTTAAAATAAGAATAAAAATACGTAATAAATAATATAGTTATTCAAAAATTTATAGTTCTACCATATTATGACAATGTTTGCAAGAAGAAAAGATAAAATAATTTATTATGCACTAGAGTAATACTAATATATATATGGCGTAAACTTTTAAAGACATGTTTGGTACAGTAAAAAAAAGTAAGAAAGAAGAGAAAATTTATGTAAAATATCTATCTTGTCCTTCTAATTATTACTTATTTATTATTAACCACTATCTACTAATTATTATTTAATCATTGAAAATAGGAGTACTAAAATTATTTTTTATTTCTAAAATCACATTTTTTTTCTTTACATTTTTAATTCTATTTTCATATTTAATTTTTTGCATACTAATCAAGTCATAAGATCTTTGCATCTTTCTCTCAACTATAAGATTTTTCTCCTTTAAAATTAGAAAGTTTTATAAAATGATTAATTATTTGACATTTTTTTTGGAGAAAAATATAAATTCATATATCTCAACTTTGAAAAATTTATAAATATATCTCATAACTATTTTTAAAAAACTGTATTTTATAGTAGAATGACATGACTAATCTGAGCAAAATTAATTGTATTTTTTTGACCAAAAAATTTAAATGTATTTCAAAAAGAAAATATATCTTTAATTAAAATTATAAAAACTAAATTATTTTACTGAATAAAGTAGAAAAAACTATTAATTTAATTACAATTCTCTAAGGCCTCATTTGGTGGAAAGAAGACAGGACTGATGGAATGAAAGAGGGAGTGTGAATGCTGAGAAATTGTGTTTGGTATGTGGGGTTCCTGAAGCCATGGGAGAGCACGTTTCTTTAAACATGGAAGAGGAGAATCCTTCAACCTATGGATGGAATGTGCTTTGCCTCAAGGGAGAAAAAATTTTTTGTATCAAATATTGCTTTATTTTTTTCATTTTTGCATTTTTGGATTCTCATTTTGCATTTTTGAATTTTTGGCTTCTTGTTTTCTATTTTTTTAAGGCTTAATCTTTTTTTTATTTCAATTAAATATAAATAATATTTTACAACTTTTCTTTTATTAAGGGTCATTTTAGATATTTTTTCATATTTTTTTGTCTATTCCCATTTTATTTATATTTCACCAAATATTAAGAAATAATTACATTCATTCTCTTTTTTTCATCCTACCAAACATAACCATAAAATACAAGATTCTTTTCTATTCTCATTTCCATTCCATTAGTCCCGTCTTCCCTCTACCAAAGAGACCTAATTGTTTCAAGGATTCTTTCATATTGACCAGAACAGTGAGTAAGGGTTCAATTTTCAGTTAAGTGCAAGTAGAATTTGAAATTGATGTTCATGCATTTCGCCCAAAGGAGCTAAAATTTCCTTTGCTTTCTTTTTCCGTAATTCTTTCATGTGGAATACAGAGTCCAACAGGTTGGTCAAGCGGCAATGCAAAATGGCGGCATGAGTAACGGAAAAAGCTAACTGAATCAAGCTAAATCGGTCACTTTATTTAATTATTTTCCATAATCTGACCATGAGCTTGATTTTTGGGTTCTGTGTTTCAACCTTTGGGTCTCCCCACCATTCACATTTGCTTATTCCTTCATTTAGACTTACCAATAGTTCTCCCACGTGCATATGCATTTACTAGTAAAACCACCATTGATGTTTTAAATTTATATGAAATGGATTGAATAAAATTTAATAAATATTAAAAATTTTTGTTATGATATATCAAAATTTTAATTTAAATAAAAAATAAAAAACTAATTTTTGATCGTTTCAATATCAAATTATTTAATTTTTATTAATTTTAACTAGTTTTTTGTTCAACCAATTTTTAACATTGACTGAACCAAACTTATGGTTGATTATTAATTTTTTGGATCTGATCAGTTGGTTCAGATTAGTTTGCTTAACCATGTGTATAGGATATAGTTTGAGAGAGAAAGATTAAGGGTATGGGATTAAAGATTAAAAACTTATTTCTTTCTTCAATTTTATCCTATCCAATACTGCGTAGAATCTATTTTAATAAGTTATAAACATTTAAAAGAGACAATAATTATACATAAAATGAATGAAATAACTCTACATAACACATAATTAATACATATTTATTTATAAAAATTATACACTTATCATTTTATTATTAAAAAAATCATATCATTAAAAAAATTTGATATAAATATAAATATATATATATATATATATATATATATATATATATATATATATATATATATATATATATATATATATATATAAAGGATATAAGGTTTGTTTCCCTCCTCAAATTACTTATTTCAAATAAACATTTTAGGGTTTTTTTTATTTACTTTTCCAGAAATGTAAATTCCACGATTTACCTCCACTTTTTTAAGTAGCTATCACGCCTGCTTCGTTGACAAATCAAAAACCCACCTTTCTAGCAACATCATTTCCCTCCTCCTCTGTTTGTAATTGATGACCCCTTTACCTGCATATCCCCACTTTCCTCTTCTGGTTTGGTCATCCACAAATTACATGCTTTCTTTGAAGCTCCAAAAACTTTCTGAGTTCTGATTTCATGCTTCTCTCGCATTATTATTGGTATTGGAATCAATGGGAGCTTGCTGTGACCTTGAAGTGGATGTCAATGGCGAAGCAACTTTCATGGTAAACAAGGTGATACTTCTTTCTTTTCCAGGACTTTGTCGTTTCTTGAATAAAATGCCTTGTGGGTTTTTGTTCTTCGCTCCAAGAGAATGGAATATTCATTTTAACATCCATAGCTCTGTCATTTTCTCACTTGGTTTCAACACTGATTCCATAAATTGTACTGTCAATGCTTTTCCTTCTTTCTAACATGACCACCGACAGTTTGTTATTCTTAGTTCTTTTTCATCAAGATATTCTTGCAGAACAATTCTTAGGTACACCGTTTGTATCTGAAATAGGTGTAACAAACCAATGAGAACTCATCAAATTTTGTATTTCAGATAGTGAGATCTACTAATACATCCAGTTTGATGAATTTCTTTTCGCTGTTTGCACTCATCTCTAAGGCCTGGAGTGTGTAAGAATTGCTAGACTATGCATTTTATTGCTAATTCCATGATGAATTTGATGTTCCTGTCGGGTTGGTAGTTGTCCTCTAATTCTGTTGATGGATGTGTGCTATTCTCTTATTTGCCGTGGTAGTAAGGTATCTGCTATATGTTTCTTTCACACTGAAGCTCTTTTTCCTTTCTTTGTTGGAGAAACTAAATGTTTTCTGTTGAACACTTGCTTCTGGCCATCTGACCTTCATATGGAACAACTTTGCAGAATATTCTTTCTTCCTTCTCCAGTAAATGTAGCAACTTGTTTGGTAATCTGATGGGTAAAAATGAGAGCCTTAAAGTTATATTCAATGAATTTCCAGGAGGAGCACATGGTTTTGAGCTCATTGTACGGTTTTGCTACAGTAGCACCAAGATGGTGATTACCCCTTCCAACATAGTTCTGCTCTATTGTGCTGCTCATTTCATGGAGATGAAATGTGATGGTCCTGCTGGAACACCAAATGTAATATCCCGAATTGAAAAATTCCTTGAAGAAGGGATTCATTTCTGGACTTGTTTCGAGCTCCTTGAAGCACTGAGACAGTGCCAAGAGTACTCAATTTCTGCCGAAAGTTACTCCCTGATTCTGTACAGACTCGTAGATATCCTTGTAGAGAGGCTCGTTATTTTGCCAAGTATTACAAGCCCATATACATGTTCTTCTAATAGATCTAGTTTCCAGTTTTCTTGTGAAACTAGCAGTAACAATAGCTGGAAAAATAACTGCTCTGGGGCTACGTGGTGGTTTGAACATCTTCTGTTCTTGAAGGTTGATTTGATTGACAAGGTAGTAAGGACAATGATTTCTCATGATTTTGATCATGCTTTAGTCTCTAAGTTTCTGTTTTATTATTACAAATTAAGTTGTACTGGTGCTGCGAAATCTGAGAAGAGTACTGAGACAACAGAGGTTGTGATCAATCTGCTTTCATTGCTTGATAAGAGGTCTCTTTCTTGCAAGGATTTGTTCAATCTCTATCAAATTGGTTTTAGATTGAAAATAATGAGCACATGCTGCAAAAACAAAATAGAAAGTCTTATAGGTCCCCTGCTGGATCAAGCAACAATTGATTATCTGCTTCTTCCATCTCCACAAGGGAGGGATCATGCATTTGATGTTGATTTTGTACGGAGACTTGTACAAATATTTGTCAATGAAGGAGATTTTGGGATATCTTGGATGAGACTTAATAGAGTTGCAAAAATGATGGACTCATTTCTAGTTGAAGTTGCTCCAGATCCCCATCTCAAACATTTTGAATTTGCAGAATTAATCACAGTGCTCCCAGATGCTGCAAGAGAATCCCATGATCAGCTATACCTAGCCATGGACATATATCTAAAAGTAAGCTGCCATTTTTCTTGGTTATATGTACTAATATGCATTTTGCCATACTGTTTGTATGGTGAGAAGGAAAACACTTAGTTGCAATAGAGTTATGGCATGTGAAAACTTTTTTTAATGAGTTAATAATATGATATAGCTTTTAAAAAGTGTTTGCACATTATATTTTTATTGGACAATTTTGGCAAACATATAAAAAATTTTACCTAGGTCTTGTCTTTTTGAAAATTTCTGAACTAGATTCGGTTTAAAAAGATAAATAGATCAAATCAATTATGAAAGAGACACGTAAACATGTCATGTTTACTTTTCAATATAATTGACTCTTGACATATTTATAAATATTTTTTTGATTGACTTAGTTTAATCTATCTTTCATAAACCTAATTTACCAAAAAAATTTTTTAATATAGTAAGTGAACACTTTGAAGCCCTTAACTGTTCATTGATCCTTATATTATATAATTATTCTAGTTGTTTACCAATTTTCTTTCATATTTGAGGGTTTCCCTTTTATATATCCACAGGTTCACGCAGGGTTAATAGAAAAGGAAAAGATGAGTATCTGCTGTGCACTGAACTATGAGAAGCTGTCAGCTGAACTCCTGAGGCATCTTACAAGAAACTTGGTATTTCCTGCAGAAACAAAACCCAGAGGTCATACTCATACACAAAGCCGAATGAAAAGCTTACTCCAAGAGAATGATCATCTGAAAAACTTTCTTGACTCAGTGTTTCGTAAAAGCTTTAAGAACCCAGATGCTAAAGAGGATGCTGAAAATAGAACTACAGCTGCTGAAGAGCTTAAGCCTAGGGGGGATTTGCAAGCAATGCAGAGTGTGATGAAGTCTGGATTTCATATCATGAGCAATGCTAGATACTTGCCAAAACTCTGTTCAAGATGACTGGTTTGAAATATTTGTAGTAATCCTCAGTGATCAGTTTTCCAGTATTAAAGGAGTGATATTGATAGACAGCTTATGTAAAGATATGCAATTCCTGCATAGGCATTATTTATGAAAGATTTCAAATATGATTTTATAAGTGAAGGAGAAAAGTGCCAACGAAATTCAAGTGTGATTTCACTGATTGAAGTTTGAACCAATCCAAATGTACATATATTCTTTCTTTCTGATCAAATTCTTGAGCCGTAATATTATTACATATTATATTAAAATATTGTTCTATTTGTTACTTGGTATAGTTGAGGTGGTAGGAATGAGATAGGAATATTGATAACGTGAGAAGTTTAAACCAATGTTTTAACAATTGGTTCGATCATTGAACTGGTAAAGATATTAGTTCATGATTTGTTGGTCGGACCACGGTCGAACCGGTGATGAATAAATATATTAATATTAAAAATTTAATATCATAAATAATAATAAACAAAGATTAATAAAATTTAAAATATTTTATTATTAGTTATGTATAAAAATAAATTAAATATAATATAATATTTAAATTTAGTTAATTTTTTAATCTTAAAATTTGAGTTTAAAATAATTTATCTATTAATAAATATAATCATCAAATATTAATATGTTGAAATAAATACTAAAATCAAAATATTATAAGAATTAATTATACAATATATTAATTATTATTATTATTTTTCAAAAAAATGCCAACAGCTTAAAAAATAATTTAGTTATAATAAAATGTACATCTACAAAATGTAAGGGGCAATTCACAGTTTTGGGGTTTTAGAAATAATTGTATACTATATATATATATAAAAGCTTACAAACAACTATCAAGGAAGCATTCAGGCTAAATGGCGCTTGAGCTTTTTAGGGAACCTGTAGACACAGGTTCGAATCCCACAATACTCCTAAAAAGCCAAAAAGGCATGCATATTATAATCTATATATATAAAAGTTTGCCAATATAAGATGAAAAGGCTTTGCGGGTTCGTTGGTCGAATGGACATTTTGGAAGCAGACACAACGCGAGTTTGAATCCATTTGCTGAACTTGGGAGAAATTTCTACTGGACATGCATTGGTAATCGACCGGTCCAAACGCGAGTTTGAATCCATTTGCTGAACTTGGGAGAAATTTCTACTGGACATGCATTGGTAATCGACCGATCCAATTCGGTTTTTGATTAGGGTTGACTGATTTTAAGAAACATTGGTTTTGAGGGGTGTCTGGATCGGATCAAAGTCTGATTTTTGGTCCAACTGATTGAACCAGCCAATCTGATCCGATTTTAATTACCTTAGTTTAAACCTTTCAACATAAAAAATAAAAATAAAATAATTTTATATTTTTTAAAAATTAAGAACCGATAATTATAGCCAAAACCAAAAAATAACAATAATAGAAACTAATGCAAATCTAAAATGATTATATTTTAATTTTTGGTAGGCAAAATAGTTAATTTATCATAAAGAAACTAATCTAAAATCTAAAATATTATTTCTCTTATTTTTTATTTTAATTGTTAAGAAAAATTATATTATTTATATATGGCAAGTGATAGACACAATTTTTTTTTAAATAATAATAACTTAATTACAAACTTTTATAATACATCATTCAATAAGTACCAAATGTATATGTGTACGTTGATTGATGTGACAATTTTGCATTTATTACGTTACAATCCAAATTGCCACAGGAGGGACCACTTGTGTCATGGACTCGATTAGAAAGAAATTAAAATTATAAAAGATTTAATGACAAACATTTTAAGTATCGGAATTAAGTTAAAAAATCAGTAGAACTAATACTATACACAGGACTCGAGAGTAGGAATAGGAATTTTTTGAAAAAATAAAAATATTACACAGCTACTAATCTCAATTTCTTTCAAATACTATTCATTAATTGTTCATAAACAAAAAAAAAAGATACTTGCAGCTTTTACATATATAATAGAAGATAGATTATATACATAATATATTATAGATACTATGATATTAATTTTTTAAAAAATTCACATATGATGTTTTTAATTAACAATAATAGAAAAGTCTCAACCCTTTATCACTAATATTATTCAAAGAAACAAATTAAAATAGTGTAAAATGCCAGGAAAAATTAGGTGAAATGAAAATGGTTTATGGCAAGACCAAGTGTGATTCATTTACACTTATTAGAAGAGTCAAATTCCAACGCAAAACGGTGGACTCTCACACATGCATACAACCTAATTATGATATACTATATAATTACCTCGGGAGTAATGGAGACATCATCGGTGTGTACCGTGTTCGCCATGACCGAGGATTAGCATAGAATGGATGTTTCCGAACTATAATATTACTGACAGCACCGGCTAATTATGCGGTCTGGAGCACGCGCGTTTCGGGGCTCATGGCGTATTATAATTCAGATTTATGTAATAACGGTCTTATATTTGCCGCTGTATATTACGTGATGTGATGTTGATTGAATATAAGGTGTACTTAGCCCAAAGAGTTGGATCGCGGGATTGGGAAGTTCAACTGAAGTATTTAGCATATGAATAATGAGATTAGGACTGTACACGGCTAAGGAGGTCTAATTATATCCAAGAAGGTTTGATTTGTGATTGGGTTGGATTAGTGTGAGATAATTGGATCTCTTTTTAATAAAAAATAAAAAATATTTTTTATATAAATTTTTGAAAAAAGAACTTTTAAAAAAAAATATATATATATGGTTGGGTTAAGCAAGTCATCTTTAAAATAAGAGTTTTTTTTTTTAATTCAATCCAATCTAGTTTAATATGATGGAGTCAGATTCAGTTAGCTAAGTTATTAGGTTTTTTGTGCAGCCCTAATGAGTTGTCAAATTCAAATTCTAATTATGCCGTGGATTTTTTTTTTTAATTTTAGAGATATTTAAATTACATGATTTTTATTTTAAAGATATAGCTTTTATTTTTTTAAAATCAAAATATACTATATATTTACCTCTTTTGTAATGAACAATAAAATAAAATAATACTTATTTTGACTAAAATACTCTATAACTATTATATAATATAAAAAGTAGTAAAATTATTTGTTTAATATAAATAGTGAATTTTTTAAATTTAGCAAATTTTAAATGCATTTGATAAAATAATAAATTATTAAAAACAAAAAATATATTCAAAATATAATATTTTAAGATTGAATAATTTAAAGATAATAGTTTAATTTTAAGAATAAAATTCTTATTAAACATATATTAACAAACATAAGCATTAACATAGATTTATAAAGTTTTAGAATAAATTAAATGTATGATTTTTAAAAATATATTCATAGATTAATAAAAAATTAATATTATTCTTAAGGATATTTTGCTCATCTTTTAATTTCAAGGGAATGAGTGCATATTTTCAAAATAGGGTGGATGACTTTATAATTTAAACATTTCTCAAAGAAAAAAAGAATAATTTACCCTTATATAAGTTGTTTAAAATTATTTCAAGTGACTAAAAGAGTTGAGTTTAATTTAGATAAATAGTTACACATTTAATCGTTTTCTTGTACCAAACAAAAGTTCTAACTATGTCAACTTTTTAAGCTAAGGCCAGAAGATAATTTAACCTAATAATCCTAGCATGGATAATATGCATCTCAAAATTTTCATCACAATATTAAGTAATAATTTTGAAATGCATATTTAACATTGCTAAAACTCAATCTTTTAAAAAGTTTGAGCCATCTCTATATTATTATTGAGTTTTTTTTGTGAAAATTCCATTAGTTAATCAATCAAGGGTGGATAGTCATATGAAGGAATATCATATAACTCCCTTTGGCCCCTATTTTATAAGTGGATCATGGAGATGAGTCCTTTTAAATCCTAAATGTAGTTAAACCCAGGTAAAATGAGATTTTGAATGAGAACAAATTGAAAAGGATGGAGACAAATGGAATTAGGGGTTGGAAATATATTGCTTCAAATTTATTGAATACTAGACAAACTCAAGCAATAATAAATGACAGCAAAAAAACTCTAAAGAAACTAATAGCAACCCTAATGATGGGTTAGAAACAATGATAGAATATTAGAAATAAAGGGCATAACGTGAGTAAATAAAGTAAATAAATAAAAGCTAGAAATAAAAGACGAAAATAAAAGTGTGTAAAGTAAAAATAAAAGTAAGTTGTTAAAAAAATTTTTATTTAGTTTTTGGTTGTGTCTTGTGTTTTGATCATTCCTCCCTTTTTCTAGTGTCTTCCTTGACTAGTAATTGTTTCTCATAATGACCATCATCCATATTTTATGCATCCACTACCTTCATGGCCTTTTTCATGTTTAAATAGAATGCTTTGAGTGGAAAACGTGCTAAAATCATGGCACATTCTCCTTATTTTGGACTATTTAATTATCAAGTTCTTAACTAATTTAGTCAAGCCCTCAACTATATAGTCGAGACATCAGTTAGATAATCACAATCTCAGTTAAGCTCTTAGATAGGTAGTTGTGATCTTGGTTAGGCTTTCAACTAATTAGTTAGTTACAGCTTGTCTAAATTATTATTTTTTAATGTTAACATGTTGCCCCTTTATGCCTCTTGGTATGAGCTTGCTTAGGCAACGATACCAAGAGGCGTAATATTCCTATTGGTGTAGCTCAACTTTAGTTTGTCCTTTCCTTGGGGCTTGGTTTTTCTTTTCTAACAATAAAGATCTAGGTGACCAATTGGTAATTGACACAATGTTAGCAAAGGATGCCTTTGGTCATGGATTAGTATCTATTATGACATTTTTCTTAGCCATCCTGAAACATCCTTTAAGTGCCCTTTGAATGGAATTGTGGAACACCACATAATTATTGGTAGTGTGATTATAGGAATTATGCTATTTGCAATACTTCTTTCTCTTCACTTCCTCAATTGAGGGAATTTTGTGTTCGTATGATAGCTTGATCTATTTATCCTTTGCCATACAAGATCTTAATTGTACTTATGTTAGCTACTTCAAACTCCTCTTCTTCATTTAACTTAGTAGTTGTTATTGACTTCTCTTCTACCTTAATGATGGAACTCACAAAAAGTTCTTTTAGAATCATAGTTGTTATGCTCTTTCTCCTAAAAAACTTGCTCCATCCTATAAGCCTTCATGGCTAAATCCATTATATCAGAGTAATCATGTACAATTAGCATCTTTTTCAAGGCTAAGTCCATTTCTTTAATCATCCTTGCCACTTTAATCTCTAACAATTGTACATTACACTTACTTTTCATTCTCTTAAATCTCTCAAAGAATTCTTCAATTAGCTTATCCATATTTTACTTTAGTGTTAAGACATTAAAGATAACGACTTCAACTTGGGCCTTGGAAAATTGGTCATGGAATAACTACTCTATCTCTCGCTAATTTTGCACTAAGTTAGGTGTTAGGTTGGCATACCAAGTGAATACAATGTGGGTTAAGGATAAAGGAAGCAATTGCAACTTGTGGAACTCGTTTTGGTTGACCTTTTCACATTAAGCTAAAAAATAGCTAACATTCCATTATTAACTAGTTGTCTTCATAAAAAAGAGTGGAAAACTAAGGTGTTTCAAAATCCGTTGGTAATGGTATGGCTTGATCTATCCACTTAAGGTATAATTTTTTGTAAATTAACCTATCCCTCTTCTTTGGTATGAATCCAAAATTATTTTTTATAACATCTACCAACATATTTGGATCTATCTTAGATGTTTTTTTGCTTGTCAATAAGCCTATAGTATGGTATGGCTTGCAATTTGTGCATACTAGTCATATAAAGGTGTCGTCATTATTGGTGGAATAATTTATTATGTAGGTATGCAGAATAGGACACTCAACTGGGATGCGCTAGGTATAGCCATTAACATTGGATGTTGTATTGTAGCCATAATTGTATTCATTGACTGTTGAATTCTGGCTATAGCTATAGGTGTAATAACCTTAACTTCTAATCATCATAATTAAGGTTAAGTACGTGATTAATAACCATAAATCAAGGTTAAAAGTCATTACAACTAATTATATTCAAAAAATGCAGGGAAATTTGAACCTTAATGTTATTAGAGTCATTAATTAGACAACCACAATTATTCAAATGTGCAAGTGAATTTAATCATCAATAAGGAGCCTTTGATTCTTCCATCCATCAATTCCAACTCATAAAAACCTCCTACAAGTGTTTCTAAATCATTCCTTTGTATTACCATAAAAGAAACTAAGGTTTCTAAGTGAATATGAGAAATTGAACACCTTCGCCGCGGCCAATTGCTCTCAGGTTCAACTCCTTACACATTCACAAATTTCATATATTTCGCCACAGCCAAATACCTTTTGGAACACCCCTAGACCTGCCTCTCAGACTTAGCCGCAGCTAACCTCACTGTTCGCTGCAGCCAATTGCTCTTTGTTTTCTTCCCTGGTAGCTTCGCCACATTTGGCCGAGGCCAATTAACTATTGGCTATGGCCAATTACCCTCTGTTACCATTTAGCTGAGGCCAATTAAATTTTGGTTGTGGCCAATTCCCTTTTATTCCTATAACTCCCAAGATTTCATCTCATGCTCTCCAATTCCCCCTCTAGCAATACTCTATGCTACTTCAACTTAGTTTGTGAAGATTTAGTGTCTTTCTTTTACCTAATCTACGTAACACATCTATCATTACCCATTCAAAACTCAAATGTAGATCCTTAACCCTCTAGCCACCATAAACTAGTGAGTTCATAGATCAATGACAGCAAAGAGTTCATATACTACTCATATTTTCATTCAAACATAAATCCCATTAGAAATTCCATACATCACTAGTTTAAGTTGACATATGATATATCAAATGATTACAGTCCCTATGCTTGGCAATTCATGATGCAATGCAGCAATTACATAAAGTTAGTAGTCTAGTTATACAAATACAATTTGACAAGGTCTCCAAACCTACCTACTACTAAACTATATAATAAGCTTCCATTAATTTTCTCCTTGCCACTAAGAGGTCTTGTCCTTGAAATTGTTAGCCCACAATCGGGGTAAGATATACAATCTCAGTTACAAGAGGCAAATTTCATATATATGTACAGATTAATCAATACAATACAATTTCATATCATCAATACCAGAACCATCAATTCAATTTACAAATGAACTAGTTGAGCTACCAATGACTACTGTCCCATACCAGTAATCATACACAACATGTTAATGGCCAATAACATCGGGAATGGTCTGTCCATAGCACCAACTCCCCAATGAACACAACCTGGGCTCAGTGCATTTAGGGTTTGATCATAACCCGGTCTCGATCGAAGCACATACATGAGTGGCAGCCGCACCACAGTTCCACCATGGACTCACAAGGTCTAATTACAATAACAATTCAAGTAGTCAACCAATCATTTGACATTTTAAAATCATACATGTGTAACAAATATCATATTAACATGAACATATACATAGAACTAGGAAATTAACCCCGGTTATCTTAATGAAGCCAATTACTCTTCCTCTAGCTATCATCATGATTCAAAGCACACCAGGCCTAACATAAGCATAATCATCATCATTTAACTATCATTAATTAGGAATTTTCATATCCACAGATTAATCTTAACAAGAGTTCATTGAGAGCTTCTTACCCAAGCTTCTTAATGATCTATTACACTAATTTAGGGCCCATACATCAAAGCTCATCATGATTCACTCCCCACAACTCCATTTTTGTACATGTACAAACCATGCAGCAAGAGTCAATCCAAAATGTAGAAATTCAGCACATACACTACACAAGAGAAGAGGAACACTTACACATACACCCAAAAGGTCAAATGGATTAGTTTGAGCCTCAACTACCAAGAACACACCATAGGTCTTTCTAAAATTCGAATTTGAGTCATCAAGCCTAGAAATTTCATTGTTTCAACTTCATCTCCTTATAATTTTGTACAACAGCAGAACCTATTATGAAAATCAATCATTAAGGATATTTTCCACCAAAATAATACACAAAATGAGAGAGAAATACTTACCCAATCACCCTTTTAGCTTCTACTTTGAAAATCTTCTAAGGAAATACCCAAACACCAAATTTCAGATTTGAGAAGCAGATAAAAATACTTAAAATCAGAAACTAATTGGACCAAAATGAAGAGGAGAATGAAAGGGACATGTCTTATATAGATTACTTTGGACAAATATTGCTCTAGAAGTGAGAAATGGTGGAGGAATGCAGAAAAACCCTAGCCCCTCTTCTGAAGTGCGAAAATAGCTTTCTAAGTCTACAAAACATGAATTTCTTAGCAGCCAAATGGGTGGAGAGAAGACTTCTTAGGATTTTAGTGAAGATGGGCTGGTCTAATGGGCCCATTATTTCAAGTGGGCTAGTGCTAGGTGAAATGGGCTACAGAGACTTTTAGGGTTATGGAGAGTGTGCTGATTTGAAGGCCCAAAATTTAGTGGGTTCAAAGATTAGTGTTAGTTGGGCTAAGTCTCATGAGTTGGGTTATAGAGTTATAGTTGGGTTAAGCCAAATTTTAAGAGTCCATTTATTTTGGGTCTGCACCTATAATCATTCAGTTTAAATATTATCCATGGTCTGATTTATTTTAGAATTGGGCCAAGATTTATTAGTTTGGGCTGCAGAATTATTTTTTTGTGTTGGGGATGGAGTGTGTTAATCCAATAGCCCAAGACCTAATTGGCCTCACTTCTCCAAATTTGGGCTAAGGCTAAATGGGCTCTTGTCTCACTTAAATTCACTAGTAAGGTTTGGGCTTTTCAAAAAATTTAAGTTAAACCCACAAGGAGACTAGTATTGGGCTCTCCTATTAAGCTCATGGCATACTTGGGCTTCTACATTTAGTTCAAAACTCAATTAAGTTTTTTACATAACCCGAAGTAAAAGTCCACCCTCTTAATTAATTTTGCTAATTAATCCATGTTACTCCCTAATTGCCATAATTAGTTTTAAATAAATTTTGGGGTGTTACAGTAGGCATTGACTGTTGGTTTCTAGCCATAGCCACAAGAAATGGCTGATGAGTTCTAGCTATAGCCTTTTATATAACTTTCATCACATAGTGTTTTAATGATGATATTGTGACCTTCATAGATGCAATTGATCTAGATTGTTTTTCACTTCTTATAGTTGCTTCATTAGTTCCTTCAAGATCATGATAACACTTCAATAAAATGTGACAGATATAGGCACACATTTACTAATAGTTTTTTCCTGATAAAATCCTAGTGAATGTTTAATTACTAGTGATTTTTTCAATGATAAATCACTAATAAAAAACCAATGCAAACATGAACGGTTTTTTTCTGCTTTTCAATTACCAATGGTTTCATAACCACCAATAATTAGGGAAAAAAGACTCTCCTAATTCCATTCTTGTGTTAGATCTCATTTACTTAATTTCTCATTCTTGTGCCCTAAGATCTCACTTTCCTAAATTCTCATTTCTCTATCTTCATTAGTGCGAAATCCTCAAACAAACCCTAAGATCTCACTTTCCTCTTTTCATTCTCAAACAAACCCTTTATTCTCTCACTTTAAACAAACTCTTCCTCTTGTCTCACTCTTATTGTGGTTAAAGATCACGTGCTCATTATCTCTTGAACAAAGAAGGTGACAAATCAAGGGTCCAAAGAAAAAATTGAAAAGGAGGATAGTAGAGGAAAAGAGGTATTTGTCTTCCTCTAATTTTATTACATTTTAGGAATTAGGTGAAGAGTGAGATTCATGCTTCTTATGGTGTTTTTAAGTTGACATTAATTTTTCTCCTCCTTCCCTAATTTTGATATAAGCTATGTAAATCAATATTTTTTAGGTTTTAGGAATGGTTTTCTTTCCCTTATTATTTTCTTTCTTTCTTCTCTTTTCTAGTTTAGGATGGCAAACTATTTATGGTCTATTTGTTGTCGTTGTGTAATGAATGGCCATGTATAAGTCTTACTACATAAGCTTGAAACCTTAGTTATCCGTTGCATACACATTTTTATGACTGTTATGGTTTCCTTCAAATTAGAATTATTTGGACCACAAAAAAGCCCTAATTATGGTGTATGTTTTATGGCCATTTGCTTGACATTCTATTTAGTTCTTTTACCTTAATAAAAAATTCTATTTATTTCTCACAAGTTTCTTTTAAAAAGGTGATGATTTTTGGCTTGATTATCATATGTAATTCATTTTTTGCATGATTGGCCTAAGATTAGGAGGTTTTTGATGTTTTTGTCTCTTTTCCTTTGTCTAAAATCAAGAACCTATAAATGATGAGTAGTTATTTCAACTTTATGATGTAGCTATGTTTATGTATGTAAAATGCATATGCAAAGATCATTTTGTCTTTATTATTGTTTCATTTATTAACTATAAGTCTCTCTTTAACTAAGGTGTCTCTTCTTTGAGATTGTGACAAATCATGTATTGTTGTCATTTGCTATTCTTTGGCATTCATTTTGTCTCTCAAATAGCATAAGCATGATTTTGTTCATGTTATAATTAGCATTTTCACGTATAGTATGGTGCTTTTTACACTAGGATTACATGTTAAGGAAGTATCAATGTGCATAAGTAAGTGAATCCACAAAACCACTAGTAGTGGGAGAGGTATTGAAAAATGTAGTAGGAAAGATTGGGAGCTAAGCTATAGTATAAAAACCAACAAATCAAGTTTTGGAAACAATAATTGGTGTTTTGACTTTTGCAAGCCTATATATGTGGTTTTAAGCTTCGCTTTATGCTCTTTTCCAGTGCCCGTCTAGTGAATTTTTCACCATTTCCCTTATTAAGAGTGGCATTTATTTACCAAAGGATTGGTCAGTAGAAGCATTGTGATTTGCTTGTTTAGAGATGTGTCAAAGGAATACCTATGAAAGTTGATTGCAAGGGTTGGGCACCAATGCAAACCAAAATAACTTCTTAGGGAGCATGGAAAGAAGGAGACCAAAAAGTGTCAATCAACCACTTGTTGCACTTTTTGATTTCTTTAACTTCCAAAACTTTAACTAGCGCCTCTCGGAAAAGAAGTGCTTTTCTCTTTGTACTCACAAGGCTAGGTCTTACACCTAAAAGAGTCTTTCACTTTACTTATCTTAATTTTTCTAAATAGGCTATGCCCTTAAATGGGATGAGTCTAATGGAAGCATCCAATCAATTGAGAATCCCACCTTTTTGATTTTACATCTGCAACTACTGGAGTGGTTTACTACTTATGCCAGCAAACAAATAGAAATGGGTAGGGCTTCCATACTCAGTGGATATAACTTATGCAAGAAAGGTGCTTAAGAAAAAAGGCTTTCTTGTGAGAGCTTTGGATTTCAAAGGCCTTAGTTGGCAAAATAGGGCAATCGGGTGAGCTACTATTGCACCTATCCTTTTCGTCGAGAACTACATTCCTCTCTTTTTAGTCTTCTTCCTCTATACCTAACTCCCCTATTGAGTCATCTAGCATATTGCTTGACTAGGTAAGGGCTTCCTCTCCTTTAGTTGTGTGTTTGATTTTCATTAGTTACATGAAGTGCATTGCTTAATTGAATGGCTTCTAAAAAAGTTTCTTTTTCTTTTTGATATATAAAAACCAAATGAACATGCAGATAAAGTTAACACTTGCTATAATGTAAAGAAGTGTTGTTCTATGGACATTGGCAGCTATTTCAAATATATTAAAAATTTAGTTTCCAATTGTACCAAGTTAGAAAATGGTTCTGTTCTATATGATCTTTTTGGTTTTATGCCAATTACTTAGAAGGCTATACCATCTTATGGGAATAGATGAATAGTATTGTAAACATTATTTCAATTTGTTAGCTAAGACTTTTGAGTTTTACATGTTTTATGATTTATAAAAGAGAAAAAACAAATCTTTCATCTATTTGTCTATCAAGTTGAGCAATTTTATGCTGACTTTTAGAAGTCATATGGATGAGTAAACTTCGATGAATTTTCTATAACCTATGTACTGAGTTATCTAGTTTTGAAATTTTTATGTATTAGTGTATATGTTTATTATGTCCAGTGAAAAATGTTTTAATTTTTAAATTCATTAGATTAGGTAAACATAGACATTTTCTTAGATTGTTCAATTTTTTTATTTTTCATATTTAGTTAGGAGTCCATTCTGAATACCTTTTGTTGAATTTTGTACTAAGTTTTGAATTCATTAAATTCATTTTGTTGATTTTTTTGCATTGGTTGGTGAGGAGTTTAATTATGATTTTTGGCATAGTTTGTTGTTTATATGTCTTCAATGTCGAGAAAAATTTGTTTAAGGTTTTGGGCACATCTGTTATGAATTTTTATTCTTACATAACATAGTCTAGCAATGCTCAAAATTGTACAACTAATTTTTTTTCCTAACTTCTAGATGTACATGAGGACATGGATTTGATGTATGATTTAACTCTTCAAATTTGGCCATAGTATTATGTTTTATTAATGCATTTTTACTTAAATTTTTATTTTTTTAAATTTTCTATGGAGCTATGTGTGATCTACATCCTTTATCTTCCTCAAGCCATGCACCAGATAGTTAAGGAATGATACTGTTTTTCCTTTTGAGATATTTTGTGAACAACTTGTAGTGTTTTTTTTTTTAATTTTGTTGAAAAAAAAAGCTATTACTTGTATATTTCTTTGACAATTATATTACATATATGATTTGATTTAGTAATGCATCTAATTTATATATATAACAAAGAAAAAAGGTATGCATACACCCAAAAAAAAGCTATTAGTGATAAAAGCCAATCCGTTGCTAAATGTCATTAACCCTTAGAAATTGCATTCTTACTGAAGCCAACAATCTTAATAACTTATGTATCCCACTTGTGGTGGGCCTTGACCCTTAGAAATTGCATTCTTACTGCTGCTTTCATTTAGTGACAAATATTCCCATGCTCAAACAATAACCACTGCTGATTGAGTAGCAACACTAGCAACAGTGGCATCTAAGTCAACCATTTTTTATGCATTTAGTGGCAGTAAAAAATTATTACTGAATGTAAAAAAAAAAGACCACTAATAAACTTAGTTTTTTTTAGGTACTGCAAGTATCTTCTGTGGCCATATCTTTGTTAAATAAGTAGTTGTTTAACCATTGATATCCTTTAGACATGCTTGAATGCTCAAAAGTTGTATTGTCTCACCAAGCATGTTAATTTTTATGAGTTAGGGGTTTCTTTTGGAAATTTTATTGCCTAATTGGTTAAAGGCAGATAGTCGTATGAAGGATTCTCATTTAACTCCTTTTGATCCTTATTTTTTAAGTGTGGTGGAGATGAGACATGACTCTCGAAAGACAAGTTCTTCTAGGTTCTAAATGTCATACCATATATATTCTATTATCATACTCTTCCATTCAGGGTATTAGGTATACATTCATAAGGTAAAAGCAAGGAAAAATATGAAAATAATGCACTTTTGTTACGCAATGTTAGGGTTAAATTTTCAATTTGCGTCATATGGGCTTCGTGGATGTTTCAACATCATTCTTTACTCATTTATCACTTGTACAAGTCACAAAAAATCTAAAACATCAAGCAATCCATGGATTCCAAGCTTAGAACCACAGATTTTTCTTCATTCACCTCAGATAGCATATAGTAGATTTCAAGGCAACTTTGAAAATTCATAATTAAATGTAGAAAAATTGAAATATGCCATGCTATAGCTTCTTGAAAAGCTATGAGTGTTAAATTTATAGTAAAAGTAATTTCAAGCCATGAAATAACATCTAGATCATGTTTGATATTGAAAAAGGCACAAAGGTCCGACTGGCTATTGGTACTGATACATATTTCTAATATAAACTTTAAAAATATCCAATTAATTACAAAAAAATATAATCCATGCAAATGATACCAATATGGAAATCTATAAATGTTATCTAGAGGGAAAAAATTATTCTAAACTATTCCAGGTTCGTTCAGACTACTAAAACCAATTAAACAGTGCTTTAGGTTTGACTATGCACCTGATACTGGACAGCCACTTCAAAAATTCATATCTCCCTCTCTAGACACTCAAATGGGGTGTTTACAATGACATGAGTCAATGGAAGGGTCTAGTTTCAGCCTATAAAATTTCATGGCAATTGGACATCATTTGCCCCATGTTTGACACAGATTCATTTTTGGATAAAAGCTACAGTACAATGACCAAATCTAGAAAAATTTTTAACTTCAAAAATTCATCAAATATTCTGTAAACCTCTAAATATTACCCACTTTAGCTTTCTAAAAATCTATTAATATGACCTAGATGCAGGCCAAGTTTTAGATCAGGAAGAGCTCATTTGGATAGATTTTGATATAAGGTTGCATATTGGCCATTTTTGGCCTTAAAAAGGGTCATAATGGGTTCACAGTAGCTTCTGAGACTCGCAAGGCCACTTGAGCAAGTGAGAAAGCACAAGGACAGACCTCTAAATATGTCTAAAGGGTCAATTAACCCAGATTTCACAAATTCACTCTCCCACTCTAAGCTATACACAAGAACATACATGATCCACTTTTGCCATTCAATGTCATAAACTTGCTATTTCATTCAAGTGGCACTAATTCTCACATATAAATTAAGTATTCATATAATTACATATATTCCATGAGTCTTACATAACATATATCATAATAATACATCTTAAGCCATCAAACTATTTACAAAGTGGACAATTATCACACTCCTAAGTCAATCTCCCTCCTCCAAGCTTGATGGCTCCCATTCTTTGATTCATTTGATCCACCTAGATATGTGAGGCAATGGGGAGGGAAGAGTGAGATTCTAAGAATCCCAATA
This sequence comes from Erythrophleum ivorense, assembly GCA_026724425.1. NCBI lineage: Eukaryota > Viridiplantae > Streptophyta > Magnoliopsida > Fabales > Fabaceae > Erythrophleum > Erythrophleum ivorense. The sequence goes on along the minus strand of JAIUCV010000672.1, from coordinate 17,719 downwards.
GCTCTTCTCCCTTTCAAACACACAATATGGATGCAAATTCAAGTCTAAAAATGCATACAAGGTGATAAATGCTAATTTTAGACATATTAATCCTCCTAAACTTAGGCATTTTGATAGTGAACATGGCTTTAGGGGTTTAATTAGGTAGAATTTGATTTCATTAGCCATTTATGCAATTTATGAATTAATTTGCAAAATTATTCAGTTTTAATGCATGAATTTCTTTTAAATAATTTTATGGATAATTCTACTAAATAATTTTCATTCTTTTGTGCATATTTTAATGGGCAATTGAAGCTTGAGTGAGAATTTGAATTAAGGAAGTGAAGGAAAGAGCATAGTTAACACAAATCTTACACAAGCTTTATTCTCTTGTTGACCAGCCCATATGCATAGTTCCACGTTGAGCACAACAACTCCAGCTATGTACACTCACTCATACAAACACATGCATGCAAACACAAGAAGGCAGCTTCTAAACACCATACACAAAACATATGAATGGGCTTGAGAATGTGAAGCAGAGTAGAGATGAGCCATGAGTTTGATGGAATGCTACGGGCTTGTGAAGTTGTTGTGGGAGAGAAAGAAACATGCGAATGAAAAGAAGAAGCAAGCAAGCAACATGGAATGTCGAATGGAGAAGGAGCTGGAACAAAACAAAATAAACCTCGGTTTCAAGAAGAAGAAGGCTTGAGAGGAAGCTCACGAGGGAATGAAGGAAGGTGCAGAGCATATGGTGAGCTTTGGTGATTCGAGAAGAAGCTTGTGAACTGAGGTGGAAGGTATGAAAGTGCCACGGGTTGGGGAATGATTAAAGAAGCTAGGTTTCATGCTTGAGAGGAACAGAGGAAGCTTCACGATGACAGCCAGCACATTGCCATGAGCTCGCATCAGTTGAAGCACGTGATGGGATGAAAGACTTTCAACATGAACTCACACTCATGTAAAAACAGAGGAAAGACTGAAGCTTAGGCTGACATGATTATTATGGGCTGGATGGAGCATGAAAAACATACAAGAGATTTGAGAGAAAGAAGAAGCAACGTGAGGGATTTACATAAGGGCAGCAAGCAACAGAATAAGAAGCTACATGTTAAGAAGAGGAAGAAGCATGAGTTGCTTCTAGTTGAGAAGGGAGAACAACACTGTGCAGAAGTGAGGGAAGCAAATGAAAAGCATACAGCAGCTCAAGCGAAGAAACACATCGAAGGAATGAATTTTTTTTTAAGCATGCAAGGCTGATGTAGAAATGGTTAAAGCTAAGCGAGCTGGGAGCTGGGAGCTTGTAAGAATAATAAGCATGTGATGAAGAGGCTGGAGCTTAAATGGAGTAGCATACGTGAAAAAGAAAATATGAAAAGACGAGTTAGATTGGGAGCTACAGATCATGTGGAGATAAGAAGAAGCTCAGGGAATTTACACACACAAAACACGTGAGCAGGCTTAGGCTGATGAAGAGAAGGAGAAATCCACATGAGAGGCTGACGTGAAAATGAATTAAAATGAAGCATGATGGGCATATGACTCATTAAGATACACTGAGGCATTCATCGAGGGAGTGAGGACGGGCAAACACGGGGAGTGTGAGGAATAAGGGAGCTGGGGGAAAATAATAACGCGAATAATATGATGGAGAGACGCAGGAGCTCTAGAGGCAAACGAAGGAGTTCATTCATTGATTTCTCCATGGCTGCAGCTCATCCCATCGATTTTCTTCCATTTAATTCCTCTATGGCAGCTTGGAATCTTCTTGGTGGCTAGCTGAAGATAGGATACTCCCAGATGCAAATTTGAGCTCCACATTTCTCACCAATTTTGGATAAATTCTTCCTCCTTACTATTTTAATTTCAGCATTGATTCTTTTATTAATTTGACTAGGTTTAGTCTATTAATTTAGGAATTTCATTGCTGGAATTTACTAGAATTTGCTAGATTAAATTGAATTGTGGATTGAGTGTAATTTGATATTTGAATCTTAATTGTGATCTCTACATGTTTGTGGAAATTCCAAATTTAGTGGTTGTGCAATTTACTTTTAATTTCCTCTTTATTATAGGCCAATTGATGCAATGGTTATTGGATTAAGTGGCTAGAATTTTTTTGTGCAATTAATTGTTTGAGAAATTCATTAATCTAATTGGTTAATTAGTATTTTAAGTGGGTTGTGTAGCAGATTTTATTGAGTAATTAAGATTAGTTATAGTGTGTTCTTGTTCCTAATTCAATTAATTAATCTTTCAAGGTTTCTTGTGGTTACAAAATCCTTGAATAATTAGTGAATTGAATCTTGGATGGTCATTCAAGAGTTTTTATAGAGAATACACTAATGAGCAAGAATTTAAATCCAATTTTGGTACACTAAAAAGAGAGCAAGGACAATTGAATTCTGGGGAGTCCATCTAAAGGGTAGCTACCATATTTTCTTAATTGTTCACTTCAATTAGTCTTAGGTTCTTAATTCTTGTCATCTCAATTTTAGCTCAATTAAATTTAGTAATTCAAAATCCCCTAAACAATTTTCATTTAGTAATACTTAGAACACTTTTTCACAAACAAATTGAGGCAAAAACTCATTAGGAAATGACCTAGGTTGCACTATTACCTACAAAATTTATTTCGCTACATAGTTTTATTTGAGATTGTGCAACATAATCGTCACAAGGCTTTCTTGAAAATCATGATCATGCATAAAGCATTTCTTTCATTCAAGAACACATATTCATCATACATAAGCTTGCTAAGACAATGGTTTGGCCTCACCCATTCTTTTTGGGACTTTTTGACTTGCCTCACCTACTTTCAAGGGGCTTTTGACTATGCCTCACTCTTGCTAAAGACTTTTGACTTGTCTCACCCAACTTTTAGGGACTTTTGGTTCATCCTCACCTTTGCTAAGGGGCTTTTGGCCTCACCACACTTAAGCAAGCCATGACCATATATAAAAGCATCTTACAAACACATAAACATAGCAACATGGTACCATGACATTTAAATACTTTCTAGAAACATATTTCATGGCTTAAACATATGTACACACATTCAAAGACAAGAAAACATCCACACATGCATGAGAGAAAGAAGTGAGAGCTACCTTGCATACATGAGCACACTTTAACTTTTAGAAATGGTTTCTTTCCCTTGGCTAAGCACCCACAAGTAGGTGGAACTTGCTTCCTTTGGCCTAAACACATCATATGGAAGCCAATTATACTCTTGGAACATTTACTAAAGCCACACACACACTAGAATGACTTATGCACTCATATGGTTTTATTATGGTTCCATAAGGCACCTAATGAAGCGACCTTGGGAGTTCATGATTTTAGCTTCATTCTCTTCCTTAATCTATGACTCTTGACTCCATTTAGACTCCTTGGAATCATCACACATTTATTTTAACAAGTCTAGCTAGGTGTTGCTTCATTATGCTACAATATGGAACCTATAACTCCATCTCATTATCCATGACTTCTAAATTTTTCTCAAGGGTTCCTCCCACCTTCTACCATTATAAGAGGTCCCAAACCAAGGTTAAAACAAATTAAAACAACCCCTAGTCCAATGGTTCTGTCTTGGCCAAATTGATGGAGGGAGAAAGAGTTCATGGGCTTTTTTATTTTTCCTTGATGGGAAAGACACTTGGGAGGCTTCCTAAAGGTCTTAGGAGCTCAAATAAATACTCACACATGCAAAAGAATTTGAGAATCAAAATAGTTTTTACAAAGTGTTCAAGAACTTTACACTCTTTTAACTTGAATTTCATTAGCTTTTCTTGCAATTTCTTTACATTTCTCAAGTTCCCATAGCCTAAATCAATGAATTCCTATTAGCTCTTGGACAGAAACTCCTCCCCCTTGAATGCTCTATTCTTGACCGAGACTCACATGAACCAAACAAAGGAAGAAGAGTGCATGAAACTAAGATTCATACCTTGGGTTCTTGTCTCCTTCAAAGGCTTTCTCACTTGGTTTGGACTTCTCTTTGGAACTCCACTCTTTTCCCTTTGAATCCAATCCAAAACAGACCCAATTCATCCATCACAACCATGGAAAGAGAGAGTAAGGAGAGGAGAACAAGGTTTTTAAAAGGAAGACCATGGAAAATCTTAAAATTTCATACCTTTCCTTAGCTTCTTTCTTTCTCCTTGGAGCTTCTCTTGGTGCATCTCACTCTTTTTCTCTCATACTCTATTTTTGGTAGCAAGAGGGTCTATTAATCAAAGGCTAAAAGAAACGTGCTTTAAGAAGGTGAGGAGTCCACTTTATTCACTTTTATATTTTACATTTTAGTCCCTATTTTTTGTTCTTATCATTTTGGCTCAAATTAACTCCTTTTTGAAATCCATCTTTCCTTTCATATTCCTTAGGCTCTTAATCATAAGAATTGCCTTTGGAATTACTAAAAAAGGATCTAAAACCATTCTGAACTATTCGGTCAAAGTTTTGGTCAACCAATGGTTAAAAATCGCTTACTGAAGGAGTTTCAACTATTCTAGGGGTTCCCATGGTTTTCAGGGCCTTTGGGAATCCCAAAAAACTCAAATTTTCTATTTAAAAAGTCCTTCTATGAGTTTTTCAAATTTTTCAGAAATTATAAAACCACCCCTACTTTCTTCGACAAATTTTTTAAATTCTTCTGGCTCTGGTTTTTGGGCATCTTAAACCTCAAATCCTCATTTTTTAATATTTAAAATTTTATCATAATTTTAGTTGGCCATAAATCTTCTATTTCGGGGACTTCTTTTTATATCTGGTCTATTTTTGATATTTACGGAGAAATCGAACATCGCATTTTTCACGTTTATGGTGGGACCGGTTGTTACACTAAACATGAGTAAGCCCAGGTAAAATGAGGTTCTAATTGAGACTAAATTGAAAACAATGTAGATAAATGGAATTTGGGGCCAAAAATATATTATTTCAAATGATTAAATACTAGTATTAACTCGAGAAATAATAAATGACAATAGAACAACTTTAAAGAAATTAACAGCAATTCTAATAATAGGTTGGAAATAATAGAAAAATAATAAAAAGAAAGGACATAAAGTAAGTGAATAAAGCAGATACATAAAGGTAGGTTGAAAGTAAAGGTACATAAAGTAAAGATAAAAGTAAGTTGTTGAATAATTTCTTGTGTGGCTTTTGGCTATATCTTGTGTTTTGGTCTTTGCTCGCTATTTATAATTGCTTCCTTAAGTAGTAACTACTTCCCATAATAGGCCATTATTAATATTTTATGTCTCTACTAACTTCATGACCTTTACTTACTTAATAACTCCTTTAACAATTAATTGCTTCCCTTGATAGGCCATTATACATATTTTACGGCTCCATTAACTTCATAACCATTTTCACGCTTATACATAACATTTTGAGTAGAAAGCATGCCAAAATCATGTTAAAATCGGTTAAGCTTGTGTTCTTCTTTTCTTTTACTACTTAACTATCAAATTCTGCCACTAATTTAGTCAAGCCCTTGGCTAGGTAGTTGAGACATAAGGTAGACAATCATAATCTAGGCTAAGCTCTTAGCTAGGCAGTCACAATTTCTCCTAGGCTCTTTGTAATGCCTGATTTTTTTTGGAACTATTAGAAATGGGCTAGATATAAAAAAAGAGTCTTTTAAATAGAAATATTTAAGACCAAATAAAATTAGGATACAATTTTAAATAATGAAAAATGAGGATCCAAGGTTTAAGATACCCAAAAACCAGAGTTGAAGTAATTAAATAATATTAAAGGAAAGGTAGTAGTATTTTTGTAAATTTGGGTACTTTTTAGAAAATTCAAAAGAGGAATCTTTAAATAGAAAATTGAGTTTGTTGGGGTTCTTAGAGGCCCTAAAAATCATAGGAACCCCTAGGATGGTTCAAACCCTTTAGGTTTACGTTTTACAACGTCAATTGACCTAAACTTTGACTAATTCGTTCAGGAAGGTTTTAAATCCAAATTGAGTGAAACAAAAAACATTTTATAGGTTAGAGGAACCAAATTTTATGATGGAAAAGACAGTTCTAAAAAAGGAGCTAAAATGAACCTAAATAGAAGAAACCAAGAAGAGAGGACAAAATTAGAATTTTGAAAAAGCTTTTAATGAGTCCCTTTGCTATATATACCATGTCCCATTCTTCTCCTCACTTTAACTAACTTAGCTTCTGCCCAAAATAGAGGAGAGACCAGTTGTGGAGATGCATAAGAAGGGAGTCAAGAAGGGAAGAAAAAACTTAGGAAAAAAGTTAGGAAATCATAGAATTTCATACTCCTTGCTTTAGCAAACTTGTTCTCCTCCTTTTCCTCTCTTTTCCTATGGTTTTACTATTTGATTTAGGATTGTTTTAGGATTTGTTCAGAGGGAGAAAGTTAGAAATTGAAGGAGAAGCTTGAAGCAAGGAAAAGTAGTTTTGAAAAGGTTAAGAACCAAGGTATGAATCATGGCTTTTGTTGCTTCTCCTTTGTTGTTCTTTATAGGGTGAATTTTGACCAAGTCTAGAGCACCTAGAAGGGATTAAATTCTGACCAAGACCAAGCAAGAAATCTAGGTTTTAGAGCATGGGAAACAAGTTTATGCAATTAGAATTAAAAAAGAAGCATTAGATTTCAATATACAAAACCTAGGGATTTTGTTGCACCTTGACAAATATGAAACTTTCCAAGGGTAATTTTAGTTGTTTAAGAGTGTTTATGGGTTCTTAAGACACCTAGGAAGCCTCCCATGTGTCAACTCCTTAAAGAAAATGAAACAAACTTTATAGGTCTTCTTTTTTACCCATGTCTCGGGCTAAACCATCCCATGCACCTAGGGGGAGTTTTAAATTTTTCTAAAGCTAGAAAAAGACTAAATATAATAGATGAATATCAAAGGAAGTCTTAGAATAAATTTAAAAATCTTGGTTTGTGAGATGAAGGTGTAGGTTCCATTTAAAGAGTTAAAGAAGCAACTTGTATCTAGACTCTTGGGAATGAAATTGTGATGACTCCAAGGAGTCTAAATAGAGTCAAGAGATCTAGATACAAGGAGAAAATGGACCTATGCTCATGAATTCTAATAGTTGTTTCATTAGGTCTTGTATGGAACCATAATGAAGCCATATGAGAAGTAGCCTTTATCTAGAGTGTGTGTGATACTAGAGCTTGCTTCAATAATGCAATTATGTCCCATTTGATGTGTTTAGGCCAAAAGAATCAAGCTCCACCTAGTTGCAAGTGTTTGGCCAAGAGAGGGGAAGAATAACCAAAGAGAAAAGTGTGTGAATTTTGTTTCAAGGTAGCTCTCTAACCTTTCTAACATGTATGGCTTGGATGTTTACTTGTTTTTGAGTGCTTATGCATGTGATATGACTTGAATGAGTTTGGATGTTTCTTGAAAGATGTTTATGCATGCAATATGACTTGAATGAGTTTGGTTATACCAAAAGTCTCTTAGTATGGGTGAGGATGAGCCAAAAGTCCCTAAGAATGGGTGAGATAAAGCCAAAAGTCCTTAGGAAGTTGGGTGAGGTTAAACCAATGCCCTTGAGAGCTTATGTTTGTTATGTATGAGTTTATGTGCCAAGGAAAATACTTTATGTATGTTCACTAGTAGCTTGAATGTCATACATGCATTTCTTGATATGAATTTGCATCTATTATGTATGTTTGAAAGGGTTAAGAGCTATTGGGATTCCTTGAATTTCACTCGTCTCTTACATATATCTAACCATGTCTAGGTGAGCTAAGTAGACCAAGAAATGGAGGCCAACAACCTTGAAACTTTGACAATGGAATAAAAAAATAGGCATTTTGATGACATATTAATGTCAAAATATGTAACCACATGATGTATATATGAAGTAAACCTTTAAGCACATTTAAATGTATGTAAATATGATGTATGCACCTATCTTAAAGTGAAATGAATGAATGTATGACTTTTTTCCACTTATATGCTATGATGTCCATGTGTATGAATGCAAGTGGTAAGGTGAGAATGAGCTCCATGATGATGTGAACCATTTGGCATAATTTTATAGACTATAATTATGTTTTTAGACTTGCTCAAGTAGTTATGGAAAGGTAAGAAGAGCATTTGGTGCCTTGTTATCCCATTTTGGACTTTAAAATTGACCAAATGGTGAGCTGAACCAAAGTATAACAAAATGGATGAGTTTTTACATGAAATTTGGCCAACAAATAGGCACCCCAATTCAACTTGGGGCATCCACCCACCCACCCGTCTAGATGTGGCGCCCTTTTTCATTATCATCCACAGTAGAGGAAGGAAAAAACCTCAGATAATTGCATTCATCTAGAGCTTTTCGTAGAGTTAAAGAGCACTCAATTTAGAGCTCTAAAGAATTTATGATGATTTTTCAAAGTTGGCCAACTTATGCAGAATTGGTATGTGTACTATTCATATGTTTAGATTGCTTCTCTATGTCACATATAGGCCAAATGAAGTCCAATACTCATGAAATTGTACAAGCATAAACTATATACCATAAGCTTTCCATAACCATTAAGATCACCTCTTTTGGAGCTCTATAGAGGGAGAACCAAATTTTTAAAGTTGCAGGTCCTAGAGTTGTCAGAGGCACAACCTGAGTTACTATTCTATTATTTTCTAGGGGTTAAATGCCATGTCTTGATTTGGAACTATTTTTAGTCATTAGTTAATATCCAAAGCTTTTTAGAAAGCTATACATATACATGATTTCAATTTTTCTAGAATTAGTTCTAAATTTTCAAAGTTCATATAAGAAATTTAGACATGCCAACATGAGAGCAAATTCTAGTTTTTGAGATGTATGGCTCCAAACCCATGGTGTATGAGATGAATTAGGATGTTTATGATTTGAATGGATATGTTATGGATAGAAAATGATATGGATGAGCTCACATGGTCCCTAAAGCATGAAATGAATTATTTGAGCCTTCCGTTACACAATTATTCATGCATAAAGTGTATGCTTTCTTGCAAATATGTTCCAATATGCATGAGATATGTTGAGATCGCCTATGTGATAATTGTGTAAGGGCTAGGAGGTTAAGGTGTTACACTTTTGGCTTGGCAGTCAGATTCTCAGCTAGGCTCCAACTAATAAGTTGTAGCCTCAACTAACTTATTATTTTTTAGTGCTAACAATTATTAATTACCCAATTCAAAATATATTTATTTATTATTAATCATCACATGTATATCATTAACCCTAATCTTATACCATTGACCACCAACATTTATACTAGTCAATGTCATTGAGGTCATTAAAATTTGCCTTAAATACAATACTTGATAGTTCTTCAAAAATCAAATGCTAAATGCCATAAGGTTTATGAATCTTCTAATAAAAAAAACTTTGTTAACTTTGTTAAAGGGAACAACATACTTGAAATCACAATTGCACTTTCCAAGGTTGGAAGACAAACTTTTTGGCTATAGTGATATTTTTAGCTTTCCAATTTTTTGAATGCTATAAGCATTTACTGAAGATCACCAACACCAAATCAAGGAACCTCCATTTTCTTGCATTTCGTATCTTATGTTTGTTTAATTAATGAATTTTAAGCATCTTGTCCTATGGTATAATTGATTTGTAAGTATACAAATTTCAAGGTGAAAAGAGAAGATAACATATTGAGAAACAAATAATTGAATTTATATAAATCAAGAATTAAGTATAATTGTTAATTCCTGTATAATTTTTTTCTTCACACTGTATATTGAAAAGAAAAGGAATTACACATGACTAAGTTTATGAGCCATTCTATGTCTTTGATCTTGACATCTTGTACATAAATTTTCTTTTAATTTTGATTTATTTATGCATTTAATTTTTTTAAAAAAATTTGATCCTTATAATCCCTTACACTTTGTCACAATTTTCAAATAAGTTCTTATAATTAGAATCCGTTATAATACTTTTATTTATTTGACATATACTTTTTTTTTAACGTTTGTCAATAGTCATCACCTTCCATTACTTTGAAAAATTAGATTAGGCCTTAGTAATCATTTATCATCTCATTAGGTCAAAACTCTCATTGGGTTGAAAACTTCAAACTTGGGTAAAAGTATTTTGAAACTCACCTAGGCCAAAATCTTTGAGAATCTTGCCCATAAAATCTTACATAAGACAAAATGAGTTAACTCTTACTAATGCTTTTAGTAAAACTAGATAATCCACCCATGTGGGTCCTGTGACAACTTTTAAAAAATTTACCTAGAAATCAAAGAAATAAAAAAGAAAGAAATGGCATGGAGCCTAAGCAAACGGAGCTAGTATTATTCCAAAATTGATGAACAATATTGGCTTCTTATACATTTATAATATATATAGAGTAGTCATTATCCAAGGGACAAAACAGAAAGGAAACATAAAAGGAAGAATGATAAGTCATTTCTTTGATCTTAACTAACCTAAGATGTACAGAAATATTAAGAAAAAAGAGAAGAAGATCAAGGCTCATTAATGCAACAAGACTCCTTGCCTCTTACATGAATGTTGATATAAAGTAATCTTTAAGAAAAGCAAAGTGCAAAGAGCTCTCTCAATATGAGCATTCAATGAAGAAAGAAGAAATGCTCCCACCATAAATAAATGAATATGAATGTTAGAAGAAGACTCAAGCTATCTAAAGCTTTTAATGAAGATAATCTAGCCATTGTAATAATCTACAACAAGAAGGAATGTCTCTTTATATGTAATAGCTCTTTGCTTCATGATTGGCATTTAAGGAAAGCATTGAAGATGAAAGAAGATAGAAAGGAATACAAGAAGCATGTACTGAGTTTCATCTTCACCTATTTAAGCTTATTGCATTTTTGTTATTTATAACTCTCTAAGTGAGTTTTAAGCTTATATATTTGAGACTCTTAGTGAGCTAATTCTTTGTTTGTATTATCTCTTACATTTTATTAGGATGCTAGGTACTTGTGAAAATCTTCTTGGTTTTTCTGAGATTGTAGAAGTCTAAGGACTAAGCTTGTTTGATTAGGTTACCTTATGATTAAGAAGTAAAAGCTTGTTAATTGAGCCCCCTACTGTATAGGTTATCTCATTCTAATTGGTTGTACTTGTATGATCCCCTAAGGTTATCTAAGTTATTAGGGAATAAAAGTTGTATAGTTAAGTTTCTAAATGGGTTGCCAAGTTTGTCAATTATTGTGATTACCTTATTATAAAATTCCTTTATTTTGTGCTTAAAGAATGGATGTAGAATTACCTTGTTCTGAACTATTATAAATTTTATGGTGTAATTCTCTTCTTACCCTGCATTTTTAATATCTTAATCTTCACAATTTTAAAACTTGGAAAGTAAATTATTTACACGCTAAAAGGTTTAGCTTATGTTTCAGCTTTGCAAAACTATATATGATACCTATTTTCATACTTCATTAACCTTCTAATCACATAATTTTCAAGAAGCCGATTTTCATACAATTTTGTAAGAACCAAAATAATTTATTAAATTTTCAAAAATAATATAGTTTCTAAGAGTTCAAATCAAGCCCTCTTTTGGCTTTTTTTGGACTAACATTATAAGTATGTTCAAATCATTTAGTGAAGTTGAAGGGATGGTTCAAAATTCATGCCCTAAGGGTTGACACTGTCTTAATAAATTAGTAGTTTCATCACATTGTGTATTGGAATATGAATGTACCATTGCTCCGTGACTTATAAAGATTTGATCGAGAGACTTATTTGTTTTATTTTGCAAAAGCAATAGCCTATCATTATCTAATTTATTTGTATTCAGACACAATGAAATGGCTTTTGTCTCTGTTGGTGATATAGGCCTTAAAGAATTTTGGTGAATAAAGGTATAATATATAGAGCCCATTATTAATGTTGCTACATAGGGATTGTTCCACTATGTGATTGTTTAATTTATTTATATTGTAGTTTATGAAGAAGAAAGATTAGCTCATGTGGTACACAAAATGAAAAAGAAATGTTTTGGAAGAATTAATGAAAAAAGTTACTTTGATAATGGAAATAAGTCTCTTGCCTTTATTTAAAAAAATAATAAAACTGAATAGATACTATTAAATAATGATTATAAAGCATCTATGTTTATTTTAGGCAAAGTTCTTTAAAGACTTGTTTGGTTCACTAAATTATCAAGTATGAAATGGGAAAGGAAATATGAAGATGAATGCAACTGCTTTAAATATGTTTGACATGACATCAAATAGAATGGGAATGCTTTCACATTTGCATGTTTAGTTGGATTAAAAAGTGAAGGAATGGTAAGATGGCTGATAAAATGTCCAAAATAAAGAAAAAAGAGATTCAAAAAGCTTTTTAAAATTGTTCCCTGGCTCCTAATGCATCAACATCATCTTCTATAATATACACATTGTGTCATTGTAACACTATACTTCTAGGACTCAATTCATGCAATTCCCATGCCTCATCTTATGTTTGTTCTATAGAAACAATATAGTGGCATAGGGAGTTATGAATTAAAATGTATTTTTCTATGGGCAAAATTTTTCTTTTGGAGTCCCATGGGCCATATAAATGCATCTATCACATTCTCATACTAAAACACATGAATATAACTCATTTTCATCATCAAATTTGGCTTACAACTCGTGGAAAGCAAAGGAGCACATAAAATCCATGTTTGCATTTTAGGCTAGAATTTCCTCTTTTCTGTCACAAACTTTAGAAAATCATAACTAATTCTAAAAAAATTGAAATCATGTGTTCTTTACTATTCTAGAAATCTACACATGTCTACTTTATACTAAAAATACTCCCAGACCATAACATTCATCACAGAGGGGGTTTGACATCCAAAATGGTCCAAAGGTCAGACTGAATTCTGGAACTATCACAGAATTCTGCAAATTTTTTTGAAAATGTCCAATTAATTCCAAAAAAAATTAAAACTAACAAACTTTACCATTATATAAATCTATGGATGTCTAACCAATGGTAAAAATAGTTTTAGTTCATGAATCATTAAGGGGAAGACGTTTGACATTCAAAAATCTAAGGAGGTTGCTGCTGCTTGGGTTGCTGTTTCAGATTACTGATATAAACTTCTAAAATTCATAACTAATTTTATAAAAATCAAAATCACACAAATTCAGTCATTATGGAAATAAAAAAAATGTTAAATTTATGGTAAAAATAATTTTAGAATGAAATAGATACATTTAGCCATTGGAAATCTATAGAAAAATGACTGAACTCTTGGGGCACCACTGCTACTGACAGCAAAGTTCAAAAATACATAACTCTTTGCTCAGACCTCCAAATGAGGTGATCTCGGTGGCCCCAGAAATCTTATAACCTCTAGTTTATTTTTGTAAAATTTTACAAGCATTGGATACCATTTAACCATTAGATGACGTAAAACACAAGTCTGCCAGTGTGAACAATGCACATACCAGAATCAATAGAAAATCCCAACTTTGAAAATTCATCAAATATTCTCTAGACCTACAAAAATTATGTTCTTTAGATTCACAAAAAGCTCTCAACAAGATCTAGTATCATGCCAAATATCAGATAAAGAAGAGCTCATTTGGGCAAAAAGTGACATAGGGATGCATTTGGGCCATTTTCATGCCTCTTAATGGTTCAATTATGGGCAAAATGGCTCCTATGGTTCTTGTGGCTACTTGAGCACGTGAGAATGGCCTAAAAAGACTCTCTAAACTTGTCTTAAAGGTGTGGAGACTCAAAACACAGAATTTCATTCCCCATCCCCAAGTTATGTACTAAGAGGCATACACTTGAAATGGTCATCCAATACCCAAAAATTACAATACATTCCATTTATCCAAAAATTTCATACATACATCATCTATTAGGATATTTACACATATTTCATTCATTGTACATCAATTCTAACAAAATATTACATCATATGCCACTCCTTTGGTTACAACATAAACAAAATTAAAAGCTTTATAATTAAGGCTTCATCTCCTCACTTGGTGGCTTCCATTTCCTTGTTCATTGGCTCCACCTAGCATGTTAGGATATTGGAGAGGAGGGAATGAGATTCAAAGAATCCCAATAGCTCATCTCCCATTCAATCATGCATAAAGAATGCAATACATGTCTTAAGGATGTATGCATGGCATATCAATATAGAAAATGGTGCAAAATACATTCTTGGCATTTACATAAAGTACACATAACATACTTAGGCTTGCCAAATGAATGGATTAGCCTCACCCACTTTCTTCAAGGTTTTTGGACTTGCCTCACCCTTTTTCTCATAGGCCTTGAACTAAACCTTGCTCTTGGGAGACTTTCTCTTGGTCTCAACCACTTTTAAGGGTTCTTGGCTCATCCTCGCCGAAGATGAAAGGTTCTTGGCCTCTCCACATTCAAGTAAACCAATGCAAATATTCTAGGCATCATTGAATACATAATGCAACATTATGGTTCCATGGAACATAAGCATTATACCAAAACATAATTTATAGCTTAAAATACACATATACACATTCAAAGACAATGTAGACATTCATTCATGCATGGGAGAAAGGAGAGAGAGCTATCTTGCTTGCATTTACACACTTTTTCCTTAAGCCTTGAGTCCTCTCCCTTGACCTCACACACCCAAGAGGGTGGAGATCATTTCTCTTAGCCTAGACACATCATATGGAAGCTAATTACACTCTTGAAACAAGTTAGGACATTAAACTTATATTTAAGAACATACTTGGTTCCATAAGTCACATAATGGTTCCATAAATGGCCTATTGAACCAACTATCATGATTCAAGTTCTTGGCTCCATTCTCTTCTCATTTCTAGGCCTTTTGACCTCATTTAAGGTCCTTGGAGCCATTAGATATTCATTTATAAAAGCCTAGACACAAGTTGCTTCATAAGGTCACATTATGGAAGCTATTGCCTCATCTCCCAATCTATGACTTCTAAATTTTTTCCAAGGGTTCCTCCCACCTTCTACCATCATATGAAGTCCCAAACTAAGGTTAGAATAAATTAAAACACTCTCTAACCCCTCCATCTGTCTTAGGCTGACATTATGGAACCATTTGGGATTCAAGGGGTTTTCAATTTTTTCTTGATGGGAGAGCTACTTGGGAGGCTTCTTAGGGATCTTAAGAACTCAAACAAACACTCACATATGTTAGGGAATGGATAATCAAATCAGTTTTCACAATCCCTTCAAATGCACTACACTTTTTCAACTTAGAGTTCATTAGTTTTTCTTACAATTTCTTTGCTTTCTTGGATGGGAGGTACATGTGGGAAGCTCTCTAGGGGTCTTAGGAACTCATACAAACATTCATATAGGCTTGGGAAATCTTAGATAAAATCATATTTTTGCCTATATCTTTGAATCCCTAACTTCCCATTCTTGGTTCTCTTTTGCTTCTTAATTAATTCCACTTGTATCTTCCTAATCCTCACATTATAGAACCCCTAATTCTACCCTAATATGGTCAGAATTTATCTCCTATAGAATGGGCTATAAGGTGAATGAAAATTCCATGGAGGAAGCAAGCAAGGAGAAGCAACAAAACAAGAAGGAATACCTTGGTTTCTTGTTTCTTTCAAAGCCTCTTTCACTTGGTGTAAAGTCCTCCTTGAATTCCTACTCTTCTCCCTCTAAACTAGGACCCAAAAACAGCCCACTTCAT
This sequence comes from Erythrophleum ivorense, assembly GCA_026724425.1. Taxonomy (NCBI): domain Eukaryota; kingdom Viridiplantae; phylum Streptophyta; class Magnoliopsida; order Fabales; family Fabaceae; genus Erythrophleum; species Erythrophleum ivorense. Next base: position 2,098 of record JAIUCV010000672.1, on the reverse strand, counting down.
CAAACAAAACATTTCATTTATGTCCCTTGAAATTGGCATTTTTGTTTTGGCTTCATTTTAGCTCCTTTTTAAGAGCTGTCTTTTCCATTATAAAATTTAAGTCCTCAATCTTATGAAATGTCTTTGGAATCACTCAATTTGAAGCTAAAACCTTTTCAAACAATCTGGTCAAAGTTTAGGTTCACCGCCGTTGGAAAACATATACTGGAGGGACTTTAACTGTCCCCGGGGCTTCCCATGATTTTCAGGACCTCATAGAACCCCAAAGAACTCAAAACTTTCATTTAAAAAGCCATCCTGTGAGTTTTTCAAAAAGTCCCATATTTACAAAAATACCACTGGCCTTTCAGTAAATTTTTTGAATCACTCTGGCCTTGATTTTTGGGCAACTCAAGGCTTAAATCCTCATTTTTTATTATTTAAAATTTTATCCTAATTTTAGTTGGCCCCAATTCCTTCTATTTCGAAGATTTTATTTTATATTTGGCCCATTTTTGACGTTTACGAAGAAACTAAACATCGCGTTTCTCATGTTTACGGAGGACCGGATGTTACAGTCATAGTAGATCTGACAGGGTTTCTTGAATTGAAATCTTTCATTAAACTTTCTTAAAAACCAAATCAATTAGTTCACACCAAATCATGTGTAAATCATTGAAGTGTCTAAAATTGAAATCTTTCATTAGTAATGGATCAAGAAGTTGAATGGATTTGGTGCAAAATACCTATTTTACCATTTGAAGCTTAAAGGGAAAAATCAACATAACCTATCTAAGAGAAGAGAAAACATATAAGAGATGACACCCCATTGGTGAAAACTTTAATAAATCAAATGTGGAAAATCTTAAACATATAATTCTAGTAGGTAAAAGGCAGAGGAACATTGGAGAGGAAGGGGGTGCAGTTGGAGAAGGGGTTGACCTTTAACAATGGCAAGCATAATGAATTTATTGAGAAATGATGGCTTGGAAATCAAAGCCTATGATATGGAAGAAATTTTTCAGACATTGGGGCTGGAGCTTTTTTTTAAGGTGTTGGACAAAGAGTAGTGGTTAACTTTTGATGGCAAGGATGGCTAGAGCTTTAATAGCAAAGGGCATGTAACATCTGGTTTGCACATAAAAATAATGAAATGAGTCAGTTTGAAAAGCATATCTCCTAAAATAAATTATTTAAGGTCAAATAAAATTAGAATAAAATTCTAAATAATAGAAAATGAGGATTTGAGGTTTAAGTTACCTAGAAACCCAAGCCAAATGAGCTAGAAAAGTTTGTAAAAGAAAGTTTGGGTATTTTTGTAATTTTTGACAATTTTGGAAAACTCATAGGAGGGTTTTTTGCATGAAAAATTTTAGCTTTTTGGGTTTTTTAGAGGCTCTGAAAATCATGGGAATCTTTAGAATAGTTAAACCTCTTCGGTGAGCGATTTCAGCCATCAATTGATCAAAAACTTTGACTGAATAATTTGGAATAGTTTTAAATCCTTTTTGAGTGAAACCAAAGCCAATTTATAAGTTTAAGAACCTAAATATTGGGATAGAGAAGATGGATTTTGAAAAGGAGTTGAATTGAGCTTAAATAAAAAAGAATCAAGGAGAGGGACTAAAGCGCAAAGTTAAAAAGTGCTTTAAATGACTTTTCACCTTTCATAAAAGCACGTCCCTTCTCTCCTATCCCATTTAGCCCAACTTTGGTTCTGTATAAATAGAGGAGAATTCTACCCAAGAATAACACATAAGAGGAGGGGAAGAAGAAGGAAAACCAAGGAAAAAGGTAAGAAAATCATGGAAATTTCAAGCTTCTTCCTTCTTTAATTTTGTTCTCCCTCTTTCTTTCTATGGTTTTCATGAATGATGTAGGCTATTTTGGGTCTGGTTTAGAGGGAGAAAAGTATAATTTCAAAGAGAAGCTTATAACAAAGGGAAAAGCCCTTGAAGAAGCTAAGAAATCAAGGCAAACATCATTGCTTTCTTGCTTTCCTCTTCCTTACTTCCTCTTCCTTGCTTCTTCTTGAGTATGGTTCGGCCTTGAGGAAAGCATGTGGTAAGGGTTAAATTTTAATCATAACCAAGTAAGAAACATTGGCTTTAGAGTGTGT